>JBBHKE010000834.1:508679-524064 GCA_037447655.1 Zygnema cylindricum | reverse complement strand
AAAGAGAGGGAGAGGAAAACAAAGGGGAACCTTGAAAAAAAGGGTTTGCTTCTTTTGTAGAAAACCGGGTCACTATATGGAGGAGTGTCCTTGTTTCGAAGAACTTAGAAGTTGGAGTGTGAATGAGGAGGAAGAAAGGGAAGAGGAGAAAGAGGATGAAGAAATCTTAGAGCTTTTTCACATCGGTAGAATGGAGAAGAGAGAAAAGTAAACAAAAATTCCACGAAGGCAACAGTGTTCTTTTGTAGACATAAGGGAAGTAAAGAGAGAGGAGGTACTTGAGGATGTCGAGGAGTGTAGAGTGGATGACTTAGAAATGAGAAAGTCAGATCTAGGATCTATAAGTGAAAACGGGAAAGATAAAATTAATAAGGATAATTTTATTGATATTTTGGAAAAAGAAAATTCGTTGGAAAAGGAGACTTCTACGGATTCCGAGGAAAGGGGAAAAGTGAAACTAAAAGGGGTTTTAAAGGATAGGGGATAGGAGGAATATCGAATGAAAGGTATAGGGGAGGTGAATTATTTATTGGGAATAAATTTAGAAAGTGAGAGTGGAAAGAAATCCATGGGAGAGAGTGAGGAAAGTTCAATTTTTGGGGGTAATGGGTTTGACATCACTAAAGGAAGTGATGGTATTTATGGAGGTGTGCTTGTAAATGGGTTAGCATCTAGGTGTATGTTGCAGATTGGAGATGGGGCTGGTTGTTTGGATCGCAATAGGGAAATCGTTTTGTGTGTGGATGGAAAAGTGATGAGGTGGATAAAATCTTTACTCGGATTTATGAAAAGTGGGATGTTAAATAAAATGTGTGATGTAATTACTGTTTTAGTTCATTTAATTCACTGTGTTAAATACGAGAGTATTTTCTTATGTTTTATAAAAGGAAAAGGAAAAAGGAAAAAGAAAAAGAAAAAGAGAGGGGATGTTTGTTTATTTGTTTGTGGGAGTTGAAAGAAAATTAGACTAGAAAATAAGGTGAGTGTTGATATTTATGTATTTTCTAGGTCTATTTTAGGATAGAAAAGTAGCAAAGGCAGTCTGCCTCTAACCTCCTTCTCCAAGCCCCCACACTTGTTGTAGTCACTGAAGGCTGGAGAGGTAGCTATAGCCATGGCTGCCTAAGCTCTCCAGTGAGACAGGAGTAGATAATAGATATGTTTACTAAAAATGTATTTGACGGACCGAGGAATTAATCCTGGTACCTACCGGCTGTTGTCCATAGCCTATTTCAGCCATGGACTACTCTCGGAAGCACCACAAACTACCCCACAAACAGCTGTATTTCAAACATCACAGATTACTCCACAAGAAAAAAAATCACTTCAAACTGTTCCAATAGGCAGTATATTATAGATACTGTAAACTCCCAAAGTTATAGCCAAATCCACCTAGGGATCTAGAAGAAGATATAAGCTCCAGAGTTTCCCAAAAACATCTGACTGCTTTACAAACTAGCCACTTTGACTTCTAACAGAATCTCACAGAGATAACAGAATAGAATGAAACTGCACACACATATTGACTTTATATCATGTAACAACTTCACAAAGTTTCACATGAAAGCACCAAAAAGGGTGATCACACCAACAGGTCAAAGATGGAGAAAATAGTTTGCCATTGCTTTGATAAACTTGATTGTGATACTCAAAATATTCTAAGCCACAAGTTATACTCAGAGAGTTCACTACTAAGTGTACGGAGGCATACCAGCCGTACGGTATCTACCATCTACCTAAACTATTGTAAGTATACCCGAATAGTTCGAGGTATGTCAGGCCGACCAAATCTACACTAATAACTAATTAGCAAAAAGACAAACCTATTTTGTACATAATATTTACACCGACATCTCCACAATCTTCGTACGTCAAAAACCAGGCTACCACTAAGTAAATATCATTACTCACAATCTATACTAGTCATGTTATCCGCAGTTGCATCAGCTGCTTTGTCCGTACGGACCATATCAAGGTAACCGCACTTGTGTTGACTCGTCTGCATCGCAGCTGCTCCGTACCGGCGGCGCATATTCATCCAAAATAACCGCAGTTGCGTTTTCATGTTTGCGTCGCAACTGCGCCGTATCGACGGTGCGTGTTTCAATATTTCGTTTATTCCACATCAGATCACTTCGCGATCCGCCGTCCATTTGTCAATGCTTGTACACGCCACTCAGTGAGTCTTTTACACCACTTAAATTATATCCGTTCGTTCGCTCCCCCAATCCATGAATCCATTCGAACCTCCACATTAAATTCCATAGCGTACAAACTGTCGCGTACGCACGAAACAAACTTTTCAAAACAACACTCCGGCAAAAATTTAGTTTCGCGCACCTATAAAAATATGCATTATGTAATGCTATGTTGCTACGATGCGCTAGTTCGACATCGTAGCGTAGTATGAATACAATATGCAGCGTGTACTGCTATGCTGCTACGCTGCGCTAGTTTGATATCGCAGCCCAGTACGAATACAATATGCAGCGTGTACTGCTATACTGCCATACTGCACTATATTGACATCGCGATACGTTTCTCCTTTCACCATAACTTCCTCCTCATAGCCTGTCATTGAAGAAATAAAGCTTTCAATTTCAACACTCTCTTAAAGCTTTAGACTCAGTAGTCCATGCAGATATTTCTACTCCAATAGAGACAAAATGATGAATGTAAAATATTTAAAGATTAAAAATTCTCTATCAACCTCCACTACTAATGATTAAAAAGTATTAGCCAAAACAATACATCACCACTATAAAGCTGAGGTCACCATTTCCCATTTGCCTTCTTGAAAACCACCACCTTGCAGAATTTGTCCTGTAATAGCTCCCCGTAAGTTATAAATGTGAAACTGTCACTTTCACTAACACTGTTTTCCACTTCTTCCGTTGCGTTGCTATACTTCGTTGCTGCGTTGCGAAGCGAACTGCTTCCGCTAATTCTCCACTGCTTCCGCTGCGTTCCTGCCATGTCTTCCAAACTTACACTTCTTGACAACTGCCTTTTTGCTGAGTTAATCATTTAATATTGAAATACTCTTTGTCTTCCACGAAAAACATTATCAACCATTTCTTTAATTTCTATGAATTTTACAGACTAACAGATTTGAATATCGTTCCATAACAGCTCCCCCTATGCCATAAATGTCAAATTGTCCTTTCAATAATGATATAACACCTCTCTAGTAACTCTGAATTTCACCCGTAATCGTCACTTAGTCATATGATCAGTATTTGTAAAAATATCTTTCTTCTACACACTTTCATCAAACAATTGCTGTACCTCCTCCCCTATCAAATACTTCCACGCCATCCGCTGCCCTGCTATGTTGCGTAGCTGCTTTTCGACGTGAACTTTTTCCAATGATTCACCAGTGCTTCTACTACCTTCTTTGTTTTCAAAAATATATAAATAACATTTTTGTTTCTTTTCAACTAACTCAACAAGAAATAACATTAAATCTAAAATCCTACCAAAATTTTTGAATGTCAAAGGATCTTGTCTTTATAAGACATGTGTGTAATATAAGTTTTTCAAAAATTAAGTTTTCTCTAAATTCACGTTCTCCAAGAATGTCCTCCAGAAAATCATTTCTCCCGCTCTCTTCTCATAATCACTTTCTGAGCATGCTTTTTTCTGCCCTTGATCCGTTGAATATTGCATCTTCTCTTTGTTTTCTTCATTATCTTTTGTCCTTTCTGAAAGTTTTCATTTCTGTCACAGTTTTTTGCTCGTTTAATGTTAAAAATATTAATTTTCTGTTTTACCTCTATGTATTTCTTCGTAGATTTGATATTCCCATTAACTTCATTCATCTGAGAAATTTTCATTTTGATTCTTTTTCTTTTCAACTGCACTCTTTTCTTCCTGTTTTCTTTTATCGTTTGCACTTCTATTACAATTATCACTCCCACAAACTTTTTTCCTCAATCTAATTTTTTGAACAATTTTTCTTTGTTCTTTTCTTAGTTCACCAATTTCCACATCCAGCTTATTTCTAGTTTCTGCTTCTAAGTGTCCATCTCTTCCTTCAACTCCTCTTGCTTCAGTTAACAAACTTTCTTGTAGGCAGTTTTCACTCACCGATTTGTCATCTGATAAGGTCACAAAAATTGTGTCCTTCTCTCTTTCGTCCTTTTTCCTTACTTCAATAAACTCTTCCTCCTGTATCTCTTTGGTACTCACCAATCTGTCGTCGGGAAAAAGGATAGACACCAAATCCTTTTCTGTCACCTCTTTCTCGTCATTGTGAACAACATAGAAGGTCGGTAGGTAGATAAATTTGTCAACACACTGTGTATGCCTTTTGTTATCAGTTGAGTCTTGTCTCTCACTCACGAAAGAGTTTGATTCTCTTCTTGTTGATGGTCGAACTAAGTTGTTGTCCCATCCATCTCTGAAATTCCCTATAACACATGCACTTTTATATGACGCACATACCCTGAAGGTATGTCCCAAATCATTAAACTAAAAACAATTCTTTTGCCGATCTTCGAACTCGCTATTCTTTTTAATTTTCTGAAACTGAGACTTAGATTCCTTTATATTACTCTTACTTGATAAATCCTTTCTATTAGCCTCTTCATCTAGAACAAGGCTTCTTGCTACAGTTAAACCCCAATCCCTTTTATCAATTAAAGTCAATCGATCTAAAACACTCTTATATTCTTTAAGTTGACTTCTCATTAATAATATAGCTTGTTGGGCATCGGTAAAGTTTCCTCCTGCCAAATCATTTTCTGCAAATAATACTTGTAAGTCAATACAGTGTTTCTCCATACTACCTCCTTCATACTTGAATTCAACTATTTTGGTAACACTGCTAAGCCAATGATATAAAGAAGTCTTTGCATACATACATTCTAAGCACTTCCATAATTCAGATGCCTTTTTAAAACTTAAGTATGATATTACGAAATTCTCTGTCAAGGAGTTCTTGATAACCCTTAGACACTCATGATTTTTCCTTTTCCATCCATTTGATGTTTCGGCCAAGGTACCGTCCACCACATCCATTAGCTCCATCATCTCGAAGTAGCTCTCGAGTGCAACTTTCCAGTAGTGATATTTTGATACATCAAATATGGGTAGCCATGGGTGTGGGCCCATAACCTGTTATCCATAGCCTATTTCAACCATGGACTACTCTCGGAAGCACCACAGATTACCCCACAAACAGCTGTATTTCAGACAGCACAGATTACCCCACAAGAAACAAAATCACTTCAAACTGCTCCAATAGGCATTATATTATAGACAGTATAAACTCTTAAAGCAACAGCCAAATCCACCTAGGGATCTAGAAGATATAAGCTCCGAAGTTTCCCAAAAACAGCTGACTGCTTTACAAACTAGCCAATTTGACTTCTCACAGAATCTCACAGAGAAAACAGAATAGTATGAAACTGCACACACATATTGACTCTATATCATGTAACAACTTCATAAAGTTTCACATGAAAGCACCAAACAGGGTGATCACACCAACAGGTCAAAGATGCAGAAAACATTCTGCCATTGCTTTGATAAACTTGATTGTGATACTCAAAATATTCTACGTCCTACAAGTTATACTCAGAGAGTTCACTACTGAATGTACAGAGGCATACCGGCCGTACGGTATCTACCATCTACCTAAACTATTGTAAGTATACCCGAATAGTTCGAGGTATATCAGGCCGACCAAATCTACACTAATAACTAAATAGCAAAAAGACAAACCTATGTTGTACATAATATTTACACCGACATCTCCACAATCTTCGTACGTCAAAAACCAGGCTACCACTAAGTAAATATCATTACTCACAATCTATACTAGTCATATTATCCACAGCTGCGTCAGTTGCTTTGTCCGTGCGGACCATATCAAGGTAACCGCAGTTGCGTTGACTCGTTTGCGTCGCAGCTGCTCCGTACCGGCGGCGCATATTCATCCAAAATAACCGCAGTTGCATTGTCTGTTTGCGTCCCAACTGCGCCATACCGGCGGTGCCTGTTTCAACATTTCCTTTATTCCACATCGGATCGCTTCGCGGTCCGCCCTCCATTTGTCAATGCTTATACACGCCACTCAGTGAGTCTTTTACATCACTTAAATTATATTCGTTCGTTCGCTCTCCCAATCTATAAATCCATTCGAACCTCCACATTGAATTCCATAGCGCACGAATTGTCGTGTACGCACGAAACAAACTTTTAAAAACAACATCGCTTGTCAAACATCCCGCAATCGTTAGCTCTGTCCATTTAGTCTAAGACTAGTGCTAGGATATATAGGGTTTGATAGATATTTATATAGTTACAGGTAGGGTTTTCCATTTAACTGGATTACAGTACATAGGGCATAGAAGTAGTTTTACATTTAGTACCGGATGAAATAAATAGTATCGACATTTATTTCGACGGTCCGTTTTAAATGACGATGTAAATCGGACGGCCGTGGTTAGCGCCGACATCGCGGAAAGGACAAGTTGGCAGTTTGCAGACGGCGCCACTTTGGATGACACGTGGCAACATCATACGGGCTTATAAAATCTCCGGAACGGCAAAAAACAAATTCGGAAGTGACAAATGTCGCACTATGGTGATTTCGTACAATGTACGTACAGAAAGTACTCCGGCACTTGTACTTTCTTGTACGGTACCGTTTTTCAGACGTTGCATGACCAAGGGCCACGTGGAGAGATTATATTTGGCAGCACAAATTCCGGGAATTAAAAGAACGAGACCAGATAAGACACATGCTAGTTTTTGGCCATGTCCTACGATGGTCGTACAAAAGGTACACCGACACCTATACCATTATGTACTTTAGAGTCTTGTCATTGGTTCGTAATTTGGTACTAGGGGGCTTAGAGAGGGGTTTACAGACTTAGAATATTTCTGGTAGGTAGCTGCCTCTGCTAGAGAGCACCTTGTATAAATGGTAAACATTGGCCTACCATAACTATCAATTCAATTAACCAATTTTAGTGATTCTAGTTGTTGCGAACTCAAGGGAGTCTAGGCTACAGTGAGGTGTATTTGGTTTGAGTTTTTGCTTGCTTCTGTGTCAGCATTTCTAAGGGAAAGTCAAAGTGGGTGAATGTGTCCAAATCTCATATTTTAACGTTGTATTCTGTGGTGGAATTGAGTACACAGAAAGTCTTATTTGACAAAGGTGAAGCTGTAATGGGGTTCTGATTGTCAAAGGGTCAATCATTTGGGTTTATATAAACTTGGAGTCGGCACTATCTAGATTTGTTTCTTTTGATTTGCGAATTTTGTGTGGCAATGGAGCCTATAGAATATCATGTAACAAGTGCTTATTTCTTCCCTCGTGGCTGCCCCCCGATTTGCCCTTCCTTTATCCGAAGCTCGGTTAGTTTGATACATTTCGCCATGTAATGTTCGGGTTTCTTACAGAAATGACAAATCCCTTTAGTTTCGTTGTTCTAGACTCATCGGATTGATTTTTCTGATCTTCCCTTCCATGACTTCCAAGGGGTTTCCGTGAATCTTTGTTTCTCCAACTTGCTCCGACCGCCAAGGCTTGTCCACTTTTAACTCCCCTTCGGATCTCGATTGTATTCTCCCGGACGTGTATCATACCAACTACCGAATTCCATATCCACCTGGAGTGCGGCAGATCTTGTACTCGGTTCACAATGTTCTCATATTCATGGAGTAGTTTCATGAGTAAGCAATGAACCTTTGCCTTCTCGGTTTCTACCTTTTTGGCACACTCTAACTCCATGAAGAGTATAGCCAGCTCATTTTATAAATCGAGCATCTTCTCTCCTTTGTGAAAATATCCATTGATCTTTTGCTTCGCCTGCTTCTATTCCTAAATCGTACCGCTCTGGTATATCTCTATAAGCGCATCCCACAGTTCGGATGCCCTTTCCACATGCAAATGAGGACCCGCGAGTCCTTGTAAAAGATGACGGAGGATAAAATGCTTGGTTGCCATGTTGTTGTAGTCCCAGGCTTGATGTCATTCTCCTTAATCCTCGGAATAAGAGACTTCAAAACAGAACTGGTTGCTATAGGTGTGGTTTTATCTTTTTCTTTCCTTTTTTTCATCACGATGCTTTTTCCGTCTTCTAAGTCCTCTGATGGGGGTGGATCTGATTTCTTAGCAAATTTGCTTCCTCCAAACCCGAAGGAATAGCAAGACCGGATAGGCGCATTACTCGCCCACTCACTATTCCCCAAAATCTTTTCTCACATAGGGCTCCTACAATCATACTCTCCTAGTAGATGAACCCAGTCTGATTGAATGTGGGCACCCTAGAGGGTGGGCCCATAACTTGAAACTCTGAGACCACCGTTGGTACTCAGAGTAGGCAGTTTACTAGAAGCCCCTAGGATAGCCTCAATATCTTAGTTTTGTATGAGTATTATTGACATATTGACAAAATACAGACTGGTCAGACTTCACCCCTTAGTAGAGTAGCCTCCCTTGAGTCTGCTACAAAAAGAGTCCTTGAATTTGCTCCTCGAGCAGTTCATTATCAATGGTCAAAGATGACCGTTTATACAGGAGCTCTCTGAGAGAGAGGCGGCTATCTCTCTTTTTCTTGAGTCTTAAACCCCTCTCTAATCCCTCTACTACTGAAGTACGGAGCTAATCAATTCCCTGTACAGTACAAAAAGTTACTTGGCCCGGAGTAATTTCTGTACGGCCATTGTACGACATTGCCAAGAAAGTGACGCTTGCCATATCCGGGTTCGCCATGGTATGTCCCAAAGATGCACCTATCCAATGTCATGTTGCCACGTATCATCTGGTGTGGCTGTGACCGCAAACCGCCAAATTGCCCATTTTGTGATCTTGGCTTCTTCCTCCGCCGTCCGATTGACATCGGCCTTAATTTATAACCGTTCAAAATACAAGCAGTACGTTTTGATGTAATTCTATCTTCCTATGTCTATGTGATTTTGGTCTGTTCGTCAATTAACAGAACTTCTCTAATTCCACGTCTTTAAGTAGCTATCGTACCCTATATACTTCGACACAGCTACATGGTAGCGACACTAAGCTACTTGGATGGATTGTAGGTACCAGGATCAAATCTTGGGTTCGTTAACCTTTTTGGTAAGTTTACTAAAAGGCTGCCTTCTGACTCTAAGGGAAGCATTGGCAGCCATGGCTCTAGCTTCCTCTCCAGCCTTCAGTGATTACGGCAAGTATAGGGGCAAGAGAGAGAAGTTAGAAGCACGTTGCCTCTGTTTTTTCTTTCTCCTAATTTAAAACAATGAAGTAACTAAGAAAATACCTAAGTAAACCTTTAATTTTAACAGAACATTCTAGCTACCACCCCCAAGGGTGACATGTTTTTCACGGAGGAAAATAATAGTGGGCAAATCCAAGATGTCGAATACGTTTGTAAGGTGTTGGAGAACGGAGTTCTTACGGTGGGGATCGAGCAAGTGGTGCAAGTTATGACAAATTTTCCTACTGTAAACAAGGCTGGAGCTTTGATGCTCGTGACTAAGTACCCCTCCATCACGTGGACGCCATGCTCTACCGACGTATTGGATTTATAGTTAAAGGATTGGGGCAGATTGACATCTATTTGAACACCTATTTGAGAGTTAAAGGAGGTGTTAAAAAATCATCACATGAGTGCAGCCATGTTCAACAAAATCTCTCCATTTAGGCTTTTTAAACTAGGAGAGACTAGTTTTGCAAAAAAAATCACCATGCTGCAAAGGTTTTTACATGTGAAGGAAAGGCTGGATATCTTAATGTTTGGTGATGGTTATAAACAGTGAATAAGCAAGTCTACATACACGTTTGAGGGCGCTAAGATTAAAGGCCACATTTTGGGCCCGGGGTTTTGGATGAGTGTGACAAACGTTGTGACAATTTTAGAGTTTGTGGTGCTCCAAATGAAAGAGTGTGACAAAGAGGCCAAAAATTTGGGGAAGGTTTATTTTGTTTTTTACAATAATGGACAATTCTTACATGAGTTATCCAGCAACGGAGGAGAAAACAATTCTGAAGGCAAACCGGTTATGGAGGAGCTAAAAACACCTTTGATGGTCAGATCGGAGATGGCACATAGCCTCATGTATGCTGTCACATTTGTACATGATCCTCAGTACCAAAGTGAAGCCTACGGCAACATTAAAATGTGAAAGTAATAGAAGGTTTTCAGCTAATGCTCGAGAAGATGTTACTAAATGTGGAGGACTAAGGTGAGGCCCATATTGAGCTTTTTGTAATTCTATGGGTTCCATTCCCCCCACAGATTTAGCATGTCCAAAGAAGCTTATCTATTTAGTGCCGCCTCCAAGTTGATACAAACCCAAATGATTGACCCCTTGACAATCAGAACCCCAATACAACTTCACCCCTGTGTTATAGGACTTTCTATGTGCTCAGTTCCACCACAGAATGCAAAGTTAGAATATGAGTTTTGGACACATTCACCCTCTTTGACTTTCCCTTAGAAATGCAGCCACCCTGGCAGGCAAAAACTCTTACCCAGTACACCCCTATGTAGCTTAAACTCCCTTGAATCTACAGCAAAAAGAATCAGTGAAAATGGTCAACCGAGTGAGTTGATTTTCAATGGCAGTGTGCCGATTTATACATATGCTCTGTGGGAGAGAGGCGGCTACCTACCAAAATATTCTAAGTCATAAAACCCCTCTCTAAGCCCCCTAGTATTGAGGTACAAACCAATCATATGAGTGTATTGTACAATAAAGTACAAGTGTTGGAGTACTTTGTGTACGGTCCTTCTACTACATCGCCATAATATGACATTTGTCACATCCGGACTTGTCGTCTCGCGCTCCACAGATCCCGCAATCCTCCAGGATATTGCCACGTGTCATCCGGAGTGGCGGCCCCCGAAAACGCTTAGGGGGCCATTCCGTAATTTCCGCTCACACCACGGCCATCGATGAAGACCGACATTTAATACCGACCGTCAGAATAAAATGTCGTTTCGTTAATTCCGTGCGGTCCGGAATTCGTGCGGTCTAATTCATTTCCGTGCACAGTCCGTTCCGTAATCTGTTTAATGAAACATATTGCGTCGCTAATGTTTATAATATTATCGTACCTTATATATTTTAGCATTGGTCCTAGACTATAAGATAAAGCTACCGGCTATTTGATTCTTGACCGACGGCAGGTACCACGATCAAATCCTGGGTCCGTTAAGTCCCTTTCGGTAAACCTACCAAAAACTACAGCGTGTTTATCTCTCTGGGTAGCATGGGCAGCCATGGCTCTAGCTTCCTCTCTAACCTTCAATGGCTGCGACAAGTGTGGGGGTTTGGAGAGTGGAGCGAGAGGCAGGCTGCCTTTGCTGACTTCCTCTTATTATTTTTTCTTTTATTTAGACCTAGAAAATACATACATTTCAACACCCCCCTTATTTTCTAGTCTACTTTCTTTTCAACTTCTACCAAATACATTTTTTTTTATTATTCTTCTTTCTTTTCTTCTCATATATCTCTAAGTAAATAACCTCATATTCAAAAAGGTATGTTAGATGAGCTGAAATAAACATTGCATCTTGTTGATTACACATTTATTTAGCATCCCACTTTTCATAAATCCTAACAAAGATTTTATTCACCTCATCTCTTTTCCATCCACACAAAATCCAATTTCCCTCTTGCAATTCAAATAGCCAGCCCCGTCTCCAATCTGCAACACACACCTTGATGCTAACCCTTTTATAGGCCCACCTTCATAGATCGCATCACTCCCATTAGTGATGTCAAAACCATTACCCCCCAAACTTATCCTTAAATCAAGAGTCCCCACTAAGTTCCTCATAAGATCTACGTCTTCCGTACTCATATTTTTATCCATGATACTCACCCTATTTTCTGAACTTTCCTCACTCTCTCCCATGGAATTCATTCCACTATCACTTTCTAATTTTATTTCCAATAAATATTTCTCCTCCCCTAAACCTTTCATTAAATATTCCTCTTCTCCCCCTATCCTTTAAAACCCCCTCTAGATTTACTTCTCCCCTTTCTTCGGAATTCGTTGAAGTCTCTTTTTTTTACCAATTTTCTGTCTCCAAATATATATAAATTTATCCTCATTGTTTTTATTTTTCCCTTTTTCAATTATAGATCCTAGATCTGACTTTCTAATTTCTAAGTCATACTTTTTACATTCTTTGACATCCTCATCATGTTTAACTCCCTCAAGTACCTCCCTTCCCTTTACTTCCCTTATACCTCCAAAAGCACATTGTTGCTTTCGTGGAATTTTTGTGTGCTTTTCTCTCTTCTCAATTCTACCGATGTGAAAAAGCTCCAAAATATATTCATCCTTTTTCTCCTCTTCCCCTTCTTCCTCCTTATTCACATACTAACTTCTAAGTTCTTCTAAACAAGGGCATTCCTCCATATAATGAGCCGATTCCCTACAAAAGAAGCAAACCCCTTTTTTCAAAGCTCCCCTTTCCTTTCCTCTCCATCTCTTTCCACTGATGTTCCGATAAGTTTTACCTTTGCCTTTTTTCCTCTCATCATGCTTCCGCGAGTCACCATCGTTCCTCTCATCACGCTTCCGCCAATCACCACCAGCTGTCAGTGCATTCACCTAGTCGCTTACCATACAAAGCTCCAAAGTGATTTCCCTCACAAGAATCATCCCCATGGTAATGTTCCAAGTCCATGAGGAGCAATCCATTGCCTGCATACAGTAGATTACTTTTTCGTACTCATCTGGAAGTTTCATGATTAGTGTGTTAATCTTTCTCACCTCAGATTCTACATAACCTGCACTACCAAACCCAACATATAATGCAACAATATCATTGCAAAACTCTATCATGCTACCGCCTTTATAAGCATAGCCCTCTATTTCCTGTTTTACTAATTTCTCCCTCTATATGGTCTCACTCTTATAAATCTGAATCACTGTTTCCCAGATTTGTGAAGACTTGGTTAGGTTTAAAAGAGTGATAGCTATGGACCTAGACACGTATCTAAGTATGACATGATTTGCTATAGTGTTTTTATGCTCCCATATTTTACCGTCATGTTCTTTAGTTTTAGTTATAACCCCAACAAGTGGAACCGTAGCCAAAAGCCTAGCTCCCCTCACCACAGGTATTCCTTTTCCCTTCTCCCCTTTTCTCTCTTCCATGGCAATGATTTTCCTTTCACCTTCTGTTGCATCTGAGATCCTGTTGGTTTTCAAGGAAGCCCAGATGAATCTCCATAGTGAGTTCCACCGAAGCCCGGTAGCGGACACCTCACTTGTCCAAAAACAATTCCCCATAAGTGCTTTTCAAAAAGCAATCCCTCTATCGTAAACTCCCAATAAGTAAAGCCTGTTCCATCGAACATAGGCACCCTAGATGGTGGGCCCATAACATGTATCTCTATAGGGTCCATTCCCCCCACAGAATTCGCAGGTCCAAAGAAGTTTATCTAGTTAGTGCCGACTCCAATTTGAAACAAACCCAAATGATTGACCCCTTTACAATCAAACCCCAATACAACTTCACACTTATGTAATAAGAATTTCTTTGTGCTCAATTTTCCTACAAAATGCAAAGTTAGATATGAGTTTTGGACACATTCAACCACTTTAACTTTCCCTTAGAAATGCTGCCACCCTGGCAGGCAAAAACTTTGACCCACTACACCCCTGTGTAGCTTAGACTCCCCTGAGGCTGCAGCAAAAAGAATCACTGAAAATGGTCAACCAAGTGAGTTGATATAAACCGATTTATACAGATGCTCTCTGGGAGAGAGGCGGCTACATACCAAAATATTCTAAGTCCTAGAACCCCTCTCTAAGCCCCCTAGTATTGAGGTACAAACCAATCATATGACTGTACTGTACAATAAAGTACAGGTGTTGGAGTACTTTGTGTAAGGTCACTGTACGACATCGCTATAATGTGACATTTGTCACATCCGGACTTGTCGTCTCGCGCTTCGAAGATCCCGCAATCCTCCAAGAAATTGCCACGTGTCATCCAGAGTGGTGGCGCCCGAAAACGCTTAGGCGGCCATTCCGGAATTTTGGCTCGCACCACGGCCGTCGACGAAGACTGACATTTAATACTGACCGTCGAAATAAAATGTATCTTCGTTAATTCCGTGCGGTCCGGAATTCTAGCGGTCTAATTTATTTCCGTGTATAGTCCGTCCCGTAATCTGTTTAATGAAACATGTTGCGTCGCTAATGTTAATATAATTATCGTACCTTATATATTCTATCACTGGTCTTAGACTATAAAATAAAGCTACCGACTATTGGATTCTTGACGGACGACAGGTACCAGGATCAAATCATGGGTCCGTTAAGTCCCTTTCGGTAAACCTACCAAAATTACAGCATGTCTATCTCTCTGGGCAGCATGGGGAGCCATGGCTCTAGCGTCCTCTCCAACCTTTAGTGGCTACGACAAGTGTGGGGGTTTGGAGAGTGGAGCGAGAGGCAAGTTGCTTTTGCTGACTTCCTCTTATTACTTTTTCCTTTACTCCGTCCTAGAAAATACATACATTTTAACACTCTCTAATTATATAGGTTTTGAGGGTGTCCTTAGGAGGGAGGAAACAAGAGTTTGTGCTAGGTAGATCTCAGGGTGGAAGTGGTGGCATCAGTTTGGGGTTGTCACCCCTACCTTGCAGAAGGTAGCAATTAGGAGCCTTGCTCAGTGCTAGGTTGCGAGCTCATGTGGGAGGAATTGGTGAACCTATGACCTTATTCACTTTAAGAAAAGGAATGGGCTTACAGCCAAAAGAGCCAAAGATTTAGTTTGTGTCTTCGACAATCTCATATTGTTAATACACAAGAGATGTTAGTTATGAAGAGGAGGCGATAAAGAAGGTAGGAGAAGAGGAGTTTGATGACGACATGTTTGACCTACACTTAGAGTAAAAGGAGAAAGAGGATATATATATATGTATATATATGTATGTATGTTTGTATGTAAATATATATATGTATATATATATATGTATATATATATACATATATAAACACAGCATGCAATGAGCCGACATAATTCTAATGTGAAAACTAAACCCTTTTTCCCAAATTTATACAACGTTGGATTTTTTTTTGCTTTTATGTGAAGTACGACACAAATATATACATATATATATATGTATATATATATATGTATATATATAAATGTATGTTTGTATGTATGTATATATATGTATATATATATAGGAGAAAGAGGAAAATGAGATTCACATCCAGTTTGTACAGCAGTAGTTTGAGGAGAAGAGGATGGAAGAAATAGCGGAGGAGAAGTATTGATTGTAGAGAACACATAATTGTTATACTCTAACAGCTTCTGTGTTTGATTTAGAAACCGAGAAAACCGACATTCGGGTAAGGAAAAGAATTTCACTTATTCCA
This sequence comes from Zygnema cylindricum, assembly GCA_037447655.1. Taxonomy (NCBI): domain Eukaryota; kingdom Viridiplantae; phylum Streptophyta; class Zygnematophyceae; order Zygnematales; family Zygnemataceae; genus Zygnema; species Zygnema cylindricum. Next base: position 508,700 of record JBBHKE010000834.1, on the reverse strand, counting down.
GTATCCAAGTGGTTAAGGAGG
>JBBHKE010000834.1:415590-508005 GCA_037447655.1 Zygnema cylindricum | reverse complement strand
CATAGTTTCCCACGCTTTCGCATCTGTAGAATGGACCGTACATGAGATCGTACGCTATACCTGAGAGCGATATCGAGGATCAAATAGGATATCGAAATCTATAATCGGCCTATGTCAAAGTAGGCCACGTATGCGAAGTCTCTATACCCACCGGAGCATTTGATTTTCCGAAACTGATCGGAAAACGTACACGTTTCGACGTCATCAAACATTAGGCGCTAAAACAAGCCTGCAGTATTGAATGTTCGAAGGACGACGACGGTGGTTCAAAACCTGCAATTGTTTCGCGCGAGTGCAATGAAATAGCCGTTCGATGTTGTTTTGGCTACGTCAGGTTTTCGGCGAAATACGCTAGCCGTTCGATGTTGTTTTGGCTACGTCAGGTTTTCGGCGAAATACGCTACTTTTACCCGACTTCTACATCCCGCAATATTTTTTGTACGGTTTTCAGAGAAAGCCGTACATTATTCGACCGTCCGTCTGATGCGGAAGTGATTTTTTTCCCGTGGGAATAGGCTATGAATGAAAGGATCGCTGTTCGACAAATAGAAAGAAAGTTTTGCACGTACAAAGGATTTTAAAAGTTTCATATTTTATCAGAAATCGGAAAATCATCGGAATCGGAAATGCTCCGGTGGGAATAGGCTATGATAGGGTGCTTTTTTTTTCCTTGTTGTTGCTTCATTTTTTTTGTGTTCTCGTCGCTCTTTTTGATTGTTATTGTTGTTTTTCATTGTTGGTCATGCCACCCCTTTTGTACCCCCAGACTCAGATGGTTTACCATCGTGCTTTTTAATTTATCCTGCAAGGCATAGTAGGTCTTTTGTCGGCGCCTTCATCCTAAGTTGTGTTATGGGCTTTTCATGTGATCGTCTTAAGTCGCTACTTTGATCAGCGACCGTCCGATCGTCCGAATCTAACGGTTTAAATAAAAAGTCGCTCAAAACTCATAGAAAAATATTTTTTTGTCCGTTTTTTTTTTCAAATTTAGACATGACGTTTAATTCTCTATCGATCCATGTGCAACTCAACCCTGTTACTATTTTATTTCATTTTGCGACCAATACAATATGGGTCTTAAGGGTATATTGTATTTTTTGCGTACAATATGCATATTGTATGGGTGTGCTTTCACCTACTTTTGAACTATGGCTCATCTTAATGGAGAATTAATTTCCTTCTCCGCTATCATAATTACATACGACAAGCAACCTTGAGGTTCTCCGTTCTCCATTTTCAATCATAAATCGAAATTTTCAAACTCAAAAATATCATATGATCGTACAATTCCAGTGCCAAGGGCACTTTCCCATGTAACCAAAACTTTAATCTTGTAACTTTATTTATAGCGAAGATTCTCCGTACAACTTTCAGAGCATTCCGATGTAAGCGCAAATAACTTGTTACTTCAAAAAGTGACAAACATAGACATGTAACGAAACATGTGACAAATAAACGGTACCCAAAATGTTGCGAAACTTCCACTCGGCTTCAATTTCAGACGTCCACCCGCACGCTGAACAACTTCTATAACTTCGCAATGTCTGAACGCCACATTGTCGACGTGGAGCCATTATAGATGTTTAAGGTTTGTGACATTGTGACGTCACGAACGTCACGCTCAACTATGACAGCGCTGATGACACATATTCTAAAACTTTCCACCATGGTTTCCCGATTGTATTTTTTTGTCTTTTCTCACTCTACTTGCCATCAAGATACTCCCAAATATAGTCAAAAGATTTCGTTTTCAAAGATCTTTCATTTTAAACTTTTATTGACGTTTTTCATTGCAAGAATTGTGAGACAGACGTGGTAGTGGGAGAGGGAGAGAGAGAGGGGCGCTTTCATGGACTTCACTTTTGCGAAATGGCGTCCGTTGGTCGAGACCCCTCCACAGCCATTGTACGGAAAACAACGTACAGAAAAAAAATCACACACAACCTAGAAACGTGCAGGAGGTTTTTTTTTTGGTACTTCCCGCACAAAAATTGTCAAAATAAATCGACACATGCGATAGCATATGCCTATTCGCTCACCTCATGGAACTATATTTAAAATCACCTCGCGAGGTGATTATATATAAACTTTGAAGATAAGCCGAAAAGACGCGAAAGTGGCTCGAAACACGCTAGACGACAAATTGCATTGCGCTAAACAACAAATTGCAGTACATATAAAGTTTTAAGGTAACGCAACTTGTACGGTGGTATTTTCATTTTTTTGGTACGGCTGCAAATTTTCTCATTTTTTTCCAAGTTATAGAGGAAAACGATATAAAATAACTATAACTTTAGCACATGGGAAAGTGCCCTACGTTGCTAATTGAAACTGATTGTACGAAAGTACGAAGCTATGATGACATCATGCGAGAGCAATGAAGTCTGCTAATCTTAAACTCTTTGAGAGTCACGTGTTGTGAAGAGCATCAAAACTGCTAACAAACATACTTGTCTGATTGCGACGAAGTGTGACGTTATGGTCGGCTACATAGATGTGTCGTAATCTCAAATAGGAGGGGCCAATGCGCTCAGAGTTGTTTTCTTCAACTTATGTTGAAACTCAAAACCCTAAAAAACTTTTGAACTTTTGAAAAAACTATGAATAAATTATGAAGGGTCAAAGTTGACCTTTTGTACAAAAGCTCTCTAGGAGAGAGGGGTCAACCTACCAAGTTTAATAAGTTTTAAATCCCCCTTTTAACACTATACTACTAAATACGACACCGATCAGATTACTATGTCGTACAGAAAAGTACAGGTGCCGATATAATTTATGTACGGCCATCGTACGCCATGTAACAAGATCTCCTACCTCTCAGAAAATCCCATTACTATAAACATTCCCAACCACACATTCCACACATTGGAAAATACACATCCACATTGGACAACACTCACATAAGGATCAACTTTAAATTAGAATAAGCTTTTGTCCACATAACATTAGCTTGGTCTCTTGCCCTCGTGGCTCAACCCTTCAATTTAAAGTGTTTCCTCTACTCTCCACTCTTAATAATTCTATCTCTTAACTACTAAAACACTATTTAGTTAGTAAGAGATTTCAATGCAAAAATGCCTTTTCTCCAATTTGGTATTAATCGCTCAGGACCAAGATCAGCCGGAATTTCCACAAACTTCTCCAAAGGAAAAGATGTCTACTCTCCTCTTACACTTCACTATTTATCCATCATCGCCCTGGACTCGCCAGGCCAGAGTCAACGCTCCGTTTTAACAGGCTTTTACCTGGGCCAATCATTGATTAGCAAAGACTCATACTGACCAATGCAAAAACGTGCGAAATCTCTTACTAACTACTTAGCGCTTTACTAACCAATCAAACGTTACGTTTCACTACGTAACATTTACGTGCAAAATTGCGCGCCAAACGAAACGCGACTTCGCACGAGCGTGCGTAACAAATTTCGCACGCGAAACTTCCTACGAAATTCCCTTAAGTGAAAGTGATGTTTCGTACCAAAATTTGTACGAAACGAAGCACCGTGCATACTAAACGTTTCATTAGAACTTTATGAAACGTACGCGCGTAATTTCGGTACTAATTTGACCCTTAACCCGTTTCAATGATACCCACTTGTTATTTTGACCCCACGCTGTCACCTAAATACACCCATCGCTATAACTTTTAAAATATAACTCCAAATAGCGTGATTCTTTCGCGGACGTCTACCAATTTTAGTACTCTATAATTATAACACCTAAATACCCATTATAAAAAAGTTCGATCCGCTATTACTGTTACACGCCATGGCCAAAATGTCGACACCTGCCATATCTAAATTTGCTCCCGTATTCTGTGGAGATGCCGCAAGCCAATGTGATGGTGCCATGTGTCATCCTATGTGGCGGCGACCATAAACCGCCAAATTCTTCTTCCGCGATCTCGGCATGGTTTCCGACCGTCAGATTGAATGCGGATTTCGTTTGTAGCCATCATAAAAAGTTGTGATGTATTTGTTTCGCTATCAAAACAAATGCGCGGTACTTAATTATTCTTTATACTCGTAATCCGTACTTTTATAACTGACTCTATGTATCCCTTATATAGTTGTGGTTAAATGAATTAGTCTACATGTTAACGTTTAAATACGTAATACACTCTATATTACATACCACTAATCTTAGACTAAATAGATAAGGTTACCGGCTACCGGCGACATTTCCCATCCGTAGGTACCACGATCAAATCCTCTAGGCGAGAACTACCTTTTAGTAATTTAACTACTTTACTACCCTATAAATCTCTGGATAGCATAGACAGCCATGACACTAGCTTCCTCTCTAACTTCTCAGTGACTGCAACAAGTGTGAGAGTTGGAGAGAGAAGTTAGAGTCAGACTGCCTCGACTTCTTTTTCTGCACTTTATTTTAAACCTAGAAAATACTAAAAGAACCATCAAATTCTACACTCCCTTTATTTTCTAGTCACTCTTTAATTTCAGACCACACTTCTCCCTGCAAAAAATTAGCTTAGGGGAAGGCACAAGTTTGGTCATCATATCTACCACCATCTCGCTATCTGGTCAGTACTCTAAACTCATTATTTTGTTTTCTACTTTCTCTTTAACAAAGCTGAGTCTAATGTCTATGTGTTTGGCTTTAAAATGATGTTTAGGATTGGCAGAAATGGCGATCGCTGCCTGATTATCACAAAAAAAATTCTGAACACCACTCTTAAGGTGACCAAGCTCACCAAGCAAAGACTTGACCCACATCAATTCTTTTACAGCAGAGCAAGAGGCCATATACTCAGCCTCCATCGTGGACTGAGCAATAACTTTTTGCTGTTTGCAACTCCAACAGCAAGCCCCATCACCCACATATAATACATTTCTAGAAGTACATCTCCTCATCGGAGCATCACCATAACTGGCATCACTCCAAGTAGTGATGTCAATATTCCCCGCACCCAAATGCAACCGTAGATCCCTAGTTCCTATCAAATATTTAAAGTCTCTCTTAGCTGCCTTTCAATCTCTCTTAGTGGGAGCATTTAGACTTTTACTCAGCACTCTTACAGCTGCACCTTAATCGGGTCAGGTTTAATTCATAAAATAGATTAAGCTTCCCACTACATGCTTATAACGAATAATTTGCATGAACTTTTATTTTTCAAGGCTTAATTCTTCGTCTAAGATTATGACTCCTTCTTCCACACTCCCCTCACTTCCCTTCTTTAACTCCATTGGAGTTGTACAACTATTAGCCTTTTCCATGTGAAACTTTTCCAACATGTTCCCTATTGCTTCTTTCTAAGTTAGTTTTATAATCTTTCTTTCTCGATCTCTTTCTACTTGAATACCCAAAATATATTTTGCCTCCCCGATATCCTTTATCTCAAATCTTCCCTTTAGTTCCGTTTTCAGTTTATTAATTTTTTCCATTGATTTACTTAAAACAAGAAAACCATCAATAAAAATTGCAATAAAAATAACACATTCCTCATCTTCAAAAACATAGATTGAGTTATCTGAGCTGATCCAGATATATCCCAGACCAATAAGAAACTCATCAAGCTTGTTATTCTAGTGTCGCGGCGCTTGTTTCAAACCATAAAGAGATTTACTCAGCATGCAAACCTTACACTCCTCTCCTTGCACCACAAATCCTTTGGGTTGTCGCATGAAGATCTCCTCTTCCAATTCTCTATGAAAAAAGGCTGTCTTGATGTCCATTTGGTGCACTTCCATGTCTTCCGCTGCTGGTAGACTGACAAGTATGCGGACGATGGGAAATCTGACGACCGCGGCAAAGGTTTCCTCGTAGTAGATTCCCTCTTTATGTGTAAATCCTTTGGCCACTAACCGGACCTTTTAGCACTCAATGGTGTTATCTAGGTTCAGTTTTAATTTGAACACCCACTTAGAACCGATTGGTTTTCGGTCAGGTGGACAATTCACCTGCTCCCAAGTATCGGCTGCCATAATTGAGGCCATCTTCTCATTGATGGTTGTCTTCCACCGGTTCATTTCTAGAAAGTTCATCGCCTCTCCATAAGTCCGAGGTTTCATGTGGATGAGATAGTTTTGTTACCTTGTTACTAACCTGTTTTTATTGCAACCTTTTGCTACTTCTCTTTCCTCCCTCAAAATCTGTTGCGGGAATAGATGGTTTGTAGAAATTGATGGTTAGTTTAGTATTTTCTAGGTCTAAAATAAAATACAGAAAAGAAGCCAAGGCAGTCTGCCTCTAACTTCTCTCTTCAACTCCCACATTTGTTGCAGTCATTGAAAGTCGGAGATGAAGCTTTGCCATGGCTGCCTATGCTATCCTGAAATTTACGGGTAGTAGATTACTTGATTTATAGTAGTAAATTAGTTGATTTACTAATTTACTAAAAGTAGAGCTGTCGGAACCAGGATTTGATCCTGGTACCTACCGGTCGTCAGAGCTGCCGGTAGCCGGTTACTCTATCTATTTAGTCTATGCCGAGTGCTAGATAATATGTGATTTGATAATTACATAAACATTTTTACGCTGACAAATTCATTTAACGGAAACTATTTATAGGATACATAGATTCGGTTATGTAAAAGTATGGATTAAGGTACGGATAAGAAACAACTACCGCGCATTTGTTTTAATAGTGAAACAAATAACGCGCATGTATTTATTACGGCTACGATTAAATCTGCATTAAATCTAACAACCGGAAAGAATGCCGAGATCGCGGAAGAGGATTTTCGGCGGTTTTTGGTCATCGCCACATCAGATGACACGTGGCAGAATGACATTGGATCGCGGCATCTCCGGGGATTAAAGGAGCAAATCCGGATATACCACGTGTTGACATTTAGGCCATGTCATACAGTATCCATACAGAAAGTACACCAGCAGCTGTACTTCTGTGTACGGAAGACTAATATGATTGGTTCGTACACCAGTAGATAGAGTTTGTGAGAGAGATAGGACTTAGAAAAATTGGTAGATAGGACCCTCTCTCCTAGAGAGCTTCTGTACAAAAGGTCAACTTTGACCCTCCATAACTTACTGCTCAGGGGAGCAAATTCAGAGATTCTTTTTGCTATCGACTCAAGAGAGTCTTGCCTTCACAAGGGTGAAGGAGATCAGATTTTTTGTTTGCTAGGGTGGCAGTTATTCGTGTTGAAAGACAAAGGGGTCAGGGTTATCCTTTCGGCTTCGTGTGAGCTGCTTACTCTGAGGTCCTATGGAGGTCTCAGAGTTGCATGGTTCCCGTGGGTTCTTTCTAACAATCTCGGCTTCTCCCTTGTCCCATTATCCTGTATCAATTTCCACCACGTCTTCCATTTCGAATATAGTTGCCATTGGATTTTCCGCAGCCGAGTCCTTCTCGGCCAGATTTGTACCTGCAAGAATGTCATCTTCTCTGAAACCTGAATAGTTAGGAAGCTCATGTAGAAATAAAAGGTTATTTTAGTATTTTTTAGGTTTTGCAAAATGGAGAAAAGAAGCCGAGGCAGTTTGCCTCTAACTTCTCTCTTCAGCTCCCACACTTGTCGTAGTCACTAATGGTTGAAGAGGGGAGCTGGAGCCATGGCTGCCTATGCTGATTAGAGATAGAGTTACGGGTTGTAGATTTTGGTATACTTACCAAAATAGAAATTGACGGACCTTGGATTTGAACCTGGTACCTACCGTCCGTCAACATAGCCGGTAGCCTTAGCTAGTTAGTCTGGCATCATGGTTGGACATATAGGGTTTCGTAATTATTTAGATTTTAACACGTAGCCTATTTTCATTCAACCGAATATTTAGACATAGATACAGTTTGTAATGGACGGCCACGGAACATCCGAAACGGATACCGCGCATTTTGCTTCGAAGGCGAAACAAATAGTGCGCAAGTATTTATGACGGCCACGATTGTAATCCGACTTCATCGGACGACCACGAAGCATGCCGAGATCCCAGAATGAGTTTTCGGCGGTTTATGGTCGACGTCACATCAATTGCCACGTGGCACAATCACATTGGATTTCGGCATCTCTGGGGATTCCGGGAACGAATCCAAAAATGACATGTGTCGACTTGTTGGCCATGTTGTACAATGGCCGTACACAAAGTACATCGGCACATGTACCTTTATGTACGATACACTCTTATGATTGGTGCCGTACTTCAGTAGATAGAGTTTTAGAGAGAGATAGGACTTAGAAAATTTTGATAGATTAGACCCTCTCTCCCAGAGAGCTCCAGTACAAAAGGTCAACTTTGACCCTTCATAACTTACTGCTCAGGGGAGCAAATTCAGAGATTCTTTTTGCTATAGACTCAGGGGAGTCTTGCCTTTACAAGGGTGAAGGTGGTTGGAGTTTTTGTCTGCTAGGGTGGCAGTTATTCTTGCTGAAACACAAAGGGGTCAGGGTTATCCTAGAGGCTTCGTGTGAGCTGCCTACTTTGAGGTCTTATGGAGGTCTCAGAGTTTCAGCTCAAAGTCATCAGAATTTTTTGACTCAAATCTGATTTTTTCCGACTTTGTATACTTGAACGGATCCACAAACTTTCTTTCATCCATAACTACAAGGTGCTTTACTAAGATTATATCTTCCATTTTTAGATCATAAACTCTTTATGGTTTTACATCCTCTTCATATCCTAATAAGTACCACAGTTTTCCTTTAGGATCTAGTTTCAATTTAGATCAATCTGCATCTACACCAAACATTAGACTGCCGATAACCTTTAAGTGAGACATGTATGGTTTCTGACCGGTCCATCTCTCATAGGGTGTTTGGCCTTTTATCGCCGAAGTAAGAACTCTTATTTTTAGGTAATTAGCACAGTTCATTGCTTCAGCCAAAATCCTTTTTCCTATCTTCTTATCCGACAAAATACTTGTAGCACTATCACTTATTGTCCTATTTATTTTTTCAGCTACCCCATTCTGGTCCGGGTTTTTGAAATTGTCTTTTGGTGTTAGACTCTGTCTTCCCCTCAGAAAATCCTTAAACTGGTTAGAGGTACATTCTCCACCATTGTCACTCCTTACTCTCTTGATTAGGGTTTCATGAAGTTTTTCACTCCATGCCTTTTATTATCTGAAACATTCCTAAGCCTCTGACTTATTTTTCAAAAAATACACCATGGATACCGAGACCAATTATCATCGATAGTTATCATAAATCTCTTCCCCCACGGTGAGGGCAAGGTACATTCTCCACCATTGTCACCCCTTACTCTCTTGATTAGGGTTTCATGAAGTTTTTCACTCCATGCCTTTTATTTTCTGAAACACTCCTAAGCCTCTGACTTATTTTTCAAAAAATACACCCTGGATACCGAGACCAATTATCATCGATAGATATCATAAATCTCTTCCCCCACGGTGAGGGCACTCTAGCTGGCCCTTAAATATCTGTGTGTACTAAATCTAGAATCTTTTCTCCCTTGTAGGTGGCAACTTTTGGGAAGGGTAACCTGTGTGCTTTACGTTGAGCACATCCACTACAATCACGTAGATTCTCACTCTCACCGAACTGAATCTCTTCCACTACTCCCATCTTTTTCATCTCTTTTAACTTATCTAGATTCAGATGCCCAAGCCTCTTATGCCACAATATTATATCATGAACACCAGCATAATAAAGTTTATTCTTTTCATTTCTTAAAATCAGCCTAAACATCCCTTAGCTACCTTTTTCAGCAGTGAAATAAACTTCCTCCTCAAAACTAGCAGTAAAGACTCTTTTCTTAGTGCTATTATCAAAACCTTTATCATCTTATACAGACGTAGAGATGAGGTTTTTGTTCAGCTTTGGAATAAACAATACATCAGAGAATGTAACTATGGATGTCTTTCCTTCTACTAACACTTTCAAATCTACCGATCCTACAAGAGTAGTAGTGACTATCCTCCCATCCCCGTATTCTATCTCTACGGTGGGAATCTTTCTTATCTTAGTGACCAAGTGTTTATCCTTACACAAGTGTATTGAGGCACCTGAATCCACAATCTATCCTGCTTCAACTTTCAATCCACCGAAAGCACATTTATGCTTTCGTGGAATTTTGACCTCGTTTTTCGCCCCCAACTCCTCATCCAATAAAAGCTCATCATCCTCGTCTCCGGATTCCGCCTCATGTGCCTTTGTCACAAGGGCCTTTTTCTTTCCTCTCGGGGGTCCACCGGTCTGCCTTTCCTATACCTGAAGCTCGGTTGGCTTGGTAAACTCTGCCATATAGTGTCATGGTTTCTTGCAAAAATGACTCAACCCCTTTGAGACCCTCGGTCCTAATTCATTGGACTGAGTTTTCTGTCCTCCTCCTCGTTTGTTTACTACTAATTTTCTGGGATCCTTGCTCCTCTAATCAATTCCTGTTGCCAAAGCTTGTCCACTCTTCCTTCCCCTTCGCATCTCAATGGTATTCTCTTGAACGAGAATCATCCCTACCACAGAATTCCAGATCCACATGGAATCCGACAAATCTTGCACACAGTTGACTATGTTTTCATAGTCATCGGGTAACTTCATAAGCAGGCAGTTCACCTTCATCTTTTATGTTTCTACCTTACCATCACTCTATAGTTCCATGAAAAGGGTTGCAAGCTCATTACAAAAGTCTAGCATTTTCCCCCCTTTGTATGCATATGCATCTATCTTTTGATCAACCAATTGTTGTTGCTGAATAGTACCACTCTAGTACATCCCTATAAGGTAATTCACAACTCGATGCCTTTTCCACATGCAAATGAGGAGATGCAAATCCTTTAGTTAGTTGGCAAAGAATGAAGTGTTTTGCCGCCATATTGTTGTAGTCCCATGTCTCTACATCATTCTTCTCATTCCTCAAAATAGGTGACATGAACACTGAAGTGGTTGTCATCGGTGTTGGTATCGATGTAACTGTTTGTCGAGCGTGTCGGAAACCATCAGAGGAGGGCCCCTTGCCCGGGTAATTTGCATTGGAGTCGTGCAATCAACCTTCCCCAAATTGCAAATGCTCCCCACAACAATGCGTGTGCCCAATGCTGCCCGCCTTGTTTCTGTGAGCATGCATGCAAAGGTGTGGATGAGTGCTTGGGGAGGGCGAAAAGATATCCCCTCCCCCCTCTCCTTCCCCCCCTTGGCCGGGGGAAAAGGTGGGAATCCTTAGAGGTGGAGCCGGGTCCTTGATTTTTGGTTGGGTCTGCAACCATCCAAGTGGCTGCTCTGGCCTCCTGGATAGCCTGAAGCTTAGCGACAAAGGCTCGTCCTTGTGCCTGCAGTTTCATGTCCTTTGTGAAGAGGGCGGTGATAGGAGCGGCTGCAGCTGCAGCCAAGTCTGCTTCCGCATGCAAGACTGCCTTATTAAGGATAGGGTCTAAAATTTTGATGTTGGGAGCCATCAGGAGAGGTTGTCGCTCCTTATAATGAGCCAAAGAGCCACCAGCAAGATAATTTACCATCATGGGGAAAAGCGTGGTTTCGAAGTCATTCGGAATGGCTCTGCCCCTATATTTGTTGATTTCGGATTGAGTAAAAGATTTCCACAGCAATTCCAAATCCGAGAAAGCGATTCGTGAACTATCTCCCGTAAAGATCCTTACGTCCCGCATTTCTTTTTTCCTCCTTTGCAAGGTTGGTGAACTGAGAGAGGATTGTCCGGTTGGGCTGACAAACTGAACCGGTGAAATTGCCCCTGGATCTGCGTCGTCTGGCTCGGGGACGCCTCCTTCTCCGGTAGAAGGAGCTGCTTGACGAGAGATGGGCATCCCCCCAAATGAGGAAGTTGCAGCTCCTAGTGATTTAGCTTAAAAACCTGTACTCCCCTTGGGATTGTTCCTCGGGATAGAAGAGACTATCAGCTTGGGAAAAGATGTCCAAAATTTTGCTCCTCTATACCCAAGGGAGGCTTGTTGTTCCCGGAGTAGTGTTTCCCCCGAGGGGATTTAGAGAAGTGGTTTGACCACCGGGGTTCCTTGATAGATTGGTGGAGAAGGGGATGGAGATGACAAAAGGCTACAAGAGAAAGGCGTCTGTTTCCTTGTACGCCTTCTGGAGGCCTTTGGTGGAGGAGTTCCTTCGCTTGAAGCGGGAGAACGCCGGTGAGGAGGAGAGTAGGCAGGGACGTCGTGTTGGTATGGTACAATGGGTGGGCCCGGGGACCCACGGACTGCTGCAGCCGGAGAAACGGATGGAGAAGGAGAGGATGCCTGCGATGGTGACGGTGGAGGAGTGGAAAGTCTGAGGGAAATGTGTTGTCTCCGGTCGGGTTGTAATAACACCACGACCTCTTTAGTTGAAGACCCAGCCACTAAGACAAAGTAGGACGCTCACTGGTGGCGGTTGCAACGTTACCCGTTAGATCTGCACCCATCCCCTGTTTGTTAGGTCTTGTTGTTTCCCCCCATTCTCGCTGAAGAGGAGACTCCGGTCTAAGTTCCGAGGAAATCCCAAGAGATTGCGCCTCCGTAGGGGTTGTCTGCACTGTAGGTTGTCTATTAGCAGAGGGACCTGTCTCTTTAGGAGGAGCTACCTGTCTACTAAGGATCCCTCCTGATATTCGTCTAGCCTCCCTTATGAGGAACAATTCCTGTTCGAGGGCCCTCTTCCTCTCTTCTTCAAGAGCTTCCCAATCGATGGTGACGGGTCCAGCCCCCGCATAGCCTGACTCTAGGATCGCAGGATATCAACCGGTTTTTGTGTGCTGCTCACCACCCTTAAGAGATTCGAAATCCCCAAACCCAATACCTCGAGATCAGTGGGTCTATAACGCCACAACCCCTCAGATGGTCGAACCGTCGGTGTAGATAGAGACTTTGAGCTCGGAGAGGGGGAATCGGAAGGGAAGAAGGGCTCCGCTTTAGGTCGGGGAGCGAACCTGCCCTTGCGGTCCCGATGATCCAACCTGTACCCCTTCTTTTGCTCGGGTAACCCTCGCTTGCTGGTCCCTTCCGCGGCCCGTGTCCGAGGGACCGCCTCGCAGTGAGCCGGCCTGCTGGTTGCCGTGTCCGGAGATGGGGTGGGTTGCTGGTATGAAGTTGATGGTGTTGTTTTTGAAAAGTTAGTTTCGTGCGAACACGGCGTTTCGTGCGTACGCGATGTTTCGTGCGTACGCATTTACGTTATATACTGTGGAGGTTCGAAAGGATTTGCGGATTGGGGGAGTAAGTGTACGAGCAAAATTAAAGTGACGTGTGAGTGGCGCGAACAAACATTTGAAAATGTACGGCGGATCGCGAAGCGATCCGATATGAAATATGAATTGTTTGAAACGTACGAAGTACAAATGAAGTGACGCGAAGAAGCGTACGAAAAACAGAATGCGACAAGCTAAAATATTACGTCGCACGTACAAAACAGTTTGCGACAGGCGCATTTATTGCAAACGACGTATATTCAGTACGGAAAAGATTTAGAAGGTACGGATTAATTTTCGGCAGTAGTTCGAGGTACACGTGGAGGGCGGACGGCGTCCGCCGATATTTTCAAAAGATCGTATTGTTTGATGACGTGTTATTAAGTGGACCGTACATATGCGATGTCGGTTCACTACGTGGACTTATCGACAAGTGACTAAGCAAGTTGTCACTTATGACGCGGATTTGTGGATGCGTCGGTGTAAATATTTGGAGTAACATTGTTTTGTCTTTTACATCATTATAAATTAGTGTTGATTATGATGTTTATATTTAAGTGATCAATTAGGGTTTTGATAGTTTAATTTGTGTGTGTACAATATCATACTTGTAGACAAGTGTACGCTTACGATTGCTTGACTCTCAGGTGTACGCTTACGATTAGTTTACTCTTACTAAAAGGTTATTATGCGTAAATAGGATTTAGTGACAGTTACGCAATTTACTTTGGATATTTTGACACTTAGTGATTCATTGACAGCTCACAAGTGTATATATAGGAATGAGCGTTGTTAGAAATTAATCATCAATGCTGGTTAGTAGTAGTAGGGACCGAAGATGTAAACTTTTAGGGTTGCCGATTAGGTCATGCATTTGGGTAAATGTGTTTATTAGTATACTTTTCTTTATTTAATGTTTATGTGAGATTGCACTCTTTTGTTATTATTTATTTATGTTGTTTTATATATGTTTGATATGCATTGTTTATGCATTTGTCCTAGGGTTTGTTTATGTCGATTATTCCATCAAACCTTAGATGTTGTCATAGGGTTTATTTATGTTGATTATTCCATGAAACCCTAAATGTTGTTTGTTGCGTCTGTGTACGCATATGGAGGATGCATTTCATATGATTGTTCGTCGACCTATTTTTGCTTAGCTTCTTGCATGATAGTTTGGGTCGCTTCTGCGGTCTATTTTAGACCAAAGAACAACAGGTTATAGGCCCACACCCCATCTATCATATGTTAGGTTAAGTCGATGTAGGTTTTTGTCACACGCATTGTAGCGGGTTAATATTGTCCTTGCTGGTTGTAATGCAGTAATGGTGTCTGTGTACCCATGAGATCGGTCTTATCATAGTGTTGGTATGTGCCGAGTTTAATCTTGCATCGCCCCAAGGGTTAACTTAGTGACAGTGCCGAAATGTCTACCCTTAATGAAAATTATTAATTATGAGAAATGATATTTTATTTTTGGAAAATACATATTCCTTTGATGGAGAGATGTGGAAGGTGGAGATTCGACATTTGGGGGAGAGAGATCCTGAAGATGGAGTTATGACATGTGGTGGAGAGATCCAATTTTTGTGGATCGATGATAATTGAAAATTGGATTTGTAATGTAGATTTTGAGTTGTTGGAAATTTTTGCGAAATGTGACATTATTATATTTTTTGGGAAAATACTATTTTGTATATGAATTTTTATGGGAAATTTTGGGATTTGATAGTTTATGAAAAAAAAAAAAAAAAAATAATTATTGAAATCTAGATTTGTTATAATGAGGTAGGAATTATTTGAGCGAGGATATATTATTAGTGTGACCTTTTGGCTTTAATTTTTAGTTGATTTGTGATAGAATTTTGGGAATGTAAATCCGGATTTAGATATTGGAAGGAATTATTTTTGTTGTAATCGGAAAATGAAAATATATATTGTGTGTTATGATATTTGGAAAGATTTATGAAGGTAGCGGAAGCAGTGGTGTAGCGAAGGCAGATTCAAATGGAGGAGGCAACTGAAGGTGACATTGGTGACAGCTGATGACGTAGTTTCATGAAGTGTGACAGATGATGACGTGGCATCATGGATGCACGAAACTAAATTATTGGGGGAGTGTTGTTTTTGAAAAGTTAGTTTCGTGCGAACACGGCGTTTCGTGCGTACGCGATGTTTCGTGCGTACGCATTTACGTTATATACTGTGGAGGTTCGAAAGGATTTGCGGATTGGGGGAGTAAGTGTACGAGCAAAATTAAAGTGACGTGTGAGTGGCGCGAACAAACATTTGAAAATGTACGGCGGATCGCGAAGCGATCCGATATGAAATATGAATTGTTTGAAACGTACGAAGTACAAATGAAGTGACGCGAAGAAGCGTACGAAAAACAGAATGCGACAAGCTAAAATATTACGTCGCACGTACAAAACAGTTTGCGACAGGCGCATTTATTGCAAACGACGTATATTCAGTACGGAAAAGATTTAGAAGGTACGGATTAATTTTCGGCAGTAGTTCGAGGTACACGTGGAGGGCGGGCGGCGTCCGCCGATATTTTCAAAAGATCGTATTGTTTGATGACGTGTTATTAAGTGGACCGTACATATGCGATGTCGGTTCACTACGTGGACTTATCGACAAGTGACTAAGCAAGTTGTCACTTATGACGCGGATTTGTGGATGCGTCGGTGTAAATATTTGGAGTAACATTGTTTTGTCTTTTACATCATTATAAATTAGTGTTGATTATGATGTTTATATTTAAGTGATCAATTAGGGTTTTGATAGTTTAATTTGTGTGTGTACAATATCATACTTGTAGACAAGTGTACGCTTACGATTGCTTGACTCTCAGGTGTACGCTTACGATTAGTTTACTCTTACTAAAAGGTTATTATGCGTAAATAGGATTTAGTGACAGTTACGCAATTTACTTTGGATATTTTGACACTTAGTGATTCATTGACAGCTCACAAGTGTATATATAGGAATGAGCGTTGTTAGAAATTAATCATCAATGCTGGTTAGTAGTAGTAGGGACCGAAGATGTAAACTTTTAGGGTTGCCGATTAGGTCATGCATTTGGGTAAATGTGTTTATTAGTATACTTTTCTTTATTTAATGTTTATGTGAGATTGCACTCTTTTGTTATTATTTATTTATGTCGTTTTATATATGTTTGATATGCATTGTTTATGCATTTGTCCTAGGGTTTGTTTATGTCGATTATTCCATCAAACCTTAGATGTTGTCATAGGGTTTATTTATGTTGATTATTCCATGAAACCCTAAATGTTGTTTGTTGCGTCTGTGTACGCATATGGAGGATGCATTTCATATGATTGTTCGTCGACCTATTTTTGCTTAGCTTCTTGCATGATAGTTTGGGTCGCTTCTGCGGTCTATTTTAGACCAAAGAACAACAGATGGTCCACCCTGTTGCTCCGATACGGAGGTTGGGGAGCCGCTCTCGGATGAACTGCTGAGTATCTCCACTATACCTCCCACTGGGCGTACCACTGTGGCTCGGTCTGACCTCGCTACCCGCTGCACCAACTTTTTCTTAACCTTCAACTCATGGAGATCATGATGGGCTAAGATTTCTTTGCGACCTGGCCGGTTAGGTTCGGCCAGGATCTCAGGATCCATGTACCTTTCTGCTATCGGTGCCTTAGATCGGGTGATCTCGGGAAGGTGACAAGGGACTGCTTCCTTGTGGGCCAACCCCTTTCTACGGCTTTTAGGGGATAAGGGCAGCCTCTCCGCCTTCTCCGAAACCCTAGCTCTGGCTGATTCGGACAACGTTGGGAAGTTTTTGTGGGAAAAGACAGGTGGAGGTGGAGGAGAGAGCCGCCCCTCTGGGTGCGTTGGAGGAGTGTCGACTGCAACCTCCGGAGGCATCTCTCCCTTCAAAAACCGCTCTCTGTGTACAGGTGAGCCGAAGGGGGGTGCTTCCTCGGGCACCTGTGACTCTTCCTCCTATGCCACCGCTTCCTGCCTCTTCGCTCATCCGATCTGACACCCGGAAGATCATTATCCTGAACTTCTCCTCCCCCCATAGCTGAATGGAGAACAAGATCTAAATCCCCTTATAAAAGTACTCCGCCCTGAGCACCTATCCTCTTTAACCTAAAGAGACAGGTTGTTGTTTCAGTACTGTGACAGTCTGTTGAAAGCCTAACAAAAATCCTCTCAAAATCCACTATTCTGGTACAAAAGATTCTGGTAATCGACCCTGAAAGAAACCCAACCAGAGCCCCAAAATGGACTACCAAAGAGAGAACCAAGATGCTTCCACTCAAAAAAATGAAAGGATAGAAATATAAAAATGTTGTCTCAGAATTAACAATATCACCTTGCCCTTAGAAAGATAGAGAATAAAGTTAGAATGTGGAATAATAGCAAGCAAGCTCAACCTACCCCCAAAACGTAACGTGGACAACAAAAAGAGACGAAATCTCCCCCTGAAAACCCCGGAACAGGTAAGGCCTCCTTAACTCCTCGGTTTCCACGACCCGGAACCGGCAAGACCCTTCTTAGTTTCCACCAAACACCAGTACCCAAATCGCCCAAAACAAGAGAGACGGTGCCAACCACCCAACCGGACTACGATTTCCACAAAGGACGAATGCAAACCAAGATGGCAATAGGGTCACAATCACATACAAAACAAAAGTTCTCCACAAGAAAGTTTGCTGGAATTTCTAGGGTTTTTCTCAGGAGACAGTACAAAAACAACAACATGTCTCCGTCGGCCCCAAGTGCCTTATACAAGCAAAGTTTGTCCTACCGATAGTACCAAAGTCAAAGCAATACCAAGAGCCAATCACCGGCCGGGAATTGTTATCATACGGACATAAGACAAAACACGGTGTACTACACTCAGGGCAAAAAGTTAGGCGACCATCTCCGGCTAGATTAGGAGCCACGTTTTTTTCTATGACACAATCCTGAGCAACAAAGTTCTAAATTGACGTGAAACGCCTAACTTTGACTCACATTAATAAATGCTCTACTCGGCTGGTGGACATGAACTAACATCTTATTGATAGCCAACATCAAAATCTACAAGACTATCCCAAAAGTTACGTGGCGTTCCACAATGTAGCCCCCAATGGGACTGTTTGCAACTTGTCACATGTAACAGGATGGTAATATTTGGAACGGAGTAACTCCGTCGTCCGGCCTCCGTTAGGCGCGAAATAAAGTGCGTTCCGTTCAGTTAAGAAAATAGAAGAATCTGGTCCAGCTGAGTGCGCTCCTTTCCCCGTACTTTAATGACCGTACAGAGGAAAAAGGCCCGAGAATCCTTGGTAAGATAAAAGGGTTGCCTGTGAAGCACATGAGCTTGACATGTTTCCCTATCTTTCCCTTCGTCCATCACAATGCTCTCCCCGTCCTCGGAATCCTCCGGTGGAGTTAGATCTGCTTTATTGGTAAACTTGCATCTCGCAAACAAAGGAGGTACAGCTGAACTAGATGGACGCCTCACTCGTCTACTTACTATCCCCCAAAACCTCTCTGCACATAGAGCCCCTATCATCATACTTTCCCAATATTAGAAGTCTGTTCCATTAAATATGGGTACCTTAGAGGGTGGGCCCATAACCTACTATTGGTTTTGGAAACCTTTAGTCCTCTTTATATCTCGTGTGTGAGAAAGAGAGTCTTGACTTAGTCGGTTTTTGTGTACAAAATGAGTTGATGTAGACAAGATGTGGTGTGGTATGTAACTCCAAAGGGAGTTCACAGATTTGGTACACTCTATGTACACGTGTCGGTCCGTGGGGAAGTCAAGCTTGGTTGAGTTGGTTGACAAAGTACATATTTACTTGTGGGACCAGATTTACACGTGGAGGTTCATCTTCGGCGATGAATGAATACGCGGACGGCGGACGGAGTTTGCCGTCATTTTTGGAAGAGAAATATTGACCGAGCCGTCATTTCAGCAGACTAACTTTGACTGCGTACTTTAGCAGTGGCTAGGGTTAAGGATTGATGTAAATACTTGTACGATAGATGGCGGGGTTTAGTTTGATTAATGTTTAGTGTAACGACACACCACGGTAGTTCTGGTACGGTGTAGATCAGCTATAGGTTCACTTTGTATATGCAGGACTTAGAATATTTTTGGAGTTAGGATTTTAGTGAATGGAAAACTGCGAAGCAGTTTTTGTGTCTTTTTGAATTGCAAAATCATTGTGATCTTTTGGCAAAACCCTGTGAAATTCTGCATGTAAATGCTTTGTTATACATTTTATATTGTGGCAAATTTGGAGACTTAGTGTGTGTCTGGTTTGCTTGGGGATTCATTCTAAAGTCGGTCTTTTTGTGGTTTTCGTGAGAGTTTCCTCTTTTGTAATCTGAATATTATGGCAACGGCTGGTGCTTCTTCTTCCTCCTCTGGGTCATCGGTTGCCTTAAATCAACACCTACAACTCGGAGACCTCCATTGTTCCTCAAATTAGGCAGCTCACTAGAAGCCCCTGGGATAACCCTAATCCCTTTGAGTTTCCACAAGAATAACTGCCACCCTGACAAATAAAAACTTTGACCAACTTCACCACTATGAAGAGAAGACTCCCCTGAGTCGATAGCAAAAAAGAATCTCTGAATTTGCTCGCCTAAGCAGTAAGTTATGAATGGTCAAAGTTGACCTTTTGTACAGGAGTTCTCTAAGAGAGAGGGGTCTACCTACCAAATTTTCTAAATCCTGAATCCCTCTCTAAACCCTATACTACAAGAGTATGACACCAATTAGATTACTATGTCGTACAGAAAAGTACAGGTGCCGATGTACTTTTTGTACGACCATCGTACGACATGGCCAAAATGTCGACACCTGTCATATCCGGATTTGCTCCCGTATTCTCCGGAGATGCCGCAAGCGAATGTGATTGTGCCACGTGTCGATTGACGTGGCAATGATTGAAAAACGCCAAATCGCCCTTTCCGCGATTTTGGCATTTATTGCGACCGTTTGATCAAGATCCGCTTTTAATTCTAACCGTTTAAAATATATGCGTGGTTTTTTTTTCGTCGTCGAAACAAATGCACGGTATTAGTTTCGTGGAGTACCGTACACCGTACATTTACAAAACTTGTATCTATAATGAAAGACTGATCGCGCCGTTAAATGAAATCGTCTACTTATACATTTATAAATATGCATGATACCCTGTGTACTTCAGCATTGATCCTAGACTAACAAGATAAAGCTACCGGCTAATGCTTTACTTGACGGACGGCATGTACTAGGACCAAATCATGGGTCCATCAAGTCCCTTTTAGTAAACCTACCAAACTACTACCTGTCTCTCTCTGAACAGCATGGGCAGCCATGGCTCTAGCTTCCTCTCCAACCTACAATGACTGCAAAAAGTGTGGGAGTTGGAGAGAGGAGTTAGAGGCAAACTGCCTCTGCTTTTTTTTAACTCTATCTTTACATGTTTTTAAACTTAGAAAATACAAAATAAAACCTTTAGTTTCTACACAAATGAACACAGTCTATGAAAACTTTGTTTACAGTCGCTACGTGATGTAACCGAGGCCTCTGTATTACATAATTATTGTTGTCCGTACTATTACCAAGCCCTTTTGTGGTAACCACACCATCAAAGTATTGCGGGCATAATTAGTAATTTAAGCCTTAAGATACAATAGGGAAATGATTAGCGCATTGACTATTTTGGCTGCGCAATCACCTACTTAGTTTGTCAAAGATTGTACATTCTAAGTACACATTAGTATAAGTTAAGTACCGCTGAGTTTAGAAATGACGGTCAATCTGTTAAACAGGTTTGACTTGCGAAATATTGTAACAACCCTTCAAAATTTTGCCGCACTATTGAACGTCGACTATCCTAAGAAAATCCACAATTCACACGGCCGAAAAAAGGTTTACGTAACAAAAATGTGGCAACCACATGTAAATAAAAGTGTTGCGCGCAAACCCATTTTCTCACTTAAATGAACTCCACTTTGAGAGATGCTCGCTTTTAACTTTGTTGGGAGATGTCATACTCACGGATCCGAGTGAGACCCACGTTTCTTCTAGCGCGGCGGTACATACAGACGTGGCCCTCGGGACGCAGCAACTTCTAAGGAAAGGGAATACGCTCACCGAGACCTGGCGGACCAATTTGTGCCATTTGTCGCAAAATTTTTTGGTACTTTGGACAAGTATTTTGATGAATTCCTTCGTAACTATGCAAAGAAAAAGATTGAAACCCAAGGTCCCGAGAGCCCTCCCCAAGCCTTCTCGTTGCGTTTTAACGTCAACGAGTATCAATAGCTCTTCAACAAGCGCAAGCCGGGGCCCTTCTACGGCGGAGCACGGTGGCGAATGACAGGCGTGGCCTCCCTGATCTTCCACCAAGGGATCCAATCCACATCCATGATCTTTGGGGGTGTGGAGTTTAGTTTGTTAGGGTTGTCTAGTCAATTTGTATAGTGTCATCTTTAGTAACTTTGCTAGTTTTTGGTAATTATACTAGTTAGATTTGGTGTCTTGACATGTTTTCTTTCCCTTAGTTTCCTTTGGCTATTTTTTAGCATTAAACACTTTTCCCCATTTTTTGAAACCCTTTGTACCTTGATGGTTTTTTCCATCGAACTTTTTGAAATGAAAGCATTCTCTTTTAACTTTGCCGCAAAATTGAAATCTAATTGCAAAGCATTACATTGGACGTAGACGCAAATTAAAGAACGACGTGAAATGAAACTACTCGAAATGAAAGTACTAAAAGTCTTGTATGTATAAATGATTAAATTAAGTTTACTTGCACGAAACGAAATAAAGTAATAAACCTTGTACATGATATAAAAAACACACCGCGTAGAAATATTAATGAAACTAAATGAAAAATATGTGCGTCGTCACGCTCGACCAAATCAAGCCACACCATCAGACGACGCGAATATATGATCTCAAAGTGGAGTTCACGTAAGTGAGAAAGTGGGCTTGCGTGCACTCCTTGAATATTATCTTTGAAATCAAACGTATAATCTTTGACAAGCTGACGTAGGTGACGTATGTAGAAATTAATGGTTTTAAGTATTTTCTAGGTCTGAATAGAAAGAAAGAAGCCGAGGCAGTCTACCTCTAACTTCTCTCTCCAAACTCTCAAACTTGTCGCAGTCACTGAGAAATTGGAGAGGAAGCTAGAGCCATGGCTACCTAGGCTATTCTGAGGTTTACGGGAAATTTATATTAGTTCGGGTTTATTTATTTAAAAGGTATGTGCCGGCGGCAGGAATTGATCCTTGTACCTACCGGCCGGCAGATAGAAATAGCCGTTAGCCTTAGCCGTTAAGTCTAAGAATCATGATACGTAGTATATAGTTTGATAGTTATTTAAATATGTATACGTACGATTATTCATTTAACTATAATAGATTACGGGATACATAGATCCGGTAATATATAAAGTACGGATTACGGTACAGACTATAAATCAATACCGCGCATTTGTTTCGTAAATGAAACAAATACCGCACATGTATTTATTACGGCTACGATTAAATTAGATTCTAATCGGACGGCCGCAATTAGCGCCGAGATCGCGGAGGAAGTTTTCGGCGGTTTGTGGCCATCGCCACATCGGATGACGCGTGGCGAAATTTCGTTGGATCGTGGAATCCCCGGAGATTATGACATCGAATCCGGATATGACATGTGTCGACATTTAGGCCTTGTCGTACAATGTCCGTACCTAAAGTACACCGGCAGCTGTACTTTTGCGTACGGAACTCAATTATGATTGATTCCGTACATCAGTAGATAGAGTCTGTGAGAGAGATAGGACTTAGAAAAATTAGGAGATAGGACCCTCTCTCCCAGAGAGCTTCTGTACAAAAGGTCAACTTTGACCCTCCATAACTTTCTGCTCAGGGGAGCAAATTCAGAGATTCTTTTTGCTATCGACTCAGGGGAGTCTTGTCTTCACAGGGGTGAAGGTGGTCAGAGTTTTTGTATGCCAGGGTGGCAGTTATTTTTGCTTAAACACAAAGGGGTCAGGATTATCCTAGAGGCTTCTTGGAAGCTGTCCACTCTGAGGACTTATGGAGGTCTCAGAGTTTCAGGTTATGGGCCCACCCTCTAGGGTGCCAATATTTAATGGAACTGGCTTCATATACTGGGAAAGTATGATGATAGGAGCTCTATGCGAAAAAAGGTTTTGGGGGATAGTGAGTGGACAATTGGGGCGTCCATCAAGTCTTGGAATTCCTCCAGGGTTTAAAGGAAGCAGATTCACCAGGAAAGAGGATTCACCTTCAACGGAGGAAAAAAAGGAAGGAGAGGTGGTGGACAAAGGAAAGGAGAAGGAGGCGACCACACCAATAGCAACTGGTTTAGCATTCATGTCACCTATTCCGAGGAACGAGGAGAATGATACTGAAACCTGGGACTTCAACAATATGGCGGCAAAGCACTTCATCCTACGCCATCTCACTCAAGAACTTGCATGTCCTCATTTGCAGGTAGAGAGGGCATCCGATCTTTGGATGGCTCTCATAGAGATGTACCAAAGTGGTACAATTCAGCAACAACAGTTGGATGATCAGAAAGTTAAGGAGTATGTATACAAAGGGGGAAATATGTTGGATTTTTCCAATGAGCTTGCTACACTCTTCATGGAGCTAGAGAGTGCGGGAAAAGTTTTTAGTGAAAAAGAAAAGGTTAACTGATTACTAATGAAGTTACCTGATGAGTTCGAGAACATAGTCAACCGTGTGCAGGACTTGCCGGACTCAAGGTGGATATGGAACTCAGTGGTAGGGATGATTCTCGTTCGAGAGAATACGATTAAGATCCGAAGGGGAGGAAAGAGTGGCCAAGCCTTGGCAACAGCGACCGATTGGAGGAACAAGGATTCCCGGAAACCAGTCGGAAACTATGGGGGTAGGGAGCATGAACAAAAACCTTATCTCTACATCTATATTAGATGATAAGGGTTTTTTTACTAGCACTAGGGAAGGAGTCTTTACTGCTAGTTTTGAGGATGATGTCTATTTCATTGCTGAAAAAGGTAGCCATGGGATGTTTAGGGTGATCTTAAGTAATGAAACGAAGAAACTTTATTATGCTGGTGTTCATGATATTATGATGTGGCATAAGAGGCTTGGGCATGTGAATCTAGATAAGTTAAGAGAGATGAAAAAGATGGGAGTGGTGGAAGGGATTCAGTTCAGTGAGAGTGATGATATAAGTGATTGTAGTGGGTGTGCTCAAGGTAAAGCACACAGATTACCCTTTCCTAAAACAGCCACCTACAAGGGAGAAAAACTTCTAGATCTAGTACACACAGATATTTGGGGACCGGCTAGAGTGCCCTCACCGGGGGGGAAGAGATTTATGATGACTATAACTGATGATTGGTCTCGGTATTCCCGGGTGTATTTTTTGAAAAACAAGTCAGAAGCTGAGGACTGTTTTAGACAATATAAAGCATGGAGCGAAAAACTCTATGAAACTCCAATCAAGAGAGTAAGGAGTGACAATGGTGGAGAGTATACTTCTAACCAGTTTGAGGATTTTTTGAGGGAAGATGGGGTTCAACACCAAAAGACAGTTCCAGAAAATCCGGAACAGAATGGGGTAGCTGAAAGGTTAAATAGAACACTAAGTGATAGTGCTAGAAGTATGTTGTCGGATAAGAAGATAGGAAAAAGGTTTTGGGCAGAAGCAATGAACTGTGCTAATTACCTCAAAAATAGAGTTATTACTTCAGCTATAAAAGATCAAACACCTTATGAGAGATGGACAGGCCGGAAACCAGACTTATCTCATTTAAAGGTTTTCGACAGTCAAGTATTCAGTCTAGATACAGATCGGTCTAATTGGAAGCTAGATCCTAAAGGAAAATCGGGATACTTATTAGGATATGATGAGGATGTTAAAGGATATAGAGTTTATGATCTAAAAAGAGAAGATATAATCTTAGTAAAGCATCTAGTAGTTATGGATGAAGGAAAGTCTGTGGATCCCTTCAAATATACGAAGTCAGTAAAAATCAGATTTGAGTCAAAAAATTCAGATGACTTTGAGCTTCCTAACTATCCACGTTTTAGAGAAGATGACACTCTTGTAGGAAAAAATCAGACCGAAAAGGACTCGGCTGTGGAAACTCCAGTGACAACTCTACCCGAAGCGGAAGACGTGGTGGAAATTGATTCGGAATCAAGGGATAGGGGAGAAACCGAGTTTGTTCGAAAGAATCCACGAGAACCACCTATTCCGGCCTCAGATTTTGAAGAGGGAAGGAGAAGTAGTAAAAGACTGCAATAAAAACAGGTTAATAACAAGGTAACAAAACTATCTCATCAAGATGAACCTCAAACTTATGGAGAGGCGATGACTTGTCCAGAAAGAAATCGGTGGAAGACAGCCATCAATGAAGAGATGGCCTCAATTATGGCAGCCGATACTTGGGAGCTGGTGGATTGTCCACCTAACCGAAAACCAATCGGTTGTAAGTGGGTTTTCAAATTAAAACTGAACCCAGATAACACAATCGAGCGCTACAAGGCCAGATTAGTGGCAAAGGGATTTACACAAAAGGAGGGAATTGACTACGAGGAAACCTTTGCCCCGGTGGTCAGATTTCCCTCCATCCGCATACTTCTCAGCCTGGCAGCAGCGAAAGACATGGAAGTGCACCAGATGGACATCAAAACAGCCTTTTTGCATGGAGAATTGGACGAGGAGATCTTCATGCGACAACCCGAAGGGTTTGTGGAACAAGGAGAGGAGAGTAAGGTATACCGGCTGATTAAATCTCTTTATGGTTTGAAACAGGCGCCTCGACAGTGGAATAAGAAGCTTGATGAGTTTCTTACCGGTCTAGGATATATTCGGATCAGCTCAGATCACTCAATCTATGTTTTCGAAGATAAGGAAGGTTTTATATTTATTGCAATTTATGTTGATGATTTGCTTGTTTTAAGTAAATCAATGGAAAAAATTAATAAACTGAAAACCGATCTTAAGGGGAGATTTGAATTGAAGGATATGGGGGAAGCAAAATATATTTTGGGAATTCAAGTAGAGAGAGACCGAAAAAGAAAAATTATAAGATTGACTCAAAAGGAAGCAATAGGGAACATGCTTGAAAAATTTCAAATGGATAAAGCTAATAGTTGTACAACTCCAATGGAGTTGAAGAAGGGAAGTGAGGGGAGTGAGGAAGGAGGAGTCATAGTCTTAGACGAGGAATTATCTCCTGAAGAACAGAAGTTCATGCAGACTATTCCTTACAGGCAAGTAGTGGGAAGTCTAATCTATTTTATGAATTGTACCCGGCCCGATTTAGCTGCAGCTGTAGGAGTGCTGAGTAGAAGTCTAAATGCTCCCACTAAGAAGGATTGGGAGGCAGCTAAGAGAGTTCTTAGATACTTGATAGAAACTAGGGATCTATAGTTGCATTTGGGTGGGGAGAATACTGACATCACTACTTGGAGTGATGCTAGTTATGGTGATGCTCCGATGAGGAGATGCACTTCTGGATAGGTATTATATGTGGGTGATGGGGCTTGCTGTTGGAGTAGCAAACAGCAAAAGGTCCTTGCTCAGTCCACCATGGAGGCTGAGTATATGGCCTCTTGTTGTGCTGTAAAAGAATTGATGTGGGTCAAGTCTTTACTCGGTGAACTTGGTCATCTTAAGAGTGGTGTGCAGAAAATATTTTGTGATAATCAAGCAAAAATCGCTATTTCTGCCAATCCTAAACATCATTTTAAAGCTAAACACATAGACATTAGACTCAGCTTTGTTAGAGAGAAAGTAGAAAATAAAATAATCAGTTTAGAGTACCGACCAGATAGTGAGATGGTAGCATATATGATGACCAAACCTGTGCCTTCCCCTAAGCTAATTTTCTACAGGGAGAAGTGTGGTCTGAAATTAAAGATTGACTAGAAAATAAGGGGAGTGTAGAAATTAATGGTTTTAAGTATTTTCTAGGTCTGAATAGAAAGAAAGAAGCCGAGGCAGTCTACCTCTAACTTCTCTCTCGAAACTCTCAAACTTGTCGCAGTCACTGAGAAATTGGAGAGGAAGCTAGAGCCATGGCTACCTAGGCTATCCTGAGGTTTACGGGAAATTTATATTAGTTCGGGTTTATTTATTTAAAAGGTATGTGTCGGCGGCAGGAATTGATCCTTGTACCTACCGGCCGGCAGATAGAAATAGCCGTTAGCCTTAGCCGTTAAGTCTAAGAATCATGATACGTAGTATATAGTTTGATAGTTATTTAAATATGTATACGTACGATTATTCATTTAACTATAATAGATTACGGGATACATAGATCCAGTAATATATAAAGTACGGATTACGGTACGGACTATAAATCAATACCGCGCATTTGTTTCGTAAATGAAACAAATACCGCACATGTATTTATTACGACTACGATTAAATTAGATTCTAATCGGACGGCCGCAATTAGCGCCGAGATCGCGGAGGAAGTTTTCGGCGGTTTGTGGCCATCGCCACATCGGATGACGCGTGGCGAAATTTCGTTGGATCGTGGAATCCCCGGAGATTATGACATCGAATCCGGATATGACATGTGTCGACATTTAGGCCTTGTCGTACAATGTCCGTACCTAAAGTACACCGGCAGCTGTACTTTTGCGTACGGAACTCAATTATGATTGGTTCCGTACATCAGTAGATAGATTCTGTGAGAGAGATAGGACTTAGAAAAATTAGGAGATAGGACCCTCTCTCCCAGAGAGCTTCTGTACAAAAGGTCAACTTTGACCCTCCATAACTTACTGCCCAGGGGAGCAAATTCAGAGATTCTTTTTGCTATCGACTCAGGGGAGTCTTGTCTTCACAGGGGTGAAGGTGGTCAGAGTTTTTGTATGCCAGGGTGGCAGTTATTTTTGCTTAAACACAAAGGGGTCAGGATTATCCTAGAGGCTTCTTGGAAGCTGTCCACTCTGAGGACTTATGGAGGTCTCAGAGTTTCAACGTAGGTGACTGAGACCAACCAATATAATCATTGTGTTGATCATTTCCCCGTACAACATTATCATATTTATAATTTATGAGGGTGTGTACCCACATTATCAAGTAAGGGTTTTTTCAGGTCGTTTTCACATAAAATGGGACTTGCAACGAGAAAATATTACGCCGTACGAAAAATGGGCAAGAACTAAAGTACATTTTGCGTCATCTTTGAACCTACATTGTACTTCAATTTGGCGTTATTATCATCGCGACCCACTTCTACGTCACGCCAGCAACTTCACATTTGCACTAGAATCAAATCACGACCTGATTTTAATTAAAATAATACCCTATTGACGAATAGCAAAACGGTATTGCACGCGTGAAACGTTTTTTAAAAATTTTGAATGAGGGAGAGTACATGCTATTTTTTCCTTGCTCGTCATGCGCATGTACGCACGAAAAATGACAAGCATGTACAAAAAAAATCGTTTGGGTCTCGGACCCCCACTTTCATTCATGGATCATTTGCAAATGTTTACGACGTCCTTGTCTCTCCCCATCTTTCTCACTCGATCGCTCCTCTTGTTCTCCTCTCTAAATGAAATCCTAGTTGTTCAAATTGCGCGATTTTTTCATTTTTTTCAGTTTCTACGTAGCGTATGCGCTTTTGAAAAAATCGCAAAAAAACGTTTACTGTAAACTGAAACTGCCATTTTACGGAAAACCTTTAGACAAATTACAATAACTGTACCGTTTTTTACTGCAATTGTACGGAAGTTGACGAAGAGGTACGATGCACGTATTGGTGCTATCTTTTATGTAAACTGAAGAGAATGTTCACGGATATGTATGGGATTTTATCATACATCTACGGAAATTTTTAAAAAGATACGTTGCGGCGTCACACTTTTTTCGCGCAGTAAGTTCAAAATGTTTACGGATGTCTTCTTCAAATTTTTGAAAAGAAGCCGCAATGAAAACTTGAACAGGTGAAAGCGAATCTTGAAGGAAGACGCCACGGCAATAGATAGTGAAACTGCCGTTGAAGCACTTGACGATATTATTATGAAAAAAAGGAGGCGCTGCCTTAGATTTGAATCTGGCCATACAAACTATACAATTTCAAAAGAGAGCATCGTCCGCAACCAATTCATATAAGTGTTTCGATGAACTCAAAACGTGTGATAATAATTTTAATATCTAAAATTTTCCACCACTCATTTAACGGAAAGCGTACAAATTGCGGTACATGTTGAATTCAATTTTTGTAACATGTACGGAATTGTACGGACAAAAAAACATTAACGATTTTAAGATTTTTTCAAATAGACCTCTCCGGTTTCTATGTTTTGTACGCGCGGTCGAATCGTGCGTAAAATGCGTTTATGCAGCAATAATAATATAAAATGCAAGATATATATTTTTTCTTTTTTTTGTAATATTTTTGGTCTTAGTTTGGTGGCATATCGAATGATAAAAGGTAAAAAAAAGATATCGGGAAGCCATGGCGGAAAGTTTACGTACTGATGACGTCAGAAGTAACATGACTTCGCTATGTCACAAAACCTTAAACATCTACAATGTCACAAAAAACTCGACGTCTACAACTGTCGCCGATTTTGTCGACGTCACCAATTTTAGGAAGTTTCGTAGTCGTCTACATTTCGTTTCGTTACTCTGTCGCACATTGTGTAGACGTCTACAACTGTCACAAAATTTGAAGTAATGAAGGCGCAAGTAATGATTGACATAAGAACACTTTTGGAAAATACACCGTAAAATCTACTCTAAAATCCAAACTAGCACTCTGAAGATTCGGTTACATGGGCACACACCCTGAGTTATGATCATTGTCGGCCTATTTATACGGGGAAAACATGTATAAGGGTGCGTCTCTATGTACTTCAAACTTAGAGTTTTTTTTTTGTTTTTTAGCGCACATCCGGCGGACCCGGATTTCGGGTGTCCCTATGTGTACCAAACGAAATTGTCACTTAGGGCGTGACGATTGTATACGTCGACAATGCCCGTGACGGCTGTCAACGTCTACAATCTGTGATGGCGCACGTTATTTTTCGTAACTGCATGTGACGTCGTGTGACTTTTCGTGACATTGTAGACATACCGCCCTCCAGCCTGTGCCGTTTCACGGTTGAAGAAGATGCGTTTTGACTTTGCGTCTATTGTCGGCTCGACGTGAAATGGCATCGGAACCTTCAGACCCCTGCAAAAAAAAATCCCGTACCGGATGGAAACGGACAAAACAAAACAAACTGTGTACTTCTCTTTGTCGTATTAAACAAAAACGGACAAAACATAGCGAATCGTGTACACTTCCACGTCGCTTGAAATCGTTTGAATTTTTTGAACAAAATATTACACGTGCGAATACGTGTTCCTATTTGTTTATAGAAAATCCCTAATTTTAAAACACATCGGCCCTGTATTTAAAGATAAGGTTGAAGATGACGTTTTTTGTCGTCGAAGTGGGTCGAAGAACACAAGACGACAAGATGCAGTACATTTTAAATTCGATGATGACGCAAAATGTACTTCTCTTTTTTCTATTTTATTGTACGGTTGAAATTTACGCGGTACGGCTCTAAGTTTTACAGGAAAACGACAGAAAAAAAACCCTTACTTAAGCACATAGAGACGCACCCTAAGACGCATATAGTAAGCGGTTGACTGGTTACTGAATATAGAGCTGCACCCGTTCTCGCACTGTTGAAATACCGTACTGTTCCATACCGTACCATACCATAGAGTACAGTACTGTACTGTACCATACAGTACAGTACTGTAATGTACCATACAGTACAGTACACTGTCGATCGTATTTAGCGTGTTGAACACTACACCGCCAATCGCTATTAGCGTAGAAGTTTCTTTAGCGTACATGAAAATTTACCGTGGTTTATGCTAATTAAGAATTTGAAAATTTTGAAAAAAAACATACATTCTAATTGTTTAATAATTCTAATTTGGATCTTTGAAAAAAAAAATGTCGGTCGCAAACATGCTTACACTAATATAGGTATTCGTACAAAATCTTACAAATCGTACACAAATCGTACGCTCACACAATCGAAACGTGGTTGCTGGACGAATATGTGCGAACGTGACATTTGACAGCCCGATTAGACCCCCTTTTTAGAGTGCACATTCTCATGCGTCCACGGCTACTAAAACTCATTATTTATACTTTTTCACTTAAAAAGGTACAATTTTGTACGGTCTGACACTGTCCGTACACCACACTAATTAACTGATGGCGTACTTCCATTTTGTACGGTATTAAAAAATTAACCCTAAATAGAGTAAAGAAAAAAATAGAATGAACTACGCTAATGGAGAATAAAATAAAAAAAAAGCGGGTCGGAATTAGTGTACACAACGCTAATAGCGATTGGCGGTGTAATTCGGCGCCCCTAAATTTCGACCCTTTAACCTTAAATAGAATAAATGACGCTATTTAAGGACGTGGACCATAATTTGCCACGTCTCCTAGGCACTGAATTAGAATTAATGACGCTAATTTTTTCTTTACTCTAATAATTTCTACACGCTACACCGTGAATCGTTATTAGCGTATAGAAATTATTAGTGTATATAATGATTTAGTGTCATTTACGTTAATTTGTGTATCAATACCATTTTCAAAAAATGTTTTATTGTAATTTCTCCATAACGCTGATTTGGGTATACAGGATCCGCCGTCGTAGCATGTACGGTAAAATAGGTAGAAGTACAAAATTTGACAATCCGTACGACGTGGCGTCCTTCCACTGTAAAAATCCATAATTCTATTTCGGGTTGCGAATACTCAATCATTACATCGTGCATAATTATACACTCAAATAGGTACGAGTAAAAACCGTGGAAATGTACGGTTATGTGTACTTTCACTTAAGTTCATTCGTGACTCTAATAAACGTTTGTTTCGCACGCGGTGAATATGATTACAGTAAAATAGGTGCAAGGACAACATAGGACGAAACGTACATTGTCGCGTCATACAGTCGATTCTATGCTTCGGGGTTGTAAAACGCAGTTACCTCAATACGCTATGTAACCGTACAACTATGATACGTTCATTTATTTCAGTTTGTTATTGTTTATAGAACGCAACTATAGCAACAGGCATTCCATGTTTACGTTTCGTTTCACATGACTTACAGTGAACCCAGCGATTGATTTAAATATCGTTGTCGTACGCGGTGAGAACGAGCTTTGTATGACGTTAAATATGGACCCTTAACCTTAATAAGGTGCCGGGCGGCTTGCTTTATTATAATAATGTATTGTAATATTGGGACATAAGTGTATTAACGATACGTTTACTTAGATCAGACGTCGAACAAGCCTTTTATTAGTATCACGTTTAATTCTAATTAATTGTGTAACGAAGAAAAACCGCTTATTAGGATACATGTTAATTCTAATTGGCGGTAATACGGCGAAGAAAGATGATCAGTCTTCGTTGGAAGATCATCATTGGCTGTTGCCGAAAACACGTGGCATGTTTACTATCCACGCATTCCTAAAGTTGGGCAGTTTTCGTACGTGACGTTAGAACAACCGTTTTTCGGGGTTACAACGCCGCATTTTTTTTCCATCATCTTTTTGCCGTACGCACTGTAAGCTGGAGGTCTTTCCATGGCGCGAAAAACTTTTCATCGACGACGTCAGTTTTGAAATATTTTGCCAAATCGAAACATTTTTGACGTAATCCCGCTTCTATTCCCGCGTTTTTAAATATTTACAATTTGAAAGGCATAATAAAGTTCAAAATTTTGAATTTTTAACGAAATTTTTAAAATGGCAAATCCCTCCATTTTTACCGCGAAAATTCACTTTCGGTTGCATCAAGTGTATTATATAAATGAATTTGTGATAGTGAAGTTGACACTATCACCACTTCTTCCTCATTTGCTTGGGTTGCCATTTTCTTCCTTTCGGCATCTCTTATTTCTTATTTTTTAGGAGATATTAAGGTTTTGAAATTATGTGGACCCTTAATAGAATTTGGGGAGCCAACCCTGCTAATAACATCAACAATCCACGTAACGCTCAGTCTGAACAAGATGAAGAAATGGAAAGGGTCGACGAGGAAATCGCATTTCCGAACGAGGAAGGGAGTGAGGCGGAAGTCGAAACCTCGGTTGACCCGGCGGCCATTGTGGAAGGGTTTTTTCCGTCCTCGGCCAATTCGAGAGGATATGTTCCTCACAGGAAAGTTCAACATGTGTCGACTAAGGTAACACGGCTGCGAGTTATAAATGGATGTTGAGGGATTGCGAAAATAACGGGGAGAAAGAACTCATTCCAAGGACGTTGAGGAAGTTTCCCGAGCATTTTACCGGAGTCTACAATACAAGTAATATGTTGGACCGCCTACTTTCCTTCTCAATGTACATCCTAACTTGTCATTGCCTCGCCATTAGTGCGTGTTTATTTATGTTGTCGGTTGGTATGCATTGTCTTTTTATATTTTGGTATTACTTTTATCGTGTCCTACGATTTCTTTGTGGGGACAGCGTATTAGCGACGAAGGTTCTTTGTCGCGGTGTATGCGACGACATCGTGTCGTCGCTTCAATGATGGGTTCGACAAATTCATTGAATGTATGAGGACTCCTCGTTTTGTCGAAAGTGCGAATGACGGACGACAGTGGTTCGTCGCGGTGTATGCGACGACATCGTGTCGTCGCTTCAATGATGGGTTCGACAAATTCATTGAATGTATGAGGACTCCTCGTTTTGTCGAAAGTGCGAATAACGCACGACAGTGGTTCGTCGTTTCGACTAAACCACCGACGACATCAGTTCAGTCAATCCAACGCTGGTATACTTGAATATCATTCGCGGGCGTCAACGTTGTTTCGTCGATTCCATGTTAAGAAACGCGAATATATTTGAACGCTCGACGACATTGTGTCGTCGCTTGGATGTCGATTCTATAACTTCGCAGGGCCAACGGTTAAATTTTCCGTCGGTGAATAGTTGTCTAGGTTGTTATAGCACCGAGATCTAAGTAAAGATCAAACCAAAAGTGCCTCTTTTAGGTTGTTTTTTTCACCCTTAATTGTGTAACTACTTTGTTTCCCGGGAAGCGATTGTTTTTTTTCTCCATGGAGGGCGGCCAACGACCATTCAAACGACTTCGCTCTGCCATTCAGCGACGATATCGTACACGACTAAATGAAACCGAGGTAGGGGGTCATATACCTAGAGGGGAAAATTTAGTGAGGGAAAGGGAGGCGGCTATAGAAGAGGAGGCGCTTGGGCATGAGATACCGGGAGCGGAGGTGGTAGTTCGAGAGAGGGGGGCAACCGGAGGAGTATTAGGGAATAGGGTTGAACCGGAGGAGGGTGGTGGGGAAAGGGTTGGAATGGAGTTGGTTTTGAGGGAGGGGGAGGAATCGGGTGCCGAAATAGAGGAGATGGAGGAATCAGAGGGGGTGGGGAGGGAAGGGACGGGGACGGAGAGGGTAGTAAGGAGAAGTGTGCCGGAGGGGGGGGTTCCGGATGAAGGGGTTGGAGCCGAGGAAGAAGGTGTCCGCGAAGTAGAAGGGGGTAAGGAAGAAGACCAGGAATACGACCCCTCGGGAACCGCGTCGGACGAGCCTATAGAGGACGGGGAAGAGCCTACGGAAGAGGAGGAAGTGCCGGAAGAAACCGAATCGTCGGACATTCCGGTGACGAAATACGAGGACGATCCCACAACCTCGGACGAGCAATCTTCGGAGAGCTCGGAGAGGCGCATGGAGGAAGAATATGGAGACGAAGACGAGGTTGTTGTTTTCCCCCCTTCACCGAACCGCGAAAGAGCTATCGTGGCAGTACAACCACCTCAAATTCTGGCCGACCGTCATGTTCCCGTTCGAGAGGAAGAACCCGATTAGTTTTTTCCGCCTCCCGTCGGAGACGAGGCCATGGATGGCTTCCGACCATCGGCGGCCCACTACATCCCGGTCGAGGAGTGGCCGGACTATTGGCGTTATGGGGAGGCTCGGCCTCTCGTACGGAATTTGAACCCCGTCCCGAAAATTCTAGACATCCCTCCGGATGTCCCCGCCCACCCAATATGGTTGTACATCGCATCGTACAACCATGCTTCAAATTTCCCTTACATTAGGCATTTTCAGCCTAATGATGAACGTTTTACATGGATTGTACGTCGACCGATCGGATTCGAATCGATGTGCCGGAATTAGTGCGGCGTTATCACCCTTGAGATCCACGGTTATTCACCATTCTACGTCGTGCAACTCGTACTCCGGAGCTAAACGAATTTTTAGAGGCTCGAAGTGCAGTTTTACAACGCTTCCGAAATGTGCAAGTGAGGCGTACGTACCTTTGGGAAATTCCGAGGGTCCCACATGTCGATGAGCCCCCCTCCACCGCCGGAATTGGAGCTATTGAGGAATGAAGTTGAAAATCTCAATCGGCGGGTGGAGGCTCAAGAATTAGCGATGAGAGAGGTTCGTCGCTTAATTAATAATCTCACTCGAGAGCTTGCGGGAATTAGGCGTCGTTGATGCGAGATGATGAAGGTCTATTTCATGGCCTTCATTTTGACAGAGAGGTATCTCGATTTCTCCTCACCCTACATTACATATCCCAATGTTTTGTTTGTTTTTTATTTTTTCCATACGTGTATAAATTTAATATATCTCTTACATTTTCTAGTCTAGTGAATGTAAATTTAACTTTAACTCTTACCTTTGGATTTGTTGATTTCGGCATTGTGTTTGATAGTTCTCATTCCCGGTTTAACGACGAGACAGGGTCGTTGCTGAACTGTCGAATTTTCATTGGTGGTAGGCAAACGACTACGTATCAACGTTGTTTACGAAAAAAATTGTCAATTCGTTGATTTAACGACGACTTTCTGTCCTCGCTGAATCAACGAGAGTAGCACTTCGTCGCTAAATATTCCCCCATCTCTTTACTGTCACTTTAATTTGCTATATTGCTTACCATTGTGAATAATGAAGTGACACATAATGAAAATCATTTAATCTTTTACATTGTGTATTGTGTACAGAGTATCAAAAAGCCAAGCGATGGTGGATAGAGAGGAGGAATACGCTTGACGGAATACGAGAGACAACCCGGACATTCTCTTCTTCTAGTTTCGGGAGGAGATCGGTGGCGGTTACCAAGGCTTTGCCGGGACGAGGAAGGAAGGAAGCCGCTTGGGTGACAGTTATACACGAAGAGTTACTTTCCGATTTTGAACGTTTTAAAAAAGCGGGTATGAAGATGTCCACCACAATTCTCGGGGACATCGCTAGGGACATTATAAGAGAACGGAGGAAAGAGTACGGACCGGAATGGTTCAACAAGGACGGGTCCGAAATACATCCGGTAATAAATAAAAGGTGGGTGCAAAGGTGTCAAGAGAAGCACAACATCGTTGTACGGGCACAAAAGGGTAAACTACAATGCTCACCCGAGAAAGAGGAATACATTGAGCGTACCGTGGCCTTCCACATGGGCGTGCTGAAGCGAGGGTTTGAATCCGGTGAGTCACTCTACATTATGAAAATCTTATAATGATTGTTTTTTTTTTTTAAATGTGTTTTGTTTTCGTTGTATTCCCTACTTAACGACATATACTAAAAAAGTATGAAATTTGTTTGTTTTGGTTTGCCGTTGCATGTATACTAGGAATTTTCAACGAAGACCTAGTGGAAAACATGGATGAAACACACGTGATCGTCAACACCGACAATGGAAAGACTTTGGGATTTCGAGGGGATGATGTGGTGAAATACGCCGACGTCGCGGGAGGAGGTGAATCCATGACTCTCATGGTGCGAATAACTGGTGGGGTGAACGCTCGTATCGAAAATCCGATGATAATTTTTGCAAATCG
Source organism: Zygnema cylindricum (assembly GCA_037447655.1). NCBI lineage: Eukaryota > Viridiplantae > Streptophyta > Zygnematophyceae > Zygnematales > Zygnemataceae > Zygnema > Zygnema cylindricum. The sequence continues at coordinate 471,093 of JBBHKE010000834.1, read as the reverse complement.
TGGGAGGAGTTACCCGATACAAGGTTTACCGGACACCGTCCCTGGTGAGTTTTTTCTCACAAATCTAATGTTTTCATTTTTATTTTGATGTATGTTTGTCTTTGATGAAGGTCTCTCTATTTATCTCCATCTCATATTTGTGTCTAATCTTATATGTATATCTCTCTATTTCGCCCTCTCATACCTCTCTCTTTCTCCCCCACTACAAATTTACGTTATTTTCGTTCATTAACTCTCTAACTTCTCTTATCTCAAACAATGACTCCTATTACAAGCTACCTATGGTCCACGTAGATTACTTTCCCTATAAGGCAAAATTACTCAAGCAAAATAAAAAGTTAATTTTGTCTTCTTTTTGTTGAATTTTTATATTTTCAGGTGTTTGTTACCGGACCGGTCCAAAGGGTTGGAACGACAAAACGGTGTTCCCACAGTGGTTCGAAGAGACAAGGTCTTATCAAGGGGATTGGGAAGGACGACAAAAAATCATGTTCTTGGATAACTGTGGAGGTCATAATACGTCCGATGAGTTGGAGCGAGTCATACAGGCCAAAAACACCGTTTTACACTATTTTCCACCTAATGCTACGCACCTTGTTCAACGGCGAACTCTTTTGTCATCTCTAAAATCAAGGACGTATGGAGCCGTATATGGGACAGTTGGAAGGCGAAAGGAATTGAAACCGGGCAATGGGCTAAACCTTCGAGCCGTGGATGGTCCGGAAAATTGGTGGGACCGGGTAAAGCATTTTTTCTAAAATTGGCACGGGATTCTATCCGAGAAGTTAACGCGATGCGAGACAAAAACGGGATGAGTTACGCGCGAAAAGCAATGATTCAATGTGGCCTATCTTTACGTGACGGACGGTGGGAAGAAGACATGCTCACACATCAATTGCAATACATAATCACCAAGTATCGCAACCACTTCGAAGGAGAGGTTGTGGAACCTCCTTGCCCAAGGGCAAGAGAATTCCTCCGAAATATTGAAGATGCCGACAGTCAGCAAGAAGCATTTTCAGCGAGGGAGGGATGAGCGGCAACGAGTTTTAAAGATATAATATAACTACGTATTGTTTTTTTTTGTTTTTAATGTTAGTTTGAGAATGGTAGTTTAATTATAGCGGGAGTAGTAGTCGTACTCGTGGCAGATTAATGTAGACGGTCCATGAAGTTTAGTATTAATTCACTTTTTAGGAAAAAAACAATCTTTATGTGTGTATGGTTTTATTATGGGATAATATAAATTCGGTATTTTTGAAGTTTACATGTTTGGCTTAATGTGAATTGGATGTATTTATAAAATATATTGTGTATTTACGTAGAGATGATGTTAATGTGGTGTTAAATATTCGAGTATACATGTAGCATGGAATTATATATATTGCTGCATTGTACCCCTTAAACTAATCAGCGACGAGTATACTTCGTCGCTGGTTCATCATCCACGTAGGAAGTTCATAATTTTTACAGCATTTTCACGTACATAGTTAATGATTGCCCTTTCAGCGACGATAACTTCTCGTCGCTGTTTAGAGATCCAGCTTTCAAACTGCTTCAACACGATCTTCGACGATGTAGAGACAATGTCGTCGTTGGATGGAAACCCAGCAGCGAAGTTGCTTCTGCATCATCTTCGACAAAGCAGCGGCTATCTCGTCGTTGGATGGAAACCCAGCAGCGAAGTTGCTTCTGCATCATCTTCGACAAAGCAGCGGCTATCTCGTCGTTGGATGGAAATCCAGCGACGAAACAGTTTCTGCATCATTTTCGACGATGCATTGTCTCGTCGCTGGATGGAAATCTAGCGACGAAACAGTTTCTGCATCATTTTCGACGATGCATTGTCTCGTCGCTGGATGGAAATCTAGCGACGAAACAGTTTCTGCTTCATTTTCGACGATGCACAGAGTGTCTCGTCGCTGGATGGAAATCCAGCTTTGAAACATTTTTTGCATCATCTTCGACGATGCAGAGTGTCTCGTCGCTGGACGAAAATCCAGCTTTGAAACAGTTTTTGTATCATCTTCGACAAAGCAGAGATTGTCTTGTCGCTGGGTGGAAATCCAGCGGCGAAAGTGAATCACCATTATCTCCGACAAAGCAAACATTGCCTCGTCGCTGAATGCAAATCATGGATTCATTGTAGCGTTGTTTCTCTGTTCGTATGGCTTTACCGCTGCGATTTTGGTTCGTCGCTGGTCCGTGAACCGTCAGTTTTCATATTAGGTGGATATTATTAAAGCTTTGAACCAGTAACAAGGTTTTTACCATGGCAAAAATATCAATTTTGACAAGGCTGAAACCATAAAAACTGGATTGAATGGTGAAAGCAAAATATTCCATGTAGGAAAAGCAAAGTTCAAGTAATATACGCGGTGATAAGAAAGAATAATGCATATTTTCAACATATACAGATGATACACAAACGAAAAGACACTGAGATTTAATATATTCCAATGCGAAAAAGTCATCGGTACAACATGAAAGCAAGTAAAAAAACACATTATTAATAGAAATATATATACTAAGTTGACACTAATAAAATCATTGATTAACAACATTGGGAAAAAAAATACAAAATTTGTATATTTCACGATGATATCGTTTTCACAACGTTAAACTAAAACAAAAATATAAGCCTATTAATCTACAATATTCAACAAAACTCTATGTTCTAACATAATTCTTAAAGTTTCTACCTCTAGCTCGGAAATCCCCTTAAAAATAATTTAACAATTTGGTAATATTACACACACTAACTAATTACCAACGATCGGTGACAACAAATACAGATCTATGCAAAGCTCCCCAAGGTTTACTCTCGAAACTGTCATCCTGTCCAACACCTTCAAAATGATGCTGTCTTCTTCCTACGATCACATGTTGCCGTAGGATGCTCCCCAATACAACGGCCGTCGGATAGAAGTTGATCAAAGATGATAGTTTTACATACGAAAGAGAGAGGAAGATAACGGATTAGTAGGGGGTATATGGGCTCAACAAATAAAACGTGAAATATGACGGACAGAGAGAGACGGAACAGTAGAGGAAGGGAATGAGAGAGAAGATTAGAGAAAGGGAATGGGACAAAATGAGTGAGAGAGAGAGGGGAGAACATAGTGAGGGAGAAAGGTAAGCAAATGAAGTGGGAAAGAATGTGAGTGTTAGACAATGCGAAAATGAAGAGGTAAAAGGATAAAAAGGGAGAGAGAATGAAACAGGAGGAAGAATAAGAAGGTAGAGGGAGCGAGAGATATGAACAAACACGGTGAAATGCGCACTTACCGAAAAACCCTTCATAAACACTAAAATTTATAGCGACGGTAATGGCGCGATTCCTCTTGTTGTTTCGGCATATTATTGTGTACCCTAATACTGTTGTAAACCCTAAAATGAGGTATGGAGTCGATGGATGTCGCGAGACTCAGCGAGGTGGCGGGGAGACGATCCGTATCTTGCCGAAAAAATGGCGGCGTCATGTGAAAATGGCTCTGCGAGATTCTGAATTCACCCACCAGAGGACGAAGATGTGGTTGGGATTAGTCAGAACACAAAATCTATTTTTTGTGTTCTCTCCGCATTTGCCGTTGGTTTGATATCAATTGCCGTTTTCTAGGCGCCGCTTTTCTTCAATCCTAAATTTTGTAACTTTACTCTAATTTTTTTACAATGTGACAGTAATTTGTTGTCGTTTTGTGAAACATTACCCATTTTAGGGTCATACTTAACTCTAATAAGCGTCTCTTTGGTTTAAAGGTCTGGTATTACCGTTATGTTTCTTTTTGACCCTGTAATAGTGTAAATATATACACTATTATTTTTGCAATATCTCAAATAGAGTTAATACGGCAACGTATTAGACTTAACTCTAACGCGACGATGAACATGTGTAAGTACGCAACATTACGCTTACGTAACATGGACAGTTTTTACCATGTGCACATGTTATCCGTTCACACTATAACATACAAAAACGAACGTCTGAATGTATACGAACGTTTATTTTGCAAACTCGACTCAACAATTTTTGTAAGCGCAGCTATGTATGCGACCGACATAAGATAACCACAAATTCCGTATGGATTCCGGTAAAGAAGTACAATGTTGTACTATCAAACTACTTCCGTACACCACACTATTCATGCATTCAGTACGGTCATACCATTGACGCTAATTTACAAGTACCGCATTTAATGTCAAAGATAAATTAGATTCAATCATTGTATTTCGTGTATCAATGTCAAAATTTCGGGGTGCCGATATAGCGTACAATACGCTAATAACGATTCACGGTGTAGATACGATTCACGGTGTACCACACCGTACGCTCTGGTCAACACCACACATGTACGGTCACCAAGACAAAACTATAAACACCGAACCGACATCCGTCGCTCTATTCGCTCGTTCGTCCGGAACGTCAGTTCCGTCCGATCCCTCTGTACCGCTTCATTCCGTACGTCCGTCCGTACGCCCGTCCGTCCGTACGCACGTGTCGGCGGTCACATGCGCTTTGACATGCAGGCGTGGTTCCAGGGCGGGCCGAGCGCCCAGGAGCTGCCAGCTGTCTCTCTATTGGACAGCTGGAAGCAGTACGAACAGCAGTCACAGGGACAGGGTTTTCCGTCGAAGGGAGATGTGGAAGCAGGGAAGGGAGGGGGAGGGGGAGGGGGAGGGGGGGAAGGGGGGGGAGGGGGGGGAGGGGGGGGAGGGGGAGGGTTTTTCGGGGGAGTGATGGGAGGAGGAGATCCTTTTTCCTATTTGGAGGGAGCGAGTACAACTGTGGCGGGTGCATGGTCGAGGTAAGGGAGGGGGGGGAGGGAGAGGGAGGGAGGGGGAGGGAGAGGGAGGGAGGGAGAGGGAGGGGGAGGGAGAGGGAGGGGGAGGGAGAGGGAGGGGGGAGGGAGGGGGAGGGGGGGGGGAAGGGATTCATGTGTGTGCATCATCATTGCTATTAGAATTAGTGAATTATTGGTAGTAACACTTTGTTATAATTATCTACACTAAATCAAGTACTGCTTAGCTAATCAGTTTTTCTAACACTGCTTGTTTGAGTGGACTTTATGAGCCACGTGGCCAAACATAATTTAGTGTAGTTATTTTTTATGAAGTGGTAACCCTAATAATTTGCTAACTCTAGCAGCGATGGGCGGTGTAGTTTACCTGTTGACCATACCAAAATTAGTGTTGATCCGGGTACTTTTAATCGTGTCAAAGTTCCACTGTCTTTCAAATTTCTAACTTTTCTAATTCTTTTAATTTCTTCTTTTAAATTCTTCTAATTTCTAAAGTTACAAATTGGTGTTACACACTATTATTAGTAATGTTAAGAACACTTTATCAGTAGGGTTAATGGCACATTTATTAGTAATGTTAATAACGTTATCATTAGTGGTGTGAATAACACTATCATGAGTACACCGTGTATCGCTATTAGTGTTAATATTTTTTCGCCACTTAAAACATCTTTTCTCCGTACACACGTGTCCGATTTTCACATGGAGACCACCGATCGGAAGGTGAGAATCTTGGCTTTCAATCGTGACCGTCAGATTCATAATCCGACAAGTGTGTACGAGAAAAGATGTTTTAAGTGGCTAAAAAAACATTAACACTAATAGCGATACAGGGTGTAGTGTAATAAGTAGTGTTAATAACACTATTATTAGTTAGTTTACCAACACTAAGCAGCACTGATAATATTATCATTAGCTAATGTATTAACACCAAGTAGTGTTAATAACATAATTATTAGTTGTGTAATAGAACTACTATTAGTTCTTGTTTATTGGTAGTTAGTCAGTTAATTAATTATAGTGTTACTGCAAAAAAGAAAATAATTAAAACTGTTAACTTAAATGCTTAAGAAAATTAATTAAAAAACCTTGAATGAAGTAAGAGTTGAGTATTGCCTTTTCAATGAAACAAGCAGAAATTGAGTATTGGTTTAAGTGGTCCTTTTTGAGCCATATTGCATATTGTAATTTAGTGTAGTGAAGTTTTTGAAAGGTTTTGTTTGCTTCTTTTATTCATACAATATTTTGTGATTTTTGAAAAAGTTTTCTATGTTTTTTTAATAGAGTAATTTCCCAGCACTGTTGCTGTCGATACTGGTCAGTAATCATCATAATGGTACGGGAAATTCTTTTTTTTTTACAAGGTTGTACCGTTTTTTGTACGATTACTAAGTTTACTGGTCAGTAATGACAGTAACATCGTACGTGTAATTACTCTATTAGAGTGGTTGAAGCATTTTCCCTTCTATTTTTGTATTTTCTATTTGTGAACACTTAACTTGCAATTCACACATTTTTGTTTTCACTCCAGTAAACTCGTAATGTTGCAATACATAACGATCGGAACTCTTGTCATTTTTCTTTTTGCCTCGTTTTCTTTTTTTTTGTCGAGCCTCATCTTACTCGTCCTTTTATCTTCACCAATTTTTGTCCAAGAAGATACATCTTTCAACTGTGAAACTGACTTAGTTGGAAACAAAGTCCTTGCGATTTGCAAAGCTTGAACAATCTCATTACAATATTAGTGTAGATTACTGCTTACCGTTATTAGTGTAGTTTACCATCATATATGTGTTGATTACAGTTTACCATTATGTGTAGCATACAGTGTACCATTATCAGTGTAGATTAGTAAAGCTTGCAGTTTACCATTATCGGTGTAGATTTCAACTTACCAATATTTCTGTAGATTACAGTTTACCATTATTAGTGTGGGTTACAATCTACCGTTACTAGTGTATAGTTAATGGAATTCAGTTGAAAAAAGTATTTATCTTAATAATAAAAAAATGGCAATCACCTGTAGGTATTTGACCATGTCTTTAATTAAATTTGAATTATTCACATTAACCATTGATTTAATTATAATTCACAACTATTAACAAGTCAAGAAACATAAAATAAAAAATACCTGAGAACATGTTTACATGAAGGTATACCATCCTTCGTAAGATGGCTGGAAAACTGAGAAGCTAACTGCGAAACACCAAAAAATAACTCTAAGTTTGCCCAAACTATGACGTTCTCTAAGGAATCGGAAGTACATGCAAAAAATAAAAAAAATGACCTAGGTTTGACCAAGGAAGTTAAAATCCTCCAAGGTCGAACTCTAGAAGAACCCTAAAACTATATATTATTTTAGCCAGCAAAAAAAAACCCCTTTTTCTCAAGTGTGGTGAGAAAATGCTTCGGAACTATCAGGAGATTGAAAACCCTAATTCTAAATCGTCAATTTTCAATACCTAACATCCTTAAATCCAGAATTTAAATACTTAAAACTTGCAATTCAACCTCGACTTAAATTCAAATACGAATCCCTCGTATAAATTTTGCAAAACAGCATATAGTCTTTTTGCCGAAATTATCTTGTCATTTAAGGAATGTCAACCTATGGGAAGGGGGGAAAGGGGGAGGGAGGGAGGGGAAGAGAGAGGGGGGAGGGAGGAGGAGAGAGGGAGAGGGATGGGGAGTGAGAGTGAGGCGTCAATATTTGCTGAAATTATCTTGTCGTCTTAAGAATGTCAACTTATGGAAGAGAGAGAGAGGGAGAGGGAGAGAGAGAGAGGGAGAGAGAGAGAGGGGGGGGGGGGGGGGGGGGGAGGGGGGGGGGGGGGGGGGGGGGGGGAGGGAGGGGGGGGGAGGGGGAGAGGGGGGGGAAGAGGGATGGGTTGTGGGAGTGAGGGGTCAATATTTTGCTAAAATTATTTGTCGTTTTAAGACTGTAAACCTTTGAAACCTCCTTAAATCCTTCAAGCCAGACTTCAAGTCTTCATTTATCCCTTCCCTTCCCTTACCTTCCCTTCCCTAACCCCAACCCTCCCAACCCCCCATACCTTACTTGTCACAGTCCTAGGTCTAACCTTTTTCCTTTTCTATTTACTTTTCATCCTTTTCTAAACTTTTTCTCGTTTTTTTAAATAAAACTTTCATTTGTCACTCTTACTCTTATTCCTCTTTTATATTTCCCCTCTTCCTCATCTCTTGTTTACTCCTTTGTGAGAGGCTTTCGCAATTTTTTTGGGTCTCTGCCCCTCTCTCTCTCCACTCCCTTACTTTTGTAGCGAGACTAAACATCTCAGAGATATTTGGTCTTTGTATATTATATCTTTTGCTGATCTTCTCTCTCCCTCCCTCTCTCTCCCTCCCTCTCTCTCCCTCTCTCTCCGTCTCTCTCCCCCTCTCCCTCTCCCCCCTCTCTCCCTCTCTCTCTCCCTCTCTCTTCCCCTCTCTCTTCCCCTCTCTTTCCCCTCTCTCCCTCTCTCTCCCCCTCTCTCCCTCCTCTCTCCCCTCTCCCTCTCCCCCTCTCTCTCCCTCTCCCTCCCTCTCTCTCTTTTGCAGTGTGGCTAAAACAGCTCAAGGGACCTTCCAGGAAACATCCATAAAACCGCCACGACCACGATCATCCCGTCACGGCGCGCCGTTTTCTAACTTCGCGGGCGACTTTGGGGAACCGGTGGTTTTTGTTTCCTCATGCTCGCTTTTTATGGTTTTTTCTTCCGGTCTTAATTCTCTCTCCTCAAAAATTTGCTCTCTGTTTTACGATTGGTTGTCTCCTCGTTATGGGATCTTTTTTCGTTTTAAAGGGACCGGCGGTACAATTACAGCATATGACTTCTATCGAGGTACGTGTCTTATTTTGGGAGCCCTTCTTTTGGCCCTCTCTCTCTCTCCCTCTCTCTCTCCCTCTCTCCTCCCTCTCTCCCTCTCTCTCTCCCTGCTCTCTCTCACTCCCCCCCACTCCCCCCCACCTCTTCTCTCTCCCTCTCTCTCTCTCCCTCCCTCTCTGAAAATATCCCTCTCACCTTCTTCACTCTCTCTCTCTAAAACTTTCTCTCTCTCGCTTGACTTTCCTTCACCCTCTCTATCTCCCTCACCTGCCCTCTCTCTCGTTCCTCTCGTTCCTCTCGTTCCACTCGTTCCTCTCGTTCCTCTCTCTCCTCTCTCTCTCTCTCCTCTCTCTCTCTCTCACTCTCTCTCTCTCTCTTGACTTTCCTCCCCCCTCTCTCTCTCCCTCCCTCGCCCTCTCTCTCGCTTCTCCTCTTTCTCCTCTTTCTCTCTTTCCTCTCTCTCTCTCTCTCTCTCTCTCTCTCTCTCTCTTCCCCTCCCTCCCTCCCTCCCTCCCTCCTCCCCTCCCTCCCCTCCCCTCCCACCCTCCCCTCCCTCCCTCCCTCCCTCCCTCCCTCCCTCCCTCCCTCCCTCCCTCCCTCCCTCCCTCCCTCCCTCCCTCCCCTCCCTCCCTCCCTCCCTCCTCCCTCTCTCCCTCCCTCCCTCCCTCCCTCCCTCCCTCCCTCCCTCTCCCTCCTCCCTCCCTCCCTCTCCACCCTCCCTCTCCCCCTCTCCCCCTTCTCTCTCCCGCTCTCCCTTTCTCTCCCTCTCCCTCTCCTCCTCTCCTCCCCCTCCCTTTCCTCCCTCTCCTCTCTTTCCCCCCTCTCTCCCTCTCTCTCCTATTTTGCTGTTAGCCATCCTGTATCTGTATGTGGTGTATTCTTCCTGAAAATCCTTTAAGAAGATTTTTAAGATAAGGGTTTTTCTCCTACACTCTTAATTTAATCTCTCTGTTGGTGTTCATACATTATATAGTGTGACTTATTTTACTTTTGTTTACTCTAATTTTAAGTCCTGGTGACATGACGATTTTCAACATCTTAGAAAGTAGCCTTCACAAAATGAAAAATAAGTATTATTAACTCTTTTTTATGCTTTGAGGTCAATAAAACTCCTTATCGAATTAGGGTTTTAACACTATAAACAATTCATGGTTCATTTGTCGAGCTCTTCTAACAGAAAATTGAATGGCAGGGGTCATAAAGTTTGTAAAATTTTCAATATTCTGTAAATTTTGTCAATTCTTCAAGTTCTGCAAATTTTGTCAATTATTCTATTCCGTAAATTTTGTAAATTTGGCAGCGGTTGCAGTTCAATTTGTAAACCCGTAAATTTTCTTATGTGCTGTAAATTCTGGAACTTTTGTAATTTCTGTAAATTGTGTAAATTTTGTAGATTCTGTAAATTCTGTAAATTCTGCCAAATATGTAAACGATGCAAATGATGTAAAATGATGTAAATTTTGGAAAATTATGTTAATCAGCCGGCTGTTCTTCCATTTTATCCCCCCCCCCCCCCCCTTTTTGCAGCGTCTTCCTTTTACGGCGTTCTTCGTGGGCAGTATGGCTTCCACAATTTATGTTTCTATGGTTCTCCACTCCTACATTCTTTCTGTTATCTGTTCAGGATTGCAGGTAAACAAAGTTGCAAAAAAAATAAGAAAAAGAAAACGAAAAAAAAATAAAAAATCTTCTAAAGCTTGAGCTTAAGCTACACACGCTGTCTATTTTTTTCTGTTATCTGCTCTGGATTTGCTGGTAAACAAAGTCAAAAAAATAAAAAATAATAAATAAATAAATACACTTTTAAATTGTGAGCTCGAACCACACGTTGTTGAGTGTTGTTTTTTCGTCCTATACCATTGCATTTGTCTTGCCTTAGAGAAAAAAAAGAAAAATCAATCATAAGCTACATTGAAAGCTATATTTAACTTTTATGTTTCTTTTCATGTTTCATTCTTTCTGAGCTTTAAGGTCCACCTCTCGATTTTTCTTACTTTAAACTGAATATTTGTGGAAAAATCTCCAAGAAGTTTTTACATTTTTGTTGTTTTGTGAACTTTTAGGTTTTAACATTTTGTATGCAATTTCTATTATTTTTTATCATTGTCTTTTGAAAACTGAAATTGAAAAGCTCAAAAGTTGTTTTCTTAGATATAGTTGACTGTGTTGGGAAAAAAGTTCAAATGTGGTAAATTTTGTTTTTACCTTCTGATTCACTTTATTTTTTTCAGATTCTTTTTTCACTACTCTTGAGTATTAGTATGTTTTTTTTAGTTTTCTTTTTTTGTGGAGGTGGTGGTTTTAGGGAAACCAAAAAAACGCTTAAAAGACCCAACATTTAAAACCCCAAAAGTATCGCAACAGGTTTTTTTTTTAAAGAAGTAGTTAATCTTCCATAACTTTAGACCTTTACCTTTACTTTTACACCTTTTTTTTTGTGTCAGATTCTTACTTTTGTTTACTATGTCATGTCATCCTTTTGCCTTCACTTTTATAGGCGTTCCTGACCTGTACCTTACTTTGTTTTTTTTTTTCTTTCTTTTCAGACTCTTTCCTTATCTTCCTCCAAAACTTGTTTATGACTTACCTTTTTATTGTATATATATATATGTGTATATATATGTGTATATATATATGTTTATATATATGTATATATATATGTGTGTATATATATGTATATAATATATATATATATATATACATATATATTCAGATTCTTTCTTTAGTTTACTACGCTGTGTCATATCTCCTGACCTTTTAATTTACTTTTACGAATTTCTGACCTTTTACATTTTACTTTTACTGATTTTTTTTTTCAGATTTTTCTTTAATTTACTATGCCGTTTCATCCTTTTACCTTCACTTTTTTAGCGCATACATTATTTCTCTTTCAGAACTCATACCATATCTTCCTCCTTTCTTCTCATGCCTGCTCTCCACTTCTCTCAATTTCTCCTTAATTTTACTTTTACTATTTTTTTATATTTTTCTCTGTAATGTGTTTATCCTTTTATATATATGTTCTATATGTATTTATTTTGTTTTTTTCTTTATCTATCCTATATCCTCCAAAATTGTTTATATTTCTTATTGTATAATAATAATATATACATGTATGTTTATATGTATATATATATATATATATATGTATATAATATATATATATATATATATATATATATATATACATATATCAGATTCTTTCTTTGTTCCTCACGCTTCTGTGTCATATTCTCCTGACCTTTTAACTTTACTTTTACGAATTTCTGACCTTTTACATTTTACTTTTACTGATTTTTTTTTTCAGATTTTTTCTTTAATTTTCTATGCCGTTTCATCCTTTTACCTTCACTTTTATACACGTTTCTGACCTTAACCTTTATTTTTTTATTTGTTTCTCTTTCTCTAGTTTATTATGTTGTGTCATATTTGCCTGTCCTTTTAACTTTACTTTCTCCTCTTTTTTTTTTCTTTTTTTTTTTTTTTCAGATGCTTTCTTTAGTTTACTATGTGGTGTCATATTTCCCCGGAGGGGCCGCGGGAATGCGATTTCTTTCATCCATGGGGTCATCCGCGGTATGGAGTATCATTGGTCGATAAAAAATTAAAATAGAAAAAACTGAAATTTCAAACGAAAAATTGTTGTTTTATACAAAACAAATTAGGAGAGGAAGAAGACATAAGATAGCACATGAACATCACATCCTTTTCTCGTCATTTTCTTCGCGTCCTTTTCCTCTCGTCCTTTTCTTCTCGTCCTTTTCATCACGTCTTTTTCATCAGGTCTTTTTCTTATTCTTGAAGTTTTTTTTTTTACGTGTTTTTTTGCGTCTTTTTCTTCACTTTCTTTTTCTTCAAGCCTTTTTTTTTCTTTTTCTTTTCTCACGGTCTCTCGACACTCGATACAAAGATTTGCACAAATAGTAGCTTTACCATGTGAGTTTAGGACTGGTTTTAGGATGGGTTTAGTATGGGTTTTAGTATGGGTTTGATTTGGGTTTAATATGGGTTTAAGATGTGGGAAGAGAAAATGCGAAAAACGAATGTTGACCGTTTCCCGCTTCGGTGAGGGTTTGAGATTTTTCATAGGGAAGTTTTGGTAAGAATGGTTTAATAAAGTTCTTGTGTTTTATATAAAGGAAACGAGTCGTTTGTTTTAGGATTGTCCATAAATCAAAATTTGTGTATTTGTGTTTCAAAACCTTTTTTGAGGTTTTAGTCTTGGTAGAGGTTAAGTTGGGAAGGATTTTTGGTCAAGAAAGTAATATAGTTGTCTCAATTGTTAAACAACGAATGTCAACACTTTTTTGCTTTCAATGAGAGGCGTTTTTTTTTTTTTTTTTTTTTTCTTTCTTTTCTTCTTTTTTCTTTCTTTCTTTCTCTTTCGTTTTTTTTTTTGGTTGATGGGGTGTTGTTTTTTTATCTCCTTGAAATCGTTGGGATTCCTCTGACTAGTTGTTGTGATAATTACATAATATGTTTTATTAAAAAATTGTTAAAAAATTATAAAACACGTACTCGATACACAAATTACATTGCGTTGCCATTTTTGATCATACGTTTCTTTCGGTGATTTTTCGTTTCGCCTTTTCCCTTTTTGATTTCTTTTGGTGATAGTGAACCATTCGAGTACATTGAAACAAAAAAAGAGGATTTGTCAAATTCTTTAGGTCGTAAAGCTTTGGGCCCATTAAATCTTTCAATGTAAGGGTACGGCCCCATGTAATTGTAACTTGGCGAACTTACTTTGTATTCTAGCGCAGATTCTCCGTACACAGTTTTTTCAAGTGTCCCAATGTGTAATATACTTAAAGGGTGTGACCATTGTATTCGTCAACAATGCCCGTGACAGAACGTTTACAACCAGTCTTGACGCACCGTATTTTTCGAAACTTTTTGGATCGTCACAAGACACATCGTATTTTTTGGAACGTTTTGGTACGTCGCATATCTTTGCGTGACATCATAGACGTACAACCTTCCACCCATGACCGAACAAGATGCCTTTACCTCTCCTGTCCTGTCGCCATGAATGGACATAAAATTCTTGCGGCCCCTGCAAAATTAAAGCTTTTTTTTTTTTTTTTTTTTGGCGCGTTAGTTGGATTCTTCCCAGCGTGACTTGGTTCGCGCACGTGCGGCCGCCCTCAGCATTGTGCCTTCCTCCTTTGGCGAAGTAGTGAAGTTTGAAGGAGTGAAGGAGAGGCAAGGTGAGCAAGGTGAGAGAGGCGCGAGCTGCAGGGGCGCCTTCACAGATTTTTCACCTTTCCGTGAAATGGCATTGCAGCCTCGAGACCCCTGCAAAAAATAATCCGTACAATATGCAAGCTGACGAAAAGAAACAACCGTGTCCTTTATTTCGTCGTCAAAAACTTTTGAGAAATTTTCACACATGCGAATATGTTTTTCTATAGGTGAAAGGGGTGTTACTTTACTTAAAACACATTGCCGATGTGTTTTAACTTTTAAGATAAGTTTCAAGATGACGTGACAGTGGGTCGAGAAAACACATGACGACAACTTGTCGTACATCCTAAGTTCGAAGGTGACGCAAACTGTATTCTACAATTACGGATTTCCTCGTACGGCTGCAACTTTAGTAGTACGGCGCTAAATTTTTGATGAAAACGACAGAAAAAAACTCCTACTTAGCCACATGGGGCCGTACCATGTGGACACTACACCGCGAATCGTAATTTTACACTAATGAAAAAATTAGAGTACAAAAACTAAAAAAAACAATTAGAGTAATGAACGCTAATTTGTGTGATAGAGCTGATAGAGCTGTTTCAACTATGAAGTTTACTCTAACTTATTTAAGTACTCTAATTTGGCACGCTAATATCCTCTACTGTAAATTTCGTACAGAATTTGGCAAAACGTACAGTTTATCGTCACTATGACGTTTGCATTACGCGGTTTGTTAAAACGCAATTACATGATAACGGCCTCTATTAAATCATTATTTGTACTTTTTTACTTAATAAAGTACAATTTTGCACGGTCGGAGGTCGTCCGTACTCTACACTATGTAAAACGAACCTATATTAGAATTAAAAACGCTAATTAAACTTTACCTTAAATAGAATAATGAAAAAATTAGAATCATTTACTCTATTTCATGTGATTAAGTCAAAATTTTGAGCGACCGAATTAGAGTAATTTACTCTAATTACGATTCGCGGTGTACAGAACCAATGGCCGCAGATGCAAAAATCTGAACATCATCAGTACGGACCGTACGTGGCGGAAGACCACAAAGACCACGCTGGCCTTTGTCCGTACGATGACGTGGAACACTGCAACAGCTTTTGCACTTTAGGGTCAACTTTATCGTCGTGATCGTTTGACTTTTGCACTTCACATCAGCAAACTGTGTATTTTTTTTCATATCACGTGGTTCCTACGCCTTTTTAAATGTACGGATGCCTCCTGCAAAAATTGGAAGATATTATTTCCGTACCGAATGTTTGCCTTCATTGGTTTTGTACTTTTGCTACGATCTACTGAAAGGTCGACTAGGAGTTTCCCGCATTTCCATTCGAGGATCAGCAAGTAGGTAAGATTCGAGGAAGCACGAAAAACGTACATAAAAAGTACAATAATCCGTTAGTTAGTGTACTTTCCCGTTAAGATTTCTACCGTACAGTGTCGTGTATAAAGTGCGGAAGATCTCTAGATTCGCTGACGCTAGATGATCGAGACGATGCAGACGCACGGTACGGGTATATTTCGTACTTTTGTCCGTTATCGAAGCTGTACGACTACTGCCGTACCTCCACTACAACAGCCGTTTCGGAAGATGGACCCTGGCCTCGCACTTGTGGAAGTAAGCTATTTCTACTCTATTTACGTGGCTAGTACGATCGACGGTTAACTTTTGTGAATCGACAGTTACAAATGTCGACATAGACGATGACGCTTTATGCCTAATTGCGCAAAATCTTTTGACGGCCGTTTGAATGTACGGATGCGACATGATGTAAACAAAAGGTACAGTACTGTACGGTAAATTTCCGTTTCTAAAAGGTGTGGCAAGCCGATAGGATCTGATGAAGTTAAACAACAGTGAGATACTGAGATCATTAGGAAAAGTAAAAGAAAAAACGTTAGAAACTGTAGTAACTTTTGACATATCCGTACAGATGTACTTGTAGCTGTACGGTGTTGGAAACTGCAGCAACTCTCTTGTTCCCTTCCTAATCTTATAACTTTTGCCCTAATCTTTTGCCCTAATCTTTTGCCCTAATTCCGAATGAGAGTTCCTAAATTTTGACATTCACTCTGGTTTATATTCTTCTCAAACCGCAATGCTCGTTTTTTTGGCATCTGCTCCATTAAAAGGTTTGTAGTATTAAGCCTTTTTAAAAATCCTTTATTTTATTTTACTGCTTGCCTATCTTTCTCCTTATTCCTATTTTTTAACAAATTACAGTTACAGAACTACAATTACATAATTTGTGGTTTTTGTAATTTTTAAGAAGTATAAATTTTGCGTTTTTTCACATTCCTGTTCTGTTTAAAAAAAAAATAAAAAATTGTTAACTTCACTTTCGCAAAGATACCACACAATTACACTCTGTTTTGCTCCTGTTGCTCGTCTCCTTGTTCTTTTTTTTGTGAATTGAAATAAAATTTGCTCCGTTTTTGTTTTTGTTTTTTTTTTTGTGGAAAAAATGCCTTAAAAGAACCTTCAGTAGTTTTATTGTTACAAGTTTCCATTAGAGATATTTGCATAATCGGTGCTCACTATATGCCTTATTCTACGCGAATCTCTCCCCTCCCTCTCCCTTTCCCTCTCAATCTCCCTCCCTCTCCCCTTTCCCCTCCCCCGCCTCCTCCCTCATAGTCCAAATGCGTCCCCAGGATTCCGCAGACACTTTTCTGCAAATAGTTTTGAGAAAGTTGTTGTCAGTGACGTGACAGTAGCCTTATTCCCCACTTAAGGAGCTTGGTTGTTAACATGACTTTTTTTTTTGCAAACATCTACGCTGCAATCTTGATGGAATCTAATTCAAATATACTGTACAGCGTTACTGTTTGTTTCAGTTTGTGAATTTTTTCGTTAATACTGAAGCTCACAAATTACTTCTCCGTTTAAACCTGGCTACTTGATGTTTCATCGAGGCTCTTTGAAACATCGCAGGAGACATGCGGACAACATGTGGTTAACATGGACTGAGGTATCGGTGAAATGTCAGTGAGTGAATCTTGCTCAAGTTACATGTTTGCAAAAAACCGGTAAAAAATGGGGTTCATCACCCACCCGTGTTTCCAAACGTCGTAGGTCGGAATACCGCTAGTGTGATGTGACAACGTGACAGTTTGTAGACAATTTTTCAAGGTCTCCATAATTTATATGTTTATTATTTCATGTCTTTTTTTTATGCGTTATTGACTCGTGCAGGTTAGGTTAGTGGAAGGAGGAACAGGAGAGGGAGGGAGGGAGTGAGAGAAAGGAATTTTAAGTTAGGAGCGTAAAAATGGCCGATTCACCGTTGGACACTGTAAGTTGTTTCAAGCTTTTTTGACATTATTCAAATCTTTTTGGCATCCTTCAAACTCTTCCGACATAATTCAAACTTTTTTAACATTATTCAACCTTTTTGACATTATTCAACCTTTTTGACATTATTCAACCTTTTTGACATTATTCAAAAAATTTTGACAATATTCGAGCCTTGGAGAGAGAAGGATGATTCATTCTAGTTTTTACCCCTTTTTTTACCACCGTATATATGATAAGATGCTGTCCAGACTATAGGTTAACGAAATTTATTTGAAAATGTTTCAAGTGATTAGGTGAATCTTGCAAACATGAGATATTTGAGATGCACCTAATGTGTGAGAGAATCACACCAAAATTAGTGTGGATTAACATTTGTTATGACACTTGCAAACAGTTTGGAAAAGGGCACTTTTATTGGTGAACAGAGTCATTCACTGCCCATAACTTTTTTGGGCTCTTACACATCTTTAACTTTTTTGCTTGGATTTTATTTTTTTCAAGGGGAGCAGTTGAAAGGTAACTGTCTCGCATTTTGATCGTGAGGCATGATTGAAACCCAGAAAATTCTATGATGAAAATGTACTGAGTCCCTAATTAGCGTTTAAAACTAATATCGACAGACTTTGTAGTATCCCAAAAAGGATAGAGATTGGTATAAAATATTAGGTATTCAACTGTCTATTGGATTCAATACGGTTAAATGTTATACTGGTTATGGCACAAAACGGTAAGATTTTAAATTTTTTTAAGGGTTTGTTCTGTTTCTTTTTTGTTCTTACCATTCTTAAGTAAGAGTGGCTTAAACGATTAGCAGTGGCGGTTCTGTTTTTCGATAAGGAGTTTCCTTTTTTCAGACTTCAAAGTTCTCTTTTCGCTCTTTCAAACCTCCATTCTTTGATTTGTTTTTGTTTGTCTTTTCTTGAGACGATTCATCTTCACTTTCTTGAATGCCTGCCTGTTTTTGTAATTTTTATTTTTATTACAATTCTAAAACTTAATTTTGGGTTGGACAGGAAGGGCTTCGTTCCCTACATCTTGGTAAAACAAGTGCCAATTCTCGGAGTGAAATGGTTAATTACTTTCCTCGAGAGGATTCCCACCACTCATATTCACCCCATGGGCATTTTTTGAAGAGAAAATGTGGTGGGTTTGACCAATATATTGAGGCTATGGTGGAAGTCCTCCTCGTTGACTCTGTTGAGTCATTCCTGTACTTATATCCACAAGGAAATTTTTCGATTCGAGAACAGTCAAGTACGAATTACTTGGTGGAATTCCTTGGACGCCAGGTATTGTTACTTTTCTGAAAATGTATGACTATAAATGTCCTCTATAATTATTTAGATTTAGTTTCTAATGTTTGAGGAAAACTCACACCCTTCTGTGGACTACAGTTCAGGATGATTACAATCTCAATCAAGTTAATTGTGTCAACCAGGTTCAGGTCTATGCTCGAAAATACGTAAATGCAGTGTTTAAAAATAATTTACAATTTCATATTGTATATTCTAGTCTATTGTATATTTAATATGACAGTTATAGTCAGAAGTCAGGAAGCACGTCTACAGATCTATGTCGAGCAATTTCGATCAATTTTCCAAAAGAAGTTTACGAACGGACTGGTTGGGAGAGGGAGTGAGTGAGGGAGAGGGAGAGGGAGAGGGAGTGGGAGAGGGACATGAAGATGGGGAGGGAGGTAGTGGCAAGTAATCTAAAGATGGTTTTATAAGGATAGACATTCTTTATGGAATTTCAGTGAAGAAGGTATTGGGGCATGATGAGTGTGGAAAAGTAAGGGAGGGTTGAGAGATTGATTAAGGTTGGGAGGGTGAAAGAGTTGTTGAGAAATGGTAAGAAGTATGTAGAAGGGTTGGAAAATGGTCTTCTGGAGGTAGAGAATTGCCAGGAGAGGATCTACTTACTGCTCCATACCTAGTTGCTATCCTCCTAATTAGCCTAAAAAGTGTTGTCTGAAATCATGCTTAGAAATTTCTTTTTTGATTGGGTATGAATGGCAGGAAGTCGATCATTCGACAACTTTTCAAAGGATTGGGACAAATGCAATGCTTGACTCTGATTCCAACAGCTCTTTGAATCAAGGTACTTTTCAGTTCCTTGATTTTTCAATACGTTTTCGTCTATTTTTAGACGGAAAACCGAACATGTTTCACAAGGTGTTTGTATTTTTTATGGCCTTAGGTTGGCTGAAGAGCAGCAAGAACTTTGGTTTTATTTTAAGATAGTTAATTGATTAGTTATACTCTTTGATGGGCTTTGACAATGCACCTAGTGTGTGTTTTTTTAGTTTTTGGTTTGTTTTTTTAGTTTTTGGTTTGTTTTTTTATTGTTTCACTTTGATCATTGTTTGTTTGATTTCGAAATAGCTTATGGGCCAAAATAAAAGTAAAGATGCATGGATTTTATTCAAATTGTATATATTTCATTGTATTCAATTTTGATATTCAGACCTTTTATTTCGTTTGAACCGATTTGTTTTTTTAATCTGAACACATGCAGTTTTTTTGGAAAACAAGGCATTGTTAATTCGACTACATGAAATCCGTTTGGATGTTTTCCGTATATTGCTCTTTGTGGTGAAATCCAGGATTTCATGATTTCCATTGCATTTAAACGTATTTATCGCCGCAAAGGGATCATCAGTGTAAATGCGAAGTTGGATTGTATAGTATTAATTTAGTGTAGGAGATGTGGCGAATTATAGTCCATTCCTTTAAACAGTGTTGTTAACACTATTTTATGATTTTGTCCAAAAAAAATTGCGACCGAAGTAGTGTTACACTGAAGTAAAAGAGTTTTGGACCTTAGAGAGTGGAGCTTATGATGCATTTTTTCAGTTTATCGGTGTTTCTAAAAATATCATTGGTATCAGAGAATTGTCAAATTTCTTCATTTTTTTTCTCTGACCAACTGCAGGGGAAGCGAGTCAGACGGGGAATTATTTGGAGAACAAGAAGGATTTGGGAACTCTGTGGGTTTCTAAAGAGGGATCTGTTATTATGAAGGGCTCTAATTTGATTCAATCTGAAGCTGTTAGTAGAAATATGAAGGAGAGGGAAGGAGGAAGCGAGGAAATTGGGCCTCAAGTTTGGGCGGATGGAGAAAGGGAAGGGGAGATGGAGGAGGACTGGGAGAGAAATGTTAAGGGAAAGGAGGGAGAAGGGGAGGAATGGTTGCCTACTAATGAAACTGTGAAGGGAGATGATAAGCAAGATAGGGAGGGAGTGGAGGAGGGGGAGCAGGAGACAGATGAAGATGAGAGTGAGGATGAGGATGATGAAGACAAGGATGATGACGAGGAAGAGATTATCAGCGAAAATGATGTACAAAGACCTCAAATTAGATTCACTTTGAAAACTGTGGAAGTTCATCCTCAGATTATATTAGAACCTTCATCTAATACAACTTCTCCTCTTTTTCAAGGTGAAATGTCATTCAAACTCCTTGTAATCAATTTTGAAGTATAGCTTAAGCAAAACAGTTTTAGCTGTTCAGAGGAGTATCTGATTCCACTTTATGTTTTTGGAGTCTTAAGACTTTTTAATTGGCCAATTGGTGATTAGATCTGTAGCAAAAGGTTTTTTACGCGTCATTGGCTCCGTTGTGGAAAACTGCATCTGTTTTAGGACTTCTTTTTTGCCTTAAACAATTCATCCAATTTTGTTTTTGCCCCAATTGGTTTTTCTGATATGGAAGGTGGTTTTTAACTTTTGTTTTCCTCTCCAATGTTGTTTTATTGCAGACAATGAAGTTGTTCCGGCGAAGCTATTGTTAGACGAAACTGTAACGGACAAAAACCACTTGTTAGTTTCTCCTGTTAAAACGGATGTTGAAACGGAAGAAAGGCCTCTATTGCCTGGAAATGATACAGTTGAGGAAACTTCTTGTTCAGATCGGCCCGGGAGAGGAGATTTAGTTGAAAAAACCTTTGTTAGTTTCACCTCGGAACTTCCTGATCAACATAGGGCAGCAGAAATAGACTCTTATGAGACAAAAGACCCTCCCTTTTTATCCGAGGAAGGTAGAGATAAGACGATAAAAGACTCCCAATTTTTATCCGAGAAAGGTGGAAGTGCATTGCTTAATGATGCTTCTGTAGTTACGTCTGATGAAAAAGGAAAAGAAAATTGTTTACAGGAGGGGGAAATTATGCAGGAGATAAAAATACTCAGGGATAGGGATAATGTTGCAAGGACTCCTGAGCTTGAAACAGAAGGAAAATCAAAAAATATGACTGAATCAGGATCTTCTCGGGTAGAATCAACCCCTTTAAGTGGTAATTTGGGAGAGGGAGAGGTCATTCCATTGGAAGAATTGATTGTTTCTAAGTGTAATGAGGTAGATCAGACATTTTCAGAAGGACCAAGAGGGAATAGAAAAAAATGGCAATTGAATTTGGGTGGTCAGACTGTTATGTCTGGTTTATTGTCAGATGGATACGGGAGAGGGAGAGAAAATGGTCCCACTCAGGAGGTTGATTCTCAGGATAATGGCACCAGTTTTAGAGAGCAAGATGATGCAGTTACTGAAATTGAAAAAGAGAAGGGAGGTGGCAGAATTGCCCAAACTGAGGAAGAAATTTTTGTGGAGAGTTTAACTGTGTTTGAGAGCGATGGCAGGAGGGAAGCGGGTGAAACAAATTTTGTAGAAAATATTAACTCTGGGACAAATTCTGAGGAGGATATTGTGAAAGTACTGCCGGAGGTTGAGAAACCGCAGTTTGGTGGAGGAGGGAAGCAAGAAGCTTTAGTGGAGGATGAAATAGATGTGAAAGAAATGGTCTCACATGTTCCTCTCGAGAAAATTATGGTGGTCGAACCAACGGTAGAGATTGCAAAGAGAGGTAGCGGTAACGAATTCAATCAGGAGGTTGACTTTCAGCAGTTACAGCTGACTTCAGATTATCAAATAGGAGCAGATATGTTGGGTCAGACTGCTTGGAGTGGAGTGGATCATGTTTTGGAAGAAGAGAAATTGGTAGAAGTTGAGGTGAGTGAGGTTTTAATACCTTTGAAAAATTGTCAAGTCGAGAAACTAGAGGACAAAATCGAAAAGAATGAAGAAGGATTATCTACAGGGTCAGGTGATGGAGACAGCATTGAGACAGAATTGCCCATTTCTGATGTTTCTTCTTTACAACATTCTGTTCCTGTATCTCTTGTAACGGAAGTCGATGATACTCCTGTAGATAAACCTTACTTATTAAAGGATTTGAATGAAGTAGTTGCAATTCCTCTGTCGAAGACTTTTGTGAGAGTAAATAGTACTCATTTCGCTCCTCCGGCCCCTATCCCTGCTGCTTTTCTAGCTCCCCTTCAACGGGTTTCGACAGAAATTGCCGGAACGGGAAGTTTTGTTGATGAAAGACTGAAGGCTGACAGTCAAAAAGACTCAATAGAAACGATTACAGAAGCTAAAACAGGAACTTCTACCTCTCTCTCTGTTATGGACCCAACCATTTCCAGTGTTTCTACTCCTACCATTTCCACGAAGTCTTATAGCTTGCAACAAGACTCACTGAAGAACTCCGTTTCTGTTCATTCCACTGTAGGGAAATACAGTCCTAAAAAAGAAAAAGAAGAAGAAAAAGAAAGAAACGTCCATGCAGAAAAAAATGTCGGTTCGACAAAAATGGAAGTTTTAAGAGGAGAGAAGATCGAGGGACAACCACAGCCAATAAAGACAGCCACAGTAGTAATTTCAAATACTTCAACAGAGGTACAGTTGATATTTTCAATTTCATTCTTAAGTTGCGGAGTGTTGTGTTAAAAGACAGATAAAAGGTCATAGTGGTATTAGCTTATTTTAAATGCTCCACGTTTTTTCATTCGAGAGGGGGAGGGTGTGGGGGGAGGGAGAGGAGAAGGGGGAGAGCGGTTAAGCTTCATGAATGGCTCGTCACATGCATGTGTCATTTTTGTTTTTCTATCTTAATAGTTTTGGGTTTTTTCTGTTCTTATTGGTTTATTGCAAGCTTTAAATTCATGTTCATCGATGTTTTTTTCTTTTTATGTTCTTTGTTTACTTTTCATGTGTATTTCCTCGTATCTTTTATACAAACCTTTTTTTTATATAAAGGACGAGGTCCTTGTTTTCTTCTGGTGGAAAATGTTCTTTGGTTATAAATCAGTGACCAGTAGGATTGCGGTTTAGAGCCGGGCATGATTCTCTCTTCTTTTATTTTTTTTCCTTTTTCTTTTCTTTCAACCACTGAACATTCGAAATCAATTAAAATTTTGCAGGATTTTGTGAGTGTCGCAAAGAAAGGTGGTTTTGCTTGTTGTTTTCGACCACAAGTAAAGGGGGATTGACGAGGAAATTGTCTTCTGAAAACAATTTGTTACCTTTCCCAACAACGATCCCTCGAAAAAAAAGTTTCATTGAAGAAAAGTTTCATCAAAGAAAAATTTCATCAAAGAAAAGTTTCATCAAAGAAAAATTTTGTCGAAGAAAACTTTCATTAAAGAAAAATTTCATTGAGAAAAAGTTTCATCGAAGAAAAACCGATAACGGAAAACAGTTGAAGGGTCGTATGGAACCGATTCAGATATTATCCCTTTTACTCACCTCAAAGGTTAAATTTTGGGACATTTATTTCTCTCTCCCTTCTTTTTTCAGATTTCCGTTTGACCGAAATCTCTTGAAACTGTCTTCAAGAAGGTTTTGAAATGTTTGAAACGTTTAAAATTTTCAAAATGTTTAGAAATTTCATTTGACGCCGGACTTTTATTAATTGTTACAGGAATTAGAGAGGACGAGAAAAAGTAGTATTTTGTTTTTCCAAAACGAGATTTTTCGGCACTCTTAGAAAATAAAAAAATTCCTGGCATGAATGCAGTGAGGCTTTTCTCTTTTTTTTCGTCTTTAGTGAAAGAAAAGGAAGCCGTTCTTGTGTTTTTAGCTTTTGTACCATGTTGTTCTTTTTACAGTAGGGAAAATTATTGAAATTATTTTAATTTTTTTTCAGCTGGAATGTTTTTATTCATTTGATTTGAGTCTAGTTCATTCGTTTTACGTTAATACTTCAAAGATTAAACGGTGCAATTAAATTATTTTGGATTGTGTGAATAAGGTTTTTGGAGAATGGGATGTCTTATGAGACGGAAGTAGAGGAGGTAGGTACTCCACTTTTATTTTGGTCATATACTTTATTTCAACAGTATCCTCCTCTCCTTTTCACACTTTTCTTTTTTTTTCGTTTTTTTCTCAACTATTTTTCTCAATTTTTTTTCGCTTTTTTTCCTACTTTTTTTCGTTCTTTCTTCACTTTTCTTCCCACTTTTTTTTCAATTTTCTTTTTTCACTTTTTGTCTCACTTTTTTTCTCACTTTTTTTAGTCAAAATTTCGCTTTCAATACTAAAATTTATTTCATTGTTTTGT
The DNA here is from genome assembly GCA_037447655.1 of Zygnema cylindricum. NCBI lineage: Eukaryota > Viridiplantae > Streptophyta > Zygnematophyceae > Zygnematales > Zygnemataceae > Zygnema > Zygnema cylindricum. The sequence continues at coordinate 446,559 of JBBHKE010000834.1, read as the reverse complement.
AAAGAAATTGCTCTCTTTCTAATTGACACAAAAATGATGGCGCAATAAAGTTTATTTTTGGCAAAGTACCGTGCTTCTTTATTAGTGTTAAGGAGTTATTTCCTCGAGGTTTATGTTGGCGTTGTTGATTCTAATTGGATTTATATAGGCGTTAGTAATCTAATCGGGTTTTTATATGGGTTATTAATTCTAATTGGGTTTATATTGGTATTATTAGTTCTAGTTCAGTTCCAAATGGTGTAGCTGGTTATGAGCCGTTTAAAGTATTGGTGTTAAAAAAAAACAATGTGTGTCATTGACACTATTTTAGGTTCGAGGGATGGAATTTAAAGGTATCGATGTAGTGTCTTTTTAGTTGATACTAATACATGATGTAGTGTGACAGTATAGCGTGTATCGCTATTAGTCTTAATGTTTCTTTTTGCCACTTAAAACATCTTTTCTCTGTGCACACCTGTTGGATTGTTAATCCTACAGCTAGCTGCGATTAAATGGTAAGATTATAACCTTTTGATTGGCAGTCTTTAATCAAAAATCGGATGTCTATATAAAGAAAATATATTGTAAGTGGCAAATAAAATATTAACATTAATAGCGACACACGGCATAATGTGACGACTTTGTAAGCGTGATACTCTAAAATTGGAAGGCTTCTTTCTAAATCTTTCGAAGGAATAAGATCAACAGCGGTTTTGTGTAAGGTGTTAATCCAAAAAACCATACATCACCGGTTCCAAAGGTAACCTTTGGCAATTGAAAAGTACAGTTTTCTTGAACTAGCAGCAAAGCTAATTTTTACCCTTAAAAGGGAGCCTGCAAAAATAAAAATAAAAAATTCCAGACTTTATTATAAAGCATGATGGTAAACCATTCGAGTCCATGGGAACAAAAAAACGTAAATCACAGATTGAATTAAAAAGCACGATGGTAAACCATCTGAGTCAAGGGGTACACAAGGGGTGGTATAGCCAAAACTGAAAAACTACAAGTAGGGCAATGTAAAACAAAGAAAGCAGCGTGAGCACAGAAAAATGGCAAGTAAAATAAAAGCACTCAAACCCAAAAAGAAAAAAGATGGCAACTCACTTAAAACCAAAACCTCAACCCCAACCCCAACACCAGCCCCAACACAATTAAATATCTACGAAAAGCAACCGCGTAAGGCCCCCCAACCCGGGGGAGCACGGTGAGGGAGTTCCAACACACGTCGACGATCCATAACCACAATAGACGATCGAAGGAGAATAGAAGCCTGCACTCGTTGTAAAGCTACAGATAAACGTTGACGATACAAAAGAAGTAATTACCGAAGGAGGATGGCTCCCAGGTCCTCTTCGCTCAAAAGTGCGTCATGCGCAAGTATGTAGAAACTCGTCCAACGCAACACCCTAAGAAACCAAAGATCTCGACCGCCATCGGAATAAAGTCATCCATAGAGACTCGGTGTGAAGAAGCACGCTTCTTCGCCTTAGCGGCATCACAGGCGGCCACCCCAACATGTCGAGCTACTTGACCAGCGACCGTAGCTGAAGTAGGATTTGCCAAAACAATGTCACCAAAGATGCGACTTGCACCATCGACCAAAACAACATCGATCGGGCGTGCAGGAATACTGTGAGAAACTTCCCGAAGCACAGAAAAGCCCCACTCTGAAGCGATAGTCGCAAAGGCGTTGCAAATAGTGTCGTGCTTCTGGATCAATTATTCCCCATGGGGGCAACGAAGCAAATGGATGCCATCGGGATCCAAGACACGACCACGAGCAAACTAGAGAGCCAAGCAAGGGGAGGATGGGGGAGGCCAAGGCGAAACTGGAGGGCGGTGTTGAATTGAGCGGGTGTGAACGGATTGTGGATAAAATGGGTGTAGCGGATAGCCAAGCCCCATAAGCAGGTCCACCACAAGAGAGAAGACGGGCACGCGAAGAGTCAGTGGGAAGCGCCTCGAGAAGCTCGGATTTAATGTCGGCAACAACCCGACCAGAAATCAATTATTGGACACGCTCAACGGATTTTGTAACAAGGGTGGAAAGAACCGGCATATCCACTAGGGTAGGAGGAGGAAGAGAACGTGTCGCGTCTTATAGGAACAGTTGGGAGGTGAACAAACCGTCCGAAACCCGATGGGGAGAATGGGGAGTGAGTTCCGGAACACGTCGAGGGTCCATAATTGCAATAGAAGATTGAAGGAGGATAAAAGCTTGCACTCGTTGTAGAGCCACATATAAAAGTTGACGATAAAAAGGAGTACAGACAGGTAAAAAGAAGTACAGGCAAATAAAAAGTAGTTTGGGCATATAAAAAGATGTACGGAAAAAAACAAGATCTCAAGTCCTCGACGCTAGAAACGAACGCCGACCACAAGCACGAAGAAACTAGTCCAAAGACACATCAAAACAACTGAATATCTCGACACATTGAAATAAAGCCATGGGCATAATCAAGTAGGTTTTGGTAAAAGAAAAGGTTTTCTAATGAGAAGTAAAATCTTTGTATTAGTGTTCATTTATTTTGACGACACTTTTTGGAAAGTACTTCAAGAGAAAAAATAGTGACTTTTTTTTAGGATGGTATTTTGCAGATAATGTGATGTATTTTTAAATCACATGGCATATTTTGAATCCAGTGTCCGTATAATACGTACTAGAAATGCTTATATTATTTAATACACAATAAAAAAATTAGTACAAGGTTGAAATACCAATACCACTTCGAATGTGAGAGGTAAGACGATATGGCCAAAAACTGGTACTGAACTGTTACAGGCAACAAAAAGTCAACTATTGGTTGTTGTTACCGTGGACAAAAGTACCGTGAATGTGCAAATTACATAAACATTTGCCTAACCTGACACTGGCAAGAAGATTGCGGGTATACTTGTCATTCGATTCTAATATATGCGTAGCGTACCCGAACAAATACTACCGAACAGAGCTTCAATATAACTAAAGAGTTACTAAAAGAGACCCTTTGAATCATGGATATTTGAGGAGCACGTAGATGGAATTCCAAAACGAGTCGATGATCCATAGCAGCTATAGCATATCCAAAAAATGGTGGAAAATGAGTAAGAATAGAACGGGAGTGCCCCCAAGGCTCCTCCTTTTGAAAAAGCGTTCACCACAAGTAGAGAGAAACTCATCGAAAGAAACTCTGAAACAACAAATATCTTGACCGCCATCGCAAAAAAGTCATCTATAACATTGTGGTGAGTATAATCGCGCTACTTATTTTTGGCAGAGACAAACAAAACCACTTCAACATGTAGTTTACTCTCTCTCCTGCTTCCCTCCACACGTGTTTTTTCAGTTTTGGCATTGCTGCTCCATTTTGTTCTCGTGGACTTAGATGGTTTACCATCACACTTTTTAATAAAGTCTTGGTGGCTTCAACATGTCGAGCTATCCGGCGTACGACTTTGTTAGTGACCGAGACAGGGTTCGCCAAAAGAATGTCACCAAAAATAAGACGAGAACAATTGGGCAAAACAATATCGATCTACCGCGACAAATGTATGCAAACCTCTCGACAAACAAAACACCTTCCCTTAGAAGTAATAGTTGCAATAGTTTCGAGAACAATGTCATGTGCTTGAATGTACTATCACTCATGGGAGCAATGAAGCAAATGGGTTGTGTTGGGTTAAAGGACAATGTCTCATAGAGAAAAGACTAGGGAGAGGCAATAGCCAAGCTCCAAAATTGGGCCGTCGCAATAGAGAAAACGGGCACGTGATGAGTTAAAGGGAAGTGCCTCGAGAAGCTCGTGTTGAATGCTTGGCAACAACCTTATCAAAAATTGAACTTGGACCCTCGAACTAGCTTCGTAAAAAGGGTTGAGAAAAATGGCATATGTGTAATGCAAAAAACCACCTCCGCCACTATCTCTATTATCTCCATTTTTTTAACCGTCTCACTTTTTCTCCACATTCTTCTTTTTTCTCTTTTTCTCCATCAAAATCTATGACCACTTTACAGAGAAGCAACATCTTAGCCACACGGACTGAATTCCATGGTTTAAACCCCTTGAAACCCTTTTACAACCCTTCACGTAATGCCCAAAATAACGCCGCTATATGGCATCATGTTAGATATCGCAAAAGTCAAACTTTTAGATAGCCGAAACCGACAACTTTTTTTTCTTCAAAATCATAAAAGTTAATCGAAACTCCATTTCTCGCGACTACCCGTACCCTCCCTTACCCGAATATGTACAAAATGAATGGTACATATCCCTCTTACCTTCCACGATACCTACGAGCAGAAAGCACAATAATGTTGGATAGTATGGGCAGTACAAAACCTTCATTTTTTTTTTCGTTTTTTGCTCACCCGACCGTGCCCTTTTTTTTGTGAATCACCCACTCGAATCTGACCGGCCCCCAAAATTTGGCACCCGAATCCGTTCCGGATCCAACTTGGGCGGTTTGGTAACGGTCGGGTACATATCTAGGTACCCGATTGCGACCTCTGCATCAGGAACACCGTGTATCGCTATTAGTGTTGATAATTTTTACGTCACTTAAAACATACTTTTTCCCTACACAATTGTCCAATTTTCAGTTTGAGACCGCCAATCGAAAGCTGAAAATCTTACCTTTCAGTCGCAACCGTCAAATCCACAATCGGACAGGTGTGGAGAAAATATGTATTAAGTGGCAAAAAAAACATTAATACTAATAGCGATTCGCGGTGCACTAACCAAGACATATCGGTTAGCTGCATTTGTTTCCTGACTAATCATGTGGTGATCCAATTCTATTCGATATAATAAAATACGATACGAGACGATATGTTTTTCCCGCTATGCATCATATGGAAGTACACCGTGTATCGCTATTAGTGTTAATAATTTATTTGTCGCTTTAAAACACCTTTTTTCTGGTACACATTTGTCCAATTTTCAATTTTGAGACAACCGATCGGAAGCTGAGAATCTTACCTTTCCATCGCCACCGTCAGATCTACAATCCGACATGTGTGCACGGAGAAAATGTGTATTAAGGGTGGACTTCCATTAGCGAAAAAGTGGGGTTTTTTATTGACGGCCGTACCGTTTCGTACAAGTTCGTACAATTTTTTTTTCAGCGAAAAACAACATTACAAAAAATTGTCCAAGGTTGTTGGCATAAACTAGGACCGTCGGATTCAATTGCACTTTTTATCTGTGACGCCACGTCACCAACCCTACAGTTTGTTAAGACCGTGCATAGGGAGGACAATTCTCGAATATAGAATATGTAAAAATAGGCCGCGTGGAAAAGGTAAAAATAAACCACGATGAGCGCGCGGGTATGTGCGTACACGTTGCAAGGGCCATGTGCCTTCCGTCAAGGTGGCTGCGAATCTGCCGAATTATCCCGTCACGCTCCCACTATCAAAGTTTGTCGCCGCCTTTTTGTCGTTGCGTTTTGAAATTTTTGGTAGTACATTTAATGCCCGCTGTACGAGTCATTAATTACCTCCGACGGTACAGATTTTTCCTTCGCGGGTACATATATTACCTCCGCTCGTACAGATATTGCGTTCAGGCTTTGCATCCTAAGAGGGTGTCCCAATGTTTTAAAGTATCTACTTATCTCTGTCTCTTTGCCCTGAAATTCAGGGAACTTTGACAAAAACTTCAGCCGTACGAGAAAATCGTTTTTACCAAAGTATAGTGAACGTCAATTCATACTTTGAATGTACGGCGTGTTTGTCGTCATGTGAACGCATTTTGGCGTTTTCCCCTTTTCGACCCCCGGGCAAGAGAATCTAGCCCAAAAAAAAACTTATTTTAAAATCACCTCGAGGGGGTGTTTTTAGTTAAAGTACAACCCAAACAACGAATGAAAAACGACCCACGCACGCGTCACGCGAGCGGGAAAGGGCGAAGGAGAGTCCTCACTATTTTTCTCCGCGCTCGTCACGCGCATGTACGGAAAAAAAATTGCAAGGGTCTCGGACCTCCACTTTCATTCATGGGTCCTTTTCAAAATTTTACGCAGTCGTCGCCTCTCCCCTCTCCCTCTCACACTATCGCTGTCATCTCACACTTTTTAGAATGAGGCACGACAATATTGATATTAAATGAAAGATCTTTGATTTCTATTTCTTTGAGAATTTTTAGGGTTTATTTTAATGGCAAATTAAGTGAAAAAAGTCGAAAAAACGATATCGGGAAATCATGGCGGAAAGTTTTTCAATCAGTGACGTCGACGTTGTCACGAGTGAGCGTGACGTCACAATGTCACCAAACCCTAAACGTCTACAATTTCACAAAAATCTTGACGTCTACCAGTGTCGTTGTTTTTGTTGGCGTCACCAATCGTCGGAAGTTTTGTAGTCGTCTTCAATCGTCACAAGATGTACCTACGTCTACAACCGTCACATGTCAAAGGTCCCATTTCATTTTCGCACATTGAGACCATAACATAGTTGTTCAAATCGCGCGCTTTTTTCCTTTTTTCCGATTGAAACGTATAATTCGTGACTTTTTAAAAAATCGTAAAAAAACGTCTACTGTAAACTGAAACTGGAAATTTATGGAAACATGTAAACAAATTACTGTAACTGCACATTTTTTTACGGATATGTACGGAAAAAAACGGGAAATATGCGTCGTACTTATTGGTACTTTCTGTTCAGTGAACTGAACAGGAATACCACGGAAGTTGTACGTTATATAATCGAAAATGTACGGACATTTTCGAAAAGAGACGACGTACGTCACAATAATTTCGCGCGTTCAATTTGAAATTTGTACGGGCGTCTTCTTCATTTTTTTTTTTAAAAAGACGCCATGGAACATTGAAAACGAAAATGTGAGGAAGCCGCTTCCCCATATCCTACCCTCCTCCCTCCCAAACTTTTTACTATCCTCGCCTCCAGACTTCGACAAAAGCAATCATGCCCAGAAATCGTGCAAATTTCTATGTCGTGCAAATTGTTGAATGTGAAAAATGTCATTTGTTCTTGGTCTGTATTTTATTTTTTTGGAGTATTGCGCTGTCTGCGAGATAGAGAAAGAAGGCAGGCAGAAGGCAGCCATGTCTGTGCGCTGTCTGCGCGCTGTCTGCGAGATAGAGAAAGAAGGTAGATAGAAGGCGGCCGTGTTTGTCTGTCAGATAAGCTCGGACAGGCGAAATTCATAAAATTTTACCTTCGTGGCATTCAAACCCGGGTACATCTAGTGCGTAACGTACTATATGGTGATCGACTGGACTACCAGTTGGTGAAAAAATTCCGATGCAAGCGAAGAGTGTGATAAAAATATAAAGAGTTTATTGTTTTACCGCTCATTTACCAGGAAAAACTTGCAAACTGCGTTATATGTAATAGTTTTTTGTTTTTTTATGTACGGAATAGTACGGAAGGAAATTCATTAACGTTTTTTTGCGATTTGATCAAAAGGTTCAATGCGTTTGTTACGTATAATTCGTCACGTACGGTACGTTCGCACTAATCGCCGTGAACAACTATGGACCATAGTTCAAAAGTAGGTGGTACACCCATACAATATGCCTATTGTACGCAAAACATACAATATGAGTATATGACCTTATGACCCATACTGTATTGGCCGCAAAATGAAATAAAATTGTAACAGGGTTGAGTTGCACATGGATCGATAGAGAATTAAACGTCATGTCTAAATTTGAAAAAAAAAAACGGACAAAAAAATCTTTTTATGTGAGTTTTGAGCGACTTTTTATTTAAACCGTCAGATTCGGATGATCGGACGGTCTCCGATCAATGTAGCGATCTAAGAAGATCACATGAAAAGCCTATAACACAACTTACGATAGGACTATTGTCAGATTTGGACGATCGGACGGTCTCTGATCAAAGTAGCGACTTAAGACGATCACATGAAAAGCCCATAACACAACTTACGATGAAGGTGCCGACAAAAGACCTACAATAGAAACGCCTACTTTTGAACTATGATTGGGACGCTCTTCAAAGTAGTACGGAGAATCTTTACTACAGTCCAAAATACTTTATCAAAGTACCGATTACATGGGGACACCCCCTAAGATTCTTTCAAGATTTTAAGCATCTAATATTAACCTACGTGTTACCAACCAGAATGAGCCACGCAAATAAAAAGTGGTTTAATGTCGCGACCTAATGGAAGGTAAAATTTTCCGTACAATTACTGAGACGCCTAATGGAAGTCCACCCTAAGTGGCAAAAAAACATCAACACTAATAGCGATTCGCAATACGGTATCAGTGCATACGATATGACACTCGTGCGTAATCGCCGCTCGATATAAGATTTTTGTTTGTTAGGAATCCTGACCGCGAATAAGGTACGAGTGGAATCTTAGGGTTTTTGTACAATCCGTACATGAGCTTATCTTGTTCACTTTGACTTCTCACTCTCCCTCTCCTTTTCCCTTTCCCTCTTTCTCTCCCTTTCCCTCTTTCTCTCTCCCTCTCTTTCTCTCTCTCCCCTTAACTCTCTCTTTCTCTCCCTCTCTCTTTTCTTAAAGTGATGATTGCCATGGATAAGGTTTTAACCGCTTCCACTCCTTTTATCAGTAAAGCCTCTGATAGTCTTCTTTTTACAAAATGTACGGACACTCTAAGCTTTCAAAAGGCATTTTGTGTCGTTTCTGCTTCTTCTAGAAGAGGAGAAATTTTCGGGCAGCCCGGAAAATTTCTCCGGAAAAGCAAACCGGAACACGTGTCATTCCGGGTTTCGAGGGTGCTCTTGACATCCAAATCTGTGACAAATGTCACATGCAGTACTGCAGTTCAAGGTAAAAAAACGCTCTTAAAATGTAAAATTTGTAAAATTAAATGCTAATGTAAAAACGTTATTTTAAATATAAATGTAAATGGTAAAAGTAAATGTATATCTAAATATAAATGTATATTTAAAAGTAAAAGTAAATCTAAAATGTAAATGCAAATACAAAATCAGAATGTAAATGCCAACATCGATGTGAATATCGATATCGATATTAAGCAACAAATAAATTTATAAACATAAATACCACCAAAAATATAAACATTAACGTAAGCATAAGCACAAGCATAAACATAAGATGCAAACCATAAAACATAAATATAAGTAATTTCTAGTCTAAATTTACAAGTAATCTGGAGTTAGAAGAAATTTGAATCTAAAAATAAATTGAATTTCTCTAAAGGCAGTTGTAGTTTGAATTCCATACATTATGCAAAAAAAAAAAAAAAAAATCTTTCATATTTTTGCTTGACTGCCTTTAATTCCCCTTTTTCTCTTTTTCCCTTGCTTGTTGATTTAATGTCTAATAAAAAATGAATTCTAACTTTTTTTTTCCTTTTTTTTTATGCAATTAAGGCACCAAATACTTTTCACATTGACCATACATCCCCTTCTAAAAAACCCTAAAACTTCTAAAATAAAACCCTAAAAAAACTTACAGAAAAACCCTGAAACCTCACAAAAACTCTAAAACCTTCAAAAAACCCAGGAGCTTGAAAAACCCTGAAACCCTAAAATATCCGTTTTTTTAAATATGGTTTTTATAAGCAGCCAAAGCACCGATCACTTTCCACATCGGCGAAACGTCACTTTCTTTGCCGTTTTCCGTTGAGGCCGCGAAACGTCTCGACGACTCGATTTCGTCTCTTCTGTCAACTTTCAAAGAGAAAGAGAAGGCAGATAGACCGAAAAGATGGCAAAGCATGGAGTATCGACTTAACGGAGATATTGAAGCCGGAGAAGTTTTTGTAGAAGCCTTTTGTAACCCTAATGCTTACTCAAATGCTTTTCAAGCCAAAGTACTCATTACTGTGAAAGACGACAAAATAAAGTTTACTTCCGAGGGTGCCTTAAGTGCCATAAAAGCCGATTTGGACCAATATTTAACATCTCACGCATAATAGTTTTGTAAAGAATAGTTAACAAGCATAAGTAGAGTTTTTGAAATAGTTAACGGGATAGATAATGTCTTGGAATTTGCTGAATTTTGTTTTATCCTTCGGTTTTATTAGACTTTGTGGATGTCTCTTTCTTAATTCGAGTATTTCGTATCATTTTTGCAAAAAGATCGTGTCAAATTGACACATAGGATGTCCTTTTGAAATTGATGTGTTGTTAACAAAATGAAGGAGGTCATACATTGATGACATAGTTTACTATAATCCATGACTATTCACATTTTCCGTTAATCGTACTTTTCCGTTGGGCATGGAAAGGGGAAGTGAGTTTTTGGCTGAAATTCCAAAGCATTTGAGCTTAAAATTGATGTAAATTAATGTAATCCCAGTTTGGTTGTGAAAGAAAATTATTGGAACTTTGTCATTTGAGTACAGCAGTTTTTACTTTTTTATTTGAAAGTTTTCTGGCCTTTTTGGAGAAATATAAAACAACTACATTTATTTTGGAAAAGAAGATTTGAGAGGACATTGTTTACTGTTGTTTAGGCATTTACAACGAATCCTTAAACGAAAGAAAATTGGCAATTTCATTATTTTACGAATTCTATATTTTATAAATTCTAATTATATAATTTTACATGTGCAACTGTGGTGTCGTAAAACTAATATTCAATCATCCATTGATTACGTTCTAACCCCTTCACTTATTGATCTACTAACTATTGGGAATAGTCAACCAATCATGGGAACATGATAAGAAACCAATTGATAAAACGACCTTACAAAGAATGATCGAAAACCACCACTGCACTTAATTCAGAGGTGGGTCTATTCCATTGATAAAAACACATCCCAAGAAACAATCATCTACAGCCACAGCACTTGATTCAGAGGCAGTCTTTTCTATTCCTCCCCTTTCTGTAGTAGATTAAACCGAATTTCTCCACACTTATTACGATCAGGTTGTCAACACTGGAGGGAGGGAGGGAGGGAAAGAGGGAGGGAGGGAGGGAGAGGGAGGGAGGGAGGGAGGGAAAGAGGGAGGGAAAGAAAACGAAAACGATATCAAAAGATATTAGCAAGTTGTATCAAAGAAAGATAAAAACAAACAACAAAATCGATATCGACAAATATCAACAATGGGTTCCAATAGCGCCAAAGAGGAAATTAACAGTTAATAATGCCATTTAAAAGTAAAATGAGTAGCAAAAACATGGCAGAGAAAAATACCAAATAGGCAACAAAATAACCCGCAAAACCTTCACAATTCAAGCAGAAAAGTAACAACAACAATGACATTCTTTTTTCACGTGTACTTCGATAAAACATGAAATTTTCTTGATTCAATAATCATAAATTATAGTACAATGTTATGCATATATAACTATTTACCAACGATTTGTACATGAAACTAAACTAAAAAGCTTATAAAACTTTCAACTGGTAATAGACTTAAATTAATGTAGACAAGTGGAAAAATAAAAGACCCTTCCATAATCTCCACAACATTTTATCCTTTCAACATATTGTCTCCTATATAACTGAAAAAATGAAATAGAAAAAGAAATACTCTCCCACCTATTGATTTTTGACCATAAATTATGTTTTTCTTTCTTTCGTACTTTCTATTTACTGAAAAACACGAACAATTTCTCCTCAAATTTTAACGTTTCGACAAAATCTTTTCGATTATTACGGATAACAAATGATCTTTCCTCGAGATAAAGAATTTGAAGTTTGACATGTTTGAAAAGAAAGTTTGTCATAAAGACAAAATACAGTATACTTACCCTTTAAATAATTTGCTATAACAGAAGTACAAAGAGTTGGTACTGAGAGCGTCACTCTTTTAGTACAAATTTGTCCACATGTGACTATCCCATTTTGTCCTATGCGAACCTGCCCAAAAAAATAAACAAATTACAAAAAAATAAAAAAAATAAGCATAAATGGTCCGTAAAAACTCATTAGGAATAAAAAAAAAAAAAACTGGCTGTATACCAATTGCAGAAATTCAATTTATTTTTAGTAACAACTATTCATAAATAAGACAAAGAAAGAAACATAAAAATGCAATCAGAGTGTTATGCAAAAAAAAAAAAAAAGGGAGAAAGAAAATATACCACATTTCCGGGAACGATATTGCCGCAATTTATTCCGGGATTAAGATAAAAAAAATCGAGAGCCGAAAAGTTATTTTTGTAAAGAGATTCACATCCCTCCTCTCCTTCTTTCACCGAATAATTATCCTCCAAAATAAGTTCTTTCGGTTCGAAACTCTGTTGTACACAAATCTACAAAAAAAAAAAAAACAGCAAGGGAAGGAGCGAGGGGACAGTAAATATATAATTGTGTAGACCAAAATAAAAATGACAGTAATAATAAGAATGACGGTAAAGAAATAACTCTATTGTTCAATTTTTGGAAATATAGACAGGTAAGAAGTTCGATGAAAACTCAAAGTTTGTTTAAAAAAGGGAGTAAAACTTTTAAATTATTATTATTGATCGAATTAAAATTATCGATTGAATAAAAGTAAAACCCAATTACTTACCACTTTCTGAGATTCTAAAGGGGTATTAGGATCGGAGCAATTTAATCGAATCTCGGAATTCATTTTTTCTAAATTTTTTGAATTGAGAAAAGTCGAAGGATCCAAAAAAGTGGAAGTAATTTTATTGCAAGTGTCTCCCTGAAAAAAAAAAAAAAAAATGAATAAAATAAATAAGATATATAACGAGGAAATAATATTTTTGTCACTGTTCTATGAATGATTTTAGAAGAAACAATTTTACAGAATGTTTTCATGGAATGTTTTTACGGAATGTATTTATGGAAAGCCTAAAAAATTATAAAGTTCATATATGAGATGACGCAAAAATTAGAGTTGACATGAAAACAAAAGAATTTTTTTATCGATGTCCAATTGTTTAGAAACTGTATGGTAAATTATAACTTATTTATTTGTTTTTATGATTGAAATTTCGTAATAAAGGGAAAAAATGGGATAATTATATGCAAGAAAAAGGTTCATATTTCATATTTAATTGCCCACCTGTATTGTGGTATAAATAACGGAACACGGAAAGAAATTGGTCGAATCCGAAGAAAATACTTTCACACGGGTTTCCTCCGGTACCGAATTTGGTGTGGATGGAGATCCACATAATCCCAACAAATCCTGTATTCAAACAAGCTAAGGAATTAGAAATAATGCTAAATAATGAAAAAATTAATGAACCAAAAGGGGGAGAGAGAGAGGGAGAGGAGAGAAGGGGATAAAGAGAGTGGGAGGGTGGAGGAGAGAGAGGGAGAGAGTGGGGAAGAGAGGGAGAGGGGGAAAGGTCGAGAGGGTCCGGAATCGAGACTCATCGGTTCAAGCTGCCGGAAAACGCCATTTTACCTCCTCTTTTTTTTTTTTTCAGTTCACAAATGCAGATATGTAAAAATTTTAATGTATTAGCTCAGCCTGAATAAAAGTCAAAAAAAAAAAAGTAGCAGAAAATGGTAAATAATTGTAGAAAAAAACGAAGATAAAAACGTAAAACAAAGGTTGCGTCAAGTGAAAAATACGAAGCTAAAATTCGCCGCCAAAATTCGCCGCCAAAATTCGCCGTACTTAGAATTCTGGCGAAAATGAAAAATCTCGAAAACGTATACTCGTCTCCCACTAGACGACAAAGCTAAGAGAGTTGTGCCCGACTAAACGACAGAATAAGTACAAAAATTGACGGAACAGGAAACAGTTTGCCTCAAAAATTACGGCGATGGTTCAGTTTTAGAAAATGGCGGAACTGACCTCAGTTCGGGTCCAAAGGGAAATGATATTCGCACACGTGTCGTGTTTTCGGCTGTGCGCAAGCGCCCACGTCAGCTTGTCGGAAATAGTACAATTTGAGTCGCCATTAGTACAAATTTGGTAAACTGTGGATCGCTATTAGTGTAGTGTTAAGTTGTTAACTGCACCGCGAATCGTTATTAGTGTTAAAAATTTATTAGTGTTAATGCGAAATTAAAATTAACATTACTAATTTAATGCAAGGAGACGTGGCAGATTATAGTCCACGTCCTTAAATAATGTTGTTAACTCTATTTTGTGAATTTTTTGTCAAAAAAAGTCGCGACCGAATTATTGTTATAAACACTAATAACGATTAGCGGTGTAGTGTACTGTTGGGTATCGGGTAGAATCATATCGCGATAATTTATATCCTAGTATATCAATGGGAATATCGGCATGGGGCCCTTGATACCCAACACTAGACTGTTAAGCAGAGGTCGCAAACGGTCAACCGAAACCGTGACCGACCGTTAACCGATCGCCCGCGCCAGATCCGGAACGGATTCGGTTGCCAAATTTTGAGGGTCGGGCGATTGCGGTCGGTTGATTCACCAGAAAAAAAAAAACGCTCGGTTACGGTCGGTAAACCAAAAAACCAAAAAAAAGGAAAAATTTGTACTGTCCATACAATCCTACATTATTGTACTTTGTACTCTTTAGTATCGTGGAAGTACGTGACATCATGATTAGCGTCGCAAATCTGACACGGTAGTAACACTATTCATTTCGCAAATCTTAGGGAACGCGACAAAGCGTCGCAAATCTGACACGTTAGTAAACACTATTTATTTTGCAAATCTAAGGGAACGCGACAAATCGTAATTATTGGCTTATTCATACGTTGTACATTAGTTAATTTTGTACTTTTTCGGTAACGGGCGGGCACAGTTAGTCGCGAGAAATCGAGCTTCGGTTAACTTTTATTTTCGTAAACGTCGGTCGGTTAACGGTTAACAATTTTGGAGCGTGACATAACCCGGTCGGCCGTCGGTTACTCAGATTTTCAAAAAAAAAAAAGGTCGATTTGAGTTATGCAAAATTTTGACTTTTGCGACCTCTGCTGTTAAGTGTTAACACGAATAGCGATACACAGTGTGCCGTTGAGTCGTGATTTGAACGGTCAATCCATTGAATACTGTACACCGTGAATCGCTATCAGCGTCAATGTTTTTTTCGCCACTTAAACCATATTTTCTCCGTACACACTTGTCGGGTTCTGGATCTGACGGTTCCGGTTGAAAGGAAACATTCTCGGCTTCCGATTGGCGGTCTCAAATTGAAAATCCTACATGTGTGTACGGAGAAAATATGTTTTAAATGGCAAAAAAAACATTGGCGCTAATAGCGATTCACGGTGTGTACCTTTGACTTGCGAAAAAGTGTAATCGACCAGTTAAATTTTGCCGCGCTTGTGGATGTCGACCGTCATAAGAAATCAGCAATTCACACGGCCGGCCAATTGTTACGTTTAACAAAACTGCGACGACCAGATGGACATAACCACTTCCTCACCAAATTACTCCGACAAGAGCTTTGTGAACTCCACATTGTAGGCACATGTTGTCTTTACAATGCTACGAAGAAATTGAAAAAATACAGAGTATAATTTGCGTCGTCTTCAGACTTAGAATGTACCACCAGTTATCGTCTTGTGTTTTTCGACACACGACCACAATCTTCAAACATTATCTTAAAACAGATCGGAGATGTGTATTAGGATAGAGTAACACCGCTCCACAAATAGGAAAACACATTCGCATGCGTCAAAAAAAATCATAAGTTTTCAACGAGGAGGATAACCTGGTTATTTTTTTGTTTGTTTGTATCCAACACATAATTTTTTCTGTAGGGGTTTGAAGGTTTCAATGCCATTTCACGGAAAGGTGAAAAATCTGTGATGGAGCCACTACAACTCGCATCCACTGCCACTCTCACCTTGCCTCTCCTTCCTTCTCAAAAAAAAGACCAACAACACAAATTTGGCGGCACCAGTAGAGGTAGGAACAATGTTTATGGCGACAACACATGCGCGAACCAAATCACGCTGGGAAGATCTCAACAAACGCGACCAAAAAAAGAAAACAAAAAAAACCGTTTTTTATTTTATTTTGGAGGGAGCCTCAAAAACTCCTTGTCCTTTCATGGCGTCCTACACGATCAGCAAACGTAAAAGTATCTCTTTCACAATCGAACAACACAAGCCGGAAGGTAGTACGTCTACCATGTCAAACAAAGGCATGTGACGTACCATAACGTTCCAAAAAATAGGGTATGTCAATGATAGATTGTAGATGCTAACAATTGTCATGGGCGTTGTCGACGTATACAACCGTCACAACTTTAATTAAAAATTTCGTTGTTACGTATCGGGACAATTGAAAGCCATGTACAGAGAATCCTCCTTGCAATACAAACTAAGTTCGCTAAGTTACAATTCCATGGGGAAATACACTAATTTGTGAGGCACCATAGTGAACTTTATAACTCAAATGAAAGAACGACGTGAAATGAAACTACACAAGACTAAAGTACTAAAAGTCCTCTTTAGGATGAATTAACCTTAGTTTCTAATTCACATAGAACTCACGCATGAAAGGCCCAAGAAATAATGAATATGTGCATTAATTCATTATTTTTCAATATTGAAGTATTTTCAAAATGCTTTAACCGATTTTGACTTTACAGTAAAAAGAAACCACAAAACATGTGCAATAGTGCCAAGTGCCGACACGGCGTTGGGAAATTTTATGTTGGACAACCTCATAAAAATCATTTTTGGACATGCAACATTGGTTTCGTAACAAGGGTAGAGAGAACCGGAAAATACGCTAAAGCAAAAGGAGAAATAAGACATGACTCCTCTGAAATGTACCATTAGAAAGGGAAGACACCGTCGGAAACAGAGAGACAACGATAGCAAGAACGAGAGTATCCTCAACCAAAAAAGAGTGAAAAGAGTGGAGGTAAAAAAGTACCAATTTCCTAATTCTAATACAACAGATAACAAATGAAATAAAAATTTGAAGTATTGAGAACTATACCAGAAAATTATGTCGATGATGCATGGAATAAGGCAAAAAAAAATATAATGAGCAAGTTGTAATGAGGAAAGATAAAAGAAATAACCAAATCGATAACGACAAATATCAACGACAAGTATTGTTAGCGACAAAAATGAAATTAACAATTAATAATGTCAAACTAAAAGTAGAACGAGTAGCAAAAACATGACAGAAAAAAAAACCATACGGACAACAAAATAACCAGCAAAACTTTAACAATTCTAGCAGAAAAAAAACAAACAATTTTTTTTCCACATGCACATCGATAAAACATGAAATTTTCTTAATTCAATAATCATAAGTTATGGCACAACATTATGCATATAACTATATGCCAACGATTCATACATGAAACTAAACGAAAAAGCTTATAAAATTTCAGCTTGTAATATACTTAAAATAATGTAGACATACGAGGTAGAATATGGAATATCCATACTCGAGCCGCCCGTAATAAATAGGTACGGACCTGCCATCGAGCTGGTGGCACAGTGGTAGTGCGTTCGCAGCTGAAGTGAAAGGTCCCAGGTTCGAACCGTGGCCGGCTCAATTTTCCCAACTGTGGGACATGCTTTATCCCGGATTTCTAGGAAATCTAACATGGTATCGGAGTCAGCGGGATTGCGGATGGTTTGACCGGCTTTCCCGTGAGGGGGGGTGTTGGATTGGCACGTGAAACAGATCCAATACGGGGTAGAATATGGAATATCCATAATCGAGCCGCCCGTAATAAATGGGTACGGACCCGCCATCGAGTTGGTGGCATAGTGGTAGTGCGTTCGCAGGTGAAGTGAAAGGTCCCAGGTTCGAACCGTGGCCGGCTCAATTTTCCCAAGTGTGGGACATGCCGAATCCCGAATTTCTAGGAAATCTAACAACTATAAAGTACATTTTTTCTTTCTTTCTTATTTTTTATTTACTAAAACCTGAACAATTTCTCCTCAAATTTTAAAGTTTGACAAAATCTTTTCTATTTTAAGGGTAACAGATGATCTTTCCTTTTGGTAAAGCATCTGATTTTTGACATTGGTCATAAGAAAGTTTGTCGTTTAGACAAAATAAAGTATTATTACTCTTATAATAATTTATTTTAACAGAAGTGCAAGGAGTCGCCGTTAAGAGTGTCGTTTTTTTTTTAGTACAAATTTGTCCGCATGTGAGTACCACATTTTGTTTGCGAACCAGAAAAAAAAAAACAAAAGAGGGGGGGCGCATTAGTTAATGTTCCATAAAAATTCATTAGGAATAAAAAATAAAAGCTGGTTATGAATCAAGTGGAATGGAATGGATTTAAATTTTCAAGAAACAACTATCAAAATGGTGAAATGGGAATGAGGATGAGGAAATAGATGGAGGGAGATGGAGGGAATGAGGGAAGGATAGGAGGAATGAAGAAGGAGAGTGGATGGAGGAGGGAGGGAGGGAGGAGGGGGAGTGGGGAGGAGGAGGAGGAGGGAGGGAAGAGGGATAAAGGGGTGAATGGAGGAGGGAAGGAGGGAGGGAGGGAGGGGAGGGAGAGGGAGTATGAAGTTTTGTAAGTCTTAGAAATTAGAGTCTAGGACTTAGAATATTTTGGACCACCAACTATTCATTATTAACTATATTTAGTGTGGATTTTTAGTATCTACTCGAGTAGTTATCTTTGAGTAAATTAGTGTGTACGACCGCCTATGAATGTAGACGTGATAAATATCTCACGTATATTTAGGGTGTAGATATTGTTACTAGACAATTCTGGTCCAAGTACTTAGATTTTTGTCAGTAGATTTTCAAGTGGACCCTGTACATACGTTTTAGATGTTTTCTAGATCTTTTGAGTATTTAGTTCAATTAGGAACAATCAGGTTGACACAGAATGTACATTCTACACAGAGTTAAGGAAATGAGAGCATTAAGTGCACTTTAAGTTGTGTTATGTTCTATTGTCCTTGATTTGGCTGTGGTATATGTTTGTCTGGTTAAAAGACCTTTTTCATTTGGAGTTACATATCTTACACTATAGATCTAGTTTACTAGGCATTTCTCTTTGGGTTTACTTCTGTTGTCATGTCTACTGGTGGCTCAGTCCCTACGGGCCCAAGTGCTCCTCCGCACGACGAATATACCAGCTGGTGCGAGTGTGACGCCGAGTGCTAGTGGATCACAATCAAGTCGGAGTGCCCATGACCTACAACACGGACCGATATATCGGGACCTCTGACCGTTCGATAACCGATAACTATCGGTAACGGAGTTATCGCGATAAATTTTTTACCGATACACAACACCAGTATTTGTACACTAAAACACATTTACACGAATCAACGCTAAACACACTCGTAACAATAGTACTGCACTGAAAATAACATGCGCACTAAATTACAACTATGCAAAATTCGTATCATCAGTTACACAACTGAAATTGTACTTCAACATTAATGTATGTTGATAACTATGGAATATGCAACAAAACTCTGAATTATTGAAACGATACCAAAAATCTATGTCGATGATGCATGGAGTAAGGATAAAAATAGATAATAACAACTTGTATTAAAGAAAGATAAAATCAAATTACAAAAAGGATAACGTCAAATATCAACAATAGGTACTAATAGCGACAAAATGAGATCAACAATTAGCAATGTCAAATAAAAAGTAGAACATGACGAAAAAAAAAAAACTTGAAGCTAACAAAATAACCAGCAAAACCTTAACAATTCAAGCAGAAAAACATTAATAATAACCTTTTTCTTTCACGTGTACAACGACAAAAGATGATTTTTTTTAATTCGATAACCATAAATTACAGTACATTTTTATACATATGTAACTATATATCAATAATTCGTACATGAAACTCGACGAAAAAGCTTATAAAACTTTCAGCTTGTAATAGACTTAAATTAATGTAGACTAGTGGAAAAATCAAAGACCCTTCCATAAAATCCACAACATTTTTCCTCATTTTGTTTTTTATATATTTGGAAAAGTGAAAAACAAAAAGAGATACTTTCCCAACTATTGATTTTTGACCATTTAGTTTATTTTTCTTTCTTTCGTATTTTCTTTTTAGTAAAAAGCACAACAGTTTTTCCTCAAAGTTTAGCGTTCGACAAAATCTTTTCGATAATTACGGATAACAAATGATCTTTCCTTTAGATAAAGTAGTTGAAGCTTGACATGCGTTATAAGAAAGTGCGTCGTAAAGACAAAATAAAGTGGCATTATTCTTAAAATAACTATATTTAACAGCAGAACAGGAAGTTGTTACTGGGAGTATCAATTTTTTGACACAATTTTGTTTGCATATGATTATCGCATTTTGTCGTATGCGAACCTGCCCAAAAATGATAAAAAGAAAAAAAAAACTGGGCCATTAGCATAATGTTCCATAAAAACATAAAAAAAAAAAAAGCTGATTATGAACTACTTGCGGAAATGCAATTTAAATTTTTGGGAAACAACCACTCGTAAATAAGAAAAAAAAGAAATATAAAAACGCAATGAGAATGTTATGTAAAAAAAAAAAAGGAAAAGAAAATATACCACATTTCCGGGAACGATATTGCCGCAATTTATTCCGGGATTAAGATAAAAAAAGTCGAGAGCCGAAAATTTATTTTTGTAAAGATATTCACACCCTTCCTCTCCTTCTTTCACCGAATAGTTTTCCTCCAAAATAAATTCTTTCGGTTCAAAATTCCGTTGTACACAAATCTACAAAAAAAAAAAAGGGGAGGAAGGAGGAATGGAGGAGGGAGGGAAGGAGGGGACAGTAAATACATAACTGTGTCGATAAAAATAATAACGAACGACGGTAAATAAATAACTCTATTGATCAATTTTCTGAAACATAGACAGGGTAAGAATTCCGAAAAAAGCACAAAGTTTGGTTAAATAAGAGAGTAAAACTCTTGAAGTATAATTATTGATTTTATTAAAATCGTTGATTGAATCAATATAAAGTCCAATCACTTACCACCTTCTGAGGGTCTAAAGGGGTATTAGGATCGGAGCAATTTAATCGAATCTCGGAATTCATTTTTTGTAAAGTTTGCAAATCGAAAAAAGTCGAAGGATCCGAAAAAGTAGAAATAATTTTATTGCAAGTGTCTCCCTGCAAAAGAAAAAAACAATAATAAATAACTAAATGAATAGAGTAAACTAATGCGTGATGAGGGCAAAATATTTTTGTTACTGTTTCTATAAATGATTTACAAGAAATAAGTTTTTACGGGATGTATTTACAAAATGTTTTTACAGAATGTATTTACGGAAAGCGTAAAAAAATTTAAAGTTCATATACGAGATGACATCAAAGTTAGATTTACCATGACAAAAAAGGATGTTTTTATCGATGTCCAACTGTTAAGAAACTATATGATAAATTGTAACTCATTTATTTGTTTTTAAGAATGAAATTTCATAGCAGAGGGATAAAATGAGATATTTACATAAAAAAAAGGTTCATTATTCATATTTAGCTGCTCACCTCTATTGTGGTATAAATAACAGAACACGGAACGGAATCCGACGAATCCGAGGAAAATATTTTCACTCGGGTTCCTTCCGGTACCAAATTTACTGTGGATGGTGATCCGCATAGTCCCAACAAATCCTGTACATATAAACAAATACATTAAATCAATATAAAAAAAAGGAATAAAAAGGAAACAGAAATAAGTCACTGAATCAGTTAAAAAGAAAATTATTAGACTGTTTAGAAACGGAATATACAAATAATAGCGTGGATGGAGATCCGCATAATCCGAACAAATCCTGTATACAAACAAGTTAAGGAACTGGCTATTTAATGAATGAATAAATGAAAATAAAAAGGGAGAGAGAAGGAGCGAGGGGGAGAGGGACAGATGGAGAGCGAGGGAGAGAGAGGGAGATAGAGAGAGAGGGAAATTGGGAGAGGCGGACAGGGAGAGGAAGAGAGGGAGACAGGAGGGAGTAAGGGGAGAGTGAGCGAGAGAGGGAGAAGGAGAGAGAGGGAAAGAGGGAGACAGAGAGGAAAAGAGAGGGAAGAAGAGACACATAGAGAGAGGGGGAGAGAGAGGGGAGAGAGGGAAAGAGGGGGAGAGAGTGAGAGAGAGATGGAAAGAAGGAAAGAGGGAGAGAGGGAGAGGGAGGGAAAAGAGGAGAGAGACGGAAAGAGTGGGAGGGAAAGAGACACAGAGAGAGAAAAAAAAGAGGCAGAAAGAGGGGAGAGACAAAGAGATAGAGAGTGGGAGAGAGGGGTAAAGGGAGAGAAAGAGAAAAATAGAGAGAAGGAGAGAGACAGGTAGAGAGAGAAAGAAAGAGAAAGAGAGAGGGAGAGAGAAATGAAAACATTGAGAGGGAGAGAGAGATTGAGATAGACAGGGAAAAAGAGAGAGGGAAAGACGGAGTGAGGGAGGGAAAGAGAGAAACGAAGAGAGAGTGGAAGAGGATGAGGGAGAGAGAGAGAGAGAGAGAGAGAGATTCAGACGATCGGACGGTCTATGATCAAAGTAGCGATCTAAGAAGATCACATGAAAAGCCCATAACACAACTTACGAAAGGACTATCTGTCATATTAGCGTCTGCAATTTTGAACGTCCGCGTGTTTTAGTTCGCTAAAAAATTTCGTCCGTCGGGGTGCGCTGAACTATGATCATACGTCAGATTCGTATGTTCGTACAAGAGTGTCCACAGCGCACACACATACAGTATGCCTACTCTACGCGAGTTTAGTGCCAAGTTTTGTGCGCCTACCAAAGGCCTACCATAAAAACGCCTACTTTTGAACTATGGTTTACGACGACCGCTTAATGAATTCTAGGGCGTAAACCTACGAACTATCTCCCATTGCCTTAGGGTATGTCCCCATGTACTTGTAACTTAGCGAACTTACTTTGTATTTTAGCGCGGATCCGTCGGACCCGCTTTTCAAAGTGTCCCTATGTGTAAGAACGTATCGTAAGTTACGTTTGTGACGATTGTATACGTCGACAATACCTTTGACGGTTGTCAAGGTCTACAATCTGTGTTGTCGGACGTTATTTTTTGGAACTGCTTGTGTGACGTCGCATGTCTTACCGTGACATTGTAGACGTACCGCCTTCCACCCTGTACCGTTTCACGGTTGAAGAAGTTGCGCTTTGCCTTTGCGTCTCCTGTCCGGTCGACGTGAAATGGCATCGGAATTTCGAGACCCCTGCAAACAAAAAATCCGTACTGGGCGAAAACGGATAAAACCAAACAAATTGTGTAATTTTTTTTGTCGTATTAAATGCAAACGGACAAAACATAGCGGCTTCCGTACTTTCCTTTGTCTTTGAAAATCGTGTGAAATATTTGAAAATTACGACACGTGCGAATATGTGTTCCTATTTGTTTATGTAAAATCCCTAGTTTTAAAACACATCGCGTATGTGTTTTAAAGATAAGGTTGAAGATGACGTTTTTTGTCGTCGAAGTAGGTCGAAAAACACAAGACGACAATTTTTCGTACATCCTAAGTTCGAGGGTGACGCAAATTGTACTCTACAAATTTGCGATTCCTTCGTACGGTTGGAACTTAGGCAGTACGACGCTAAGTTTTACAGGAAAACGACAGAGAAAACCCTTACTTACGAACTATCTCCCATTCCCTTATCGGTTGCCCATTTCTATTGCAGATACTGCCTCTCCCGACATAATTTTCCAGCTCTAGTTAGGGTTTTCTACATCATGCCGTATTTATCCGCCAATCCCGACGCCCTCCAAGATTCTATTCCGTCGGCTGGGGATTCCGGCCTTTCGCCACAAAATCCGTTAAATATTTATGCTGTCGTCGCCCTTCACCGACACGTGGCAGTAGTTATTGCTATTGTGACACCTTTGACGCCGCCGGCTGGACGCCAAAGTACGGTCACTCTCAGACCCACTTGTAATATTCGTGATACTGTACTGAAATCTCGCCCACGCCAACCTTGCTGACGTCAAAGATACTCCCACATTAAAATTTCTCCTTGAAACGACCGGCTGTCGACAAGTGGCGCCTTTTCGCTACTTAAGAGTACGAGGAATTAATGAAAAATAATACTTATGGTTCTTTGGTACAGGCTCCGCCGAATCGGCGGGCCATTGGTTTCCACGTGGGTCTTCAAGTTTTCAGTGTGTCGCCGATGGATTTGTATAACGTAAATTAGCGCGCCTCGTGGCAAAATGTTATTTGCAAAATAAAGGCATTGACTACAACGAAATTTTCGACCCTGTCGCAAAATTTGACTGCATTCGTACCATTTTGCCGTTATGCCTCGATTCAATTAGGCGGTCCAAATAAACGTCAAATAAACGGAAACGTGTAATGACAGGGTTTACTGGCAGTCTGCTCCATTTTGTGGGGCCAATAAACAACCTTTCGAAATTATGATTGGTGCCACGTAGGTTACTGTTCACATTTTGAAAATTTAAAAATATTAGGGCAAGGTTCCATTAGGGGAAAAATGCCTTTGTTTACTGAAAGCCGTACTGTTTCGTACAGTGCCGTACCAAAATAAATAAAATGTCAGAAAAACAAGCCTACTGAATGAGGGATTTGATTCTCCACGTTTATGGGCGTAAACGTGGACCGTCAGATGCATAATCGGATTCGCCATCGTCTGACACTTTCAGTTCGCGACAAGTGACCCGGAGTAGGTCAATTCTTAGCGCCTGAACGAATAGCATCGTGCCTCGTGGAAAAGTGAAAAAATATCCACGACGACCGCGCGACCAGGTGGGTACATGTCGCATATGACATGTGCCTTCCGCCACGGAGGAAGCGAGGCCACCGGAAGCCGCAAGAAAATCTTTGACGGAGGATATTGTTTCACGCGTCTGTTGCCATCCACTAACCATTCTGACATTTTCGTACGCTTTTACAAATCTTAAGTTTCGTACGGTCGTACAGATTTTATTCAATACGTTGTACGAGTCACTTTTACCTTCGCTGGTTACAAATATGTGGTCGCAATTTGTTGTCATAGATTCTTTGAAGATTTCTAGAATCGTATTCATTTATTACGTGGACCAATAAAAGTTCGCCACGCAAATAAAATGTCGGTTACTGACCCGACACAGTGGAACCATGGTTTCAGTAAATGACTTTTTGACGACTGAGACCGCCTAATGGAACAACGCTCTTATTCAAACATAAAATCTGAACGTAACATCTATACTCACCGAGGTAGTTAATGATTCGTGACGTGTTTGCGGCCAGATTTAATTTTGAAATGAAAATCAAAATTAAACGTGAATGGCAAAAGATGTCACAAACTTTGAAGGTCGGTGGATGTTAGGGTCGCCCCTATGTATTAAAGTAGGGAATTTATCATGACGATGGGTTCACACTTGGAAAAATGGGAAAACGATGTCATAATTTGGGATCGCACGCCAAATTTCATAAAATGACAAAAAACGGGCGTGACGGTTGGGGCGGTTATTTCAATCGCTTTGAGCCGAAGGGCGACAAAAGATGGAGTTCTATGCTAAAAAACTCCCATTAACCTAAGAAAACGGCAGAATCGCCCCGCCATCGCCATCATGCCTGAATGACTTTCGCTTTTGAAGAATTTTGAAACGGCTTTACGGACGGAACCGTGACAGAATTCCTTCCGTCGAACTTATGAACAAATTAGGGACCAATGCTAAGAGAACACGTATGTCAAAAAAAAAACAATGATGGAAAAAAAAAGGCATGTCCAAAGTTCCTTCGCGTTTATTTTCGGTTTGTACAAACGCTTGCGTGGCAGTACATTTTGGTTTGGAAGGATTTGTACATATCATGTCAACAAAGCGTTTCCTTTTTCGTACGGGCAAGTGGCTCCTATCACGACACGCTAGTTGACGTAGGCTAGCGTCACGTGCCAGTTCACGGCGGACTAAAACAAGTACTGTTTTCATATCATACCGTTTTCCCCTTTTTCAAGTGTGAACCACGCAAGTGACTGATTTGGTTGCGCACAGTCACTTACGTCATTTTGTCAAAATTTGTACGTTTGAAGTACATATTGGTACAAATATAGTACCGTTGAGTATAAATTTGACGGTCAATCGGTTAGACAACTTTGACTTTCAAAATATTGTTTCAACCCCTTGAAATTTTGCCGCGCTTGGGGACGTCGACCGTCATAATAAAATTTGCAGTGCACACGGCCGACGAACGTTTACGGTAACAAAACTGCGGCAACCACATGTAAATAAAAGTGTTGCAGACACTCACTTTTTGTCGTTACGTGAGTTCCACGGTGATTGCACTTAGCCGCAAAATTGAAATTTAATCGTCCAAGCGTTACATTGAACTTAGATGCAAAGTGAAACGAAACCTCTTTAAACTAAACTGAACTACTGTAAGTTTTCTACGGAAATATTAAAACGCGTGAAACAAAATTATGCTGTCAATCTACGAATGTTGATTTTTAGATAGTGTGGCTCGATTTCGTCGCGCGTGACGACGCGCATTTTTTTAATTTAATTTCAAATTTTCAATCGATATTTTTACGCGGGTGTCATTCATAGTATGCGGAAGGGGAAGGGGGGAGGGACGGGAGGGAGAGGGGGAGAAGAGCCACAGCCCAAGGCAAGGCGCCTGAGGCGATCGAGGAGACAAGGAGTCACGCGGCGAGTGAGGGTTGGAGGGAGGGAGGGAGAGAGGGAGGGAGGGAGGGAGGGTTGGACGGTCAAGATCGGTCACATTTAGGATTCATGTGGTGATGTGGCATGCTAAGGGCACTCAAAAAGAGAGATAGAGGGAGAGAAAAGGGAGGCAAAGAGGGAAAGTGAGAGGGAAGGCGAAGAACAGGGAGAGAGGGAGAGAAAGCAAGGCAGAGAGGACAAAGCAAGGCAGAGAGGGACAGGGAAAGGGAGAGGGAGAGACCAATATCAACAATATTGTTTTTTTTCGTATCCCTTTTTTCACCTCTTCTACTAGCTACTAAATTAATAATACTAAAGTAATAACAGTAGAACAATAATGTTAAATTTATAATACTGAAGTGATAATGATAAAGTAACAAAACTGAAGTAACAACCCTAAAGTAATAACACTAAAATAATAATTATAAAATAGACGAGACCAAAACCAATTATTGTTAAAGGCACACGGCTCTTATTTTGGGCACAAAATATAATATGGTAACAAAAGACACTGTGGAATAAAAACGACATTTACAAACAAGTCCAATTTCTCTCTAAAAAAAAAAAAAAAAAAAAAAAAAAAAAAAAAAAAAAAAAAAAAAAAAAAAAAAGAGAAAAAAAAAAAAATAACAAAAAAAAAAAAAAAAAAAAAAAAAAAAACACTTTTTTTTCAAGAAATACGAAACGCTACCAAAACAGACAAAAAATCAAAATTGCTGAAAACTTTACCAAAAATACTTAAAATACTAAAAATAATTACCAAAAAATAATATCTAACAAAAAAATACCGAAAAAACACCGAAAAAAATACCAAAAAAACACCAGCCAAAATACATATGTTTATCGCCCTTTTGAAACAGAAACTAAAACAAGTTTAAATATATTTCAAAAAAAAAAAAAGTGAAAAGAAACAACAAAGATAACAAGTAGACATTAAAAAATGAACAATGTAAGGACATTTATTTCAAACTAATAAAAAAAAAACTGCTCAAAAACAAATTCGACTCGTTCAATTTATTCATAACAAAAAAACCAAAAGAAACTTTATATTTCCAAAAAAAACCTTCAAATTTCCAAAATAAAACTCCATTTTTCCAAAATAAAGCTTCACTTTTCCCAAAAACCTTCATTTTTCCGAAAATAAAACTTAATTTTTCCAAAATAAAACCAAAAACCTTCATTTTTCAGTAAAAAGTACAGTTGTCAAGCAGCTATTGGTCGAAAATCAAAAATTGATTGAATTCCGGCTGACTTGTAGTCTTCTCGTAATTGAATATAACTGAAAAAAAAAACGATAAAAAAAAGAAAAAAAAACGATTAAAGGAAAAAAACGATAAAAGAAAAAAGAACGATTAAAGAAAAAGAAAACAATAAAAAAAAGAGGAAAAAACGACAAAAAAAGATGTTAAAAAAACGATAAAAGGAAAAAAAACGATAAAAGAACAAAAGATAACGGAAACTTTTGTTGACAAAATAATCATAGAAACTTAAAAGTTGACAACTTTTTTTTATAAATCCTAATATTAACAAAAAAAATAATCATAGAACTTGATGTTAAGAAAATTATATAGAAATTAATGCTAACAAAAACACTAAGGGATGTGATTTTATTTTTTATTTTTTTTCAAGTTCAGTCTTGGAAAATGTAGGAAAATCACAGAATCTTAGTAAGAAAAAAAAAAAAAAACATTCTTTTTATTTACAAAAACATGTCGAAGAGGATGACAAACAAATAAAAAAGTGTCCCAATTTCAACTTTTTCTAGGGTTTTCAATTTTTCTCGTTTTTTTTATGGGTTTTAATCTTGAAAACTTCCCAAAACTTGTAAGAATTTGTTTAGGGCGTTCAAAATGTTTTTTTTTTTATCATGTTTTCAAGGGATTTGCTTTTGAATTTTTTTTAAAATTTAAAAGTTTTTAAAGAGTTTTTTTTGTAATGAAAAAAGCATTAAAAAATCTTAAAAAACTTTAAAAAGCTTTAAAAAAGCTAAAAATAACAATATATATATATATATAAAAAACTTACGCCATCGCATCTTCTTTTCTCATGTTGCAGGAATCGACAATTGTCGGGAGACTCTCCGGGGCAACGATAAAAAGATTTACCAGCCTGTAAAAATCATTTATATGTTATTATTATTATTATTGTTGTTGTTGTTGTTTTAATTGTTATTATTATTCTTATTATTATTATTATTACTATCATTATTTTAAACAACTGGAAGTTTCAACATAGAAGCAACAATAAAAAGATATACCAATGTGAAAAACGGTTTTATTTATTTTTCAGCCGAAAAAATTCAACATGGAACGTGATAGACATTTGTCAAAATAAAGCATTTTTTAAAAAAAAGTGGAAAGCTTTTTTTTCATTCCAGAAAAAAAAAAGTAATTTATGATTACAAAACGAGCGCGAAAAAAAATGGAGGTCAAAATATAGAAGAAACACTCCTCATTTTCTAAACAAGAATAATAAAAAAGAAAAGAAAAGAAATAAGAGAAAAGAAGAGAAAAGAAATGAAAAGAAAAGAAAGAAAAAAGGGGAGGAAGGGGAGGGAAGGGGAGGGAAGAGGAGGGAAGGGGAGAGAAGGGAAGCAAAGGAAGGAAGGGAAAGGAAGGGAAAGGAAAGGAAAAAAACCAAAATAAATGAAAAAAAAAATCGAAAAAAAAAACAGAGGACAAAGAACAAAGAGTTAAAAAAAAAAAAAAAAAAAAAACTCACGCTCCCATTGCCTCGAAATATTCGTCGACCGAGGGAGCTTTGAAAGTTCGAACGAAATCCAAATACTCCGCCAAGTCTCTCTTTAGACGGAGACCACCACTGCATAAATAAATAAAATAAAAATAAAACGGAAAATGTTATTCAATTCTTGAATGAAATGACAAAATTTCCCAAAATTTGATTAATACATAGACATGTACATATATATGTTATATACATATTATACATATACATGCATATGTATATTTACAAAAGATATAAATAAAAACTTACACATACCTATGTATGCATAGATTTTTTGTTTGCGCATATATATGTGTAAAAAAAACACACCTGAGATTAAAAGCAAATCGTTGAATGTGGGCAAGAAGAGATTTGTGAAGGCGATTTCCCTGAAAAATATCGAAAAATAAAATTAATATCAATTTTCGAAACAAAGATCTAAAACAGAAACCAAAATAAACTTAAAACCAAAAACCGAAATAGGATTCGAAGCAGAAACCAAAAAAAAAAACTAAAACAAAAACCGAAATAAAACTCAATTCCTCTCAAAAGCATGTAAAACTTACAATTAAACTCATACTTTAAGAAAAAAAACCGTGTATCCAGGGAATTTTACTTTTTTGTTTGCATAAATTTCTTGTCATAAAGGTTTCCAATTTTTTTTTTTTTTTTTTTTTACTTCAATTTCCAAACCCGGCGGTACTTATTTTTTCATCGGATAAAATCCCAAATCACTCCTTACAATGATAAATATAACAATAAAAAAAATGAAAACAACGGAGAAAAAAAAAGATAAAGAAAGAAAAAAAAAAGGGAATAAAGAAAAAAAAGAATAAATATACATAAATGAATAAATAAACAATATAATAAGAACAATAATAATAATAGTAAAAATTAAAAGCTCACCAGATTAGACATAAAAGCTAGTCGATTTGGGCCGTCCAAAGATGAATATACCACTTCGACGAGACGCTCCAAATAAGAAATTACCCTTAAAAAAAAAAGTAAAAATTTGTATTAATTAAAAAATTATCCTAAAAAAAAAACCGTAAAAAGTTGTATTAAATCAGAAATTACCTTTTTAGAGCTTTTTTTTTGTTTAAAGAGGAAAACGTCTCACAACCGTCACAGATTTATTTATTTTTTTGGGCGGTGGGTCTTTTAGTGTCCTTTTTTTTTTTCTCGGGCTTGAATTTTGGGTCTATTAAAGTTTTGTTTTACTTATTTATGTATTTATTTATTCATTTATTTAGATTCTTACGAATACAGGTTCGAGTAGGTCTATGGTCTGTAGGATAACTTACCGTAGCTTTTCCTTGAAGGATTTTTCATTTTTTTTTGTAGTCTTCTAGAGTTCCCTTTTTTTCTTTTCTTTTCTTTTAAGAGTTTAAATTCTCACCGAATTCATGCCCAAATCCAAAAAGGTCCAAAGAATATGCCACAAGTCTACGTTTTTGGGTCCTCAAGAGTATTTTTTTTTTTTTAGAGAATCTTGAATCCGAGTCTTTTAAAAAATCTCCTTCTAATTATTATTACTATTATTTAATTTGTTTCGTTTTCCCCCCTACTGTATGCACGCCCTTGTGGGCCTGTGGTCTGTGGGGGGTCCGTCCTCCGGCGGCTTGAAGTCCGCCGCCTTCTGCTCCGCCGCCAGCAGCCGCTCCACCTGCCACAAAAGACAAAAAAACGCACTAAATGACACACTAAAGCACGCACAGCGATGCAGTAAACAACGCACTAAATAACGGAACCACACAGCTCAAGAACAACACAATAAGTAACACACAAATAACGCACTATATAACACACTAAAGTTGCACTAAGAAACGCACTACATGACGTCCCCCCCCCTCCTCTCTCCCCATCCCCCTCCCCTCC
>JBBHKE010000834.1:346407-415580 GCA_037447655.1 Zygnema cylindricum | reverse complement strand
GGAGGGGGGGAGGGAAGGGTGGAGGGAGGGGGGAGGGAGGGGGGAAGGAGAGAGACAACCGATTAAAGGGTGAGAGTAAAGAAACTTAGGAAGTGAGCGGCGCAGAGGAAAGGAAGGAGGTTGTCAGTAAAAACAGGGATAAAAAAAATCCTTTTCTTGGGAAAGTTTTGCTAGGTTTATCAAAATTTTGGAACGCTGAAAGTGAAAGGAAGAGATGACTCGTGTGAGGTATCCGCTTGGTCCTATGCTGTTTTTTTTTTCTGGCACCCGAGGTTTTATTTTTGGGCATGTTCTAAGTTCCTCCTGGGTTATTTTCGGTTTGTACAAACGCTTGCGTGGCAGTACAATTTGTTTTGGAAAGCGTTGTACATATCATGTCCGCAAAGCGTTTCCTTTTTCGTACGGGCAAGTGGTTTATATTACGACACGCTAGTTGACGTAGGCTAACGTCACGTGCCAGTTCACGGCGGATAAAAAAAAGTACCGTTTTCATACCGTTCCGTTTTCCCATTTTTCAAGTGTGAACCACGCATATGATTCGGGATACGACTTCCTATTTTTTCAAAGTCGGATTTTTGCATTCCGAAAAGGTTTTCCGGAAAAGAAGATGATTTACCACAGCTGTCAAGTTTTGACGCACTTGACCGTATGTTTTGTCCGTTCCTACGCTCCAAAAAGGTTGACAGCCGAGCGGTCGGCCTGTTTGCCGTTTGGCGCCTCTGTTTTTGTTTTTTTGCGGAATGAATGGTACGGGATTATTCGTTTCCTCATCTCATTCATCATCCATTTCTAGTGTTCAACAAACCATTTCTTGTAATGGTTCCAATGTAGCCGAAATCAGTACAACGCTCGATGGCTCCATATCTCGTCCACACTATTTGGGTTCACCTGAAGTAATCCCGAGATCGTGAAGATGGAGATATACCACGTCGAAGAAAATATTTTAGTGTTGCCAACATTTACAATTTGAAATTTTGAAGAGACGGTACGGCCTTTCATTTTGTTGTCACGAACAAAAGTACGGTACGGATCCTTTTGGCGTTTTTGAACAACACTGCAGTATGTTCTTGGAATTGCAACGAAGCCTTTGTTTGAACCAAAACTTTCTCACATAGAAGTATGACTATCTTTATGACTGTAGATTGATCAGATTGCGATACTGCCGATATCTCTCTCTGTAAACAAAAATGGATGCTTTGAGTATTGCTGGAACTGAAGAAGTTGTAGAAGATTGCACAGTTACTCATAGAGCCATATATTCTGGTGAAGTAGTATTACACTATGTTGAGTGTGGACCTCCTTCTGGTCAGCTGGTAAGATTGTAAGGAAACAAAATGATATTTTTCTCCCTGTAGAGACTTATTCTGGTGAAGCAGTTTGCACAGCTGGTAAGATTGTGGCAGAAATGCTTTGGATTGGATTTTTGTCCGTAGTCATTTATTCTGGTCAAAGATTTTTTCATCATGTTGAGTTTGGTTCTCCTTGTGGTCAACTGATAAGATTGTATTTTAGCATTTTAGGAGAAAAATTTACATTCTTTTGTCCGTATAGCCATTTATTGTGGCGAAGTACACCGATTGTCGCTATTGAAGTTAGTGAATTATTAGCGTTGACATTCTATTAGAAGTAATTAAACCATTTGTTTTTTTGCCAAGTGGCTCATTATGGACTACTTAGTTAAATAGTGTTAATGGCACTAATTTCTGATTTTGAGTAAAAAAAAACTCGCTCGAATTAGAGTCATTAACTCTAATATCAATGGCAGTTCACACTGCCCGTCGCTATTAGTGTTAACAACAGTAATAGGGTTCCTTTTTTTTTGTCCAAATATCACAAAATAATGTTTATAAAACTATAGAGAGTGGATTATAATTAGCCCTGTTTCCTACACTAGTATTAAACATTATAATTTCGCATTCTTTACGCTAATAGCGATGGGCAGTGTAGTTTTCCCTTATATTGAGTTTGGACCTCCTTCTGGTAAGCTGGTAAGGTTGTAGCAGGAAAACTCTACGTTTTTGTTCACTATCTTGATCCCTTCACGTTTTGCATTTTGCATTTTGGTACTGTTGTAACCTGATGGTTTTCCATCTCGAGAAAGCGTCTCTATCATTTATTACAAAAGGTACCTTGATTTCTTTATAATATCTCTGCTCTTTATAAAAAAAGGGCACCTTTATGCATGCTATTGTTAAATATGGAAACCTTTTTGTATTTGAGCTCCAGATGGAAAATATTATGTTGTTGATGTTGCGTGTTTGTCATTTGAAATTTAAATTTTTGTCAAGTTAGTAAGAAACTTCTTGCAATTCCGTACATCCCAGACACTTCATATGAGTGTATCTTTGTATTTACTAAAAAATAACTTTAAAACTGAATTTGGTAAATATCAATGGTTCAGAACTGAATTTTTATCCTCGTTTGCAGAAAACAATACTGCACACTTTTGAGCCAAAATTAGCATAGGTATAATGCAATATGGAAATTTGAGAAGGCAATTTGCCTATACTTTGAAAACCATGACAACCATGGATGCAAGGGACTTTTCAGTTTAAAAACAATTGTATAGCTGTTGAAGAAGCTGTAGGAAATGGCAGTCTGGCTTGAGTTCATGGTTGTTTCAACAGATTTCATGTTTTGTTTTCCATTCCTTTTTCTATGTTTTGTTGCGATGATTTCATTAGATTTCATGTTTTGTTTTCTATTCGATGTGTTGTTTTATTGATTTGTGGTTCGGTTTCTCAGATTATTCTTCTTCACGGATTTCCTTCCTTTTGGTACACATGGAAGCTTCAGTTGGGACCTTTAAGCAGGTTCATTCTTCCCATTATATAGAAGGTTCACAGAAGATGTATGTGTGTGCAGTAAAAAACAGAAAAAGATTCCTTGACCTGTTATAATGAAGTTTTTATCTTCCTTTGAATGTGACGCTTATCATGACACTTATGTTTTAAAAAATAAACTCCACTGATTTCTGCCAATTTTGGTTGATAATTTGCTCTTTGGATGTGTGAAGAGTTTTCCATAAGATTTTGGTTACTGAAAGATAAGGACATACCTATAGATAAGATAAGGATATATCACTGTATCTGGCTTACTAGTCGGGCACTTTTATGACTTTTACAGGGTAATATTTGTAATAACAATAGTAAAAATGCACGATGTTATAATTCATATTACAACAACCGTGTGATGATGTGTCTTCATCGTAGTAATTGTTGTAGATTTGGCTGATGTGATTAAATATTTACTTTTTGGCATAAAAGATTGCAATAGAAGTTCCGGTTTGCTCTTCACAATCTTTCACATCCGTCCCGGTTATTTCAACCTGCAAAAACCTGGACAGTGATATTTTAAAAGCATTTTAATGCTCTGAATCTAAATGCTCGATTTTTTCACTTAGGTGAAAGACTCCCATAGGACTTTCAACCCAAAGTGAAAGTTTATTCTACTCCTCCAAAGGCTAATAATGTGATTGTAATCTCTTGGGAAAAGGTGTTGTCAATTTACAACCCTGTAAATGAATGCTCTTACTGTTGGGAAAGTCTTTAA
Organism: Zygnema cylindricum; assembly: GCA_037447655.1. Lineage (NCBI taxonomy): Eukaryota > Viridiplantae > Streptophyta > Zygnematophyceae > Zygnematales > Zygnemataceae > Zygnema > Zygnema cylindricum. The sequence continues at coordinate 412,028 of JBBHKE010000834.1, read as the reverse complement.
AAGTTGTCATCTTATGGTTGTTTTCTCTTGCGTCCTAAAACGTAAAAAATAGCTCTAACCTCTGCCTTCACTTGCAATTCCTCATTTCCAGAGATGATTGAAAATTAGCTTTAAGGTTGCCCTTTTCCTTATTTTCTCTTCCTACTTTTCCAGAGATAATTAAAAATTAGCTTTAACATCGTCCTTTTTTTTTTTTTTGCGATTCTTTTGTATCCAGAGCCGGTTATCACGTAGTTGCTCCTGATCTTCGAGGCTATAATTTGTCCGATAAGCCATCCGGAGTCCATAACTACAGTCGAGCCGCTCTCACAGCCGATGTTGTTGCCTTTATTGATCAACTGAATGGAGGAAAACCTGCATTTGTGGTTAGTACTGGAAAATACTTTATCTTTAATCTTTTTTGCTGCCTTTATTGGTCAACTGAATGGAGGAAAACCTGCATTTGTGGTTAGTACTAGAAAATACTATATCTTTAAACTTTTTCGTTGCCTTTATTGATCAACTGAATGGAGGAAAACTTGCATTTGTGGTTAGTATTTGAAAGTTCTTAATCTTTGATCTTTTTTGTTGCCTTTTTGGTCAACTTTTTTGGTCAACTGAATGGAGGAAAACTTGCATTTGTGGTTAATACTAAAAAATACTTTATCTTTAATCTTTTTTGTTGCCGATATTGGTCATTATTGTTAATTATTATTTGGTGCTTTTGAATGCGCTTAAAATGGAGAAAGAAAAAGGTGTTCCGTAAGAATTTCAAAAGGCTCATTTACCGGCTAGCTTTTCCGTTTTATGGCTTGTTTTACTGCATATTTCAGTAATCTGTTTTGATTATGCGGATTGTCTGTTTAATTATTGTAAAAGATAGCATGTTTGTATCCACTTTTGCTCACCCTGGGAATCGAAAAATGTCAATTTTTGAATGTCAATTATGAAAAGTCAAAAGTGGAGCCAGAATCAAAATGAGATCTGAACTGTTTTGAAAGCCCATAATTTATCTGTCCTTTTGACCCGGACCCGATCCTCTTCCTCTTTCCTTTTTCTCTCCTCTTTCCCCTAGACTTAACATTGCCTGGGCAGATCTTGATATTCCTATCCTCGATTTTGATCACACAAACCAGCTAGATAAGATTGGTAACCTTATTTCTCAGGGTCAATTTCTCTCTAGTCTATTCACACTAGCGTAGTTTGATTAGCTTTACTATTTCATGATTAATTGGAATTTCTTCCATTCTTAATTAGTCTCTTTTTTTATTTGATTACTGCACAACTATTACTGTACTTCCTACTGTTATTAGAGTTGAAATTTCGTTCACTTCCTAAACCCCTTTCTCCCTCACAAGTCATATTGTTGGTTTTTCTTTGAAATGTGAACATTTGAAAAGTGATAGTCTTTACCTTTTAGTGATGGAAAACTTTACCAATTTGTAGGGAGAAATTAGAGTTTGAGAGGGATAAAAAAAGGTATCAACATTAATACTGATACATAGTCTATTTCCAAAAAAAATCGGAAAAAGATGTATTTAAAAGCACCCAATTAAAGCACCCATATATAGTTGTCTTTCTCGAAGTGGAAAAATGATATTGGGTGTGTCCGAAAAAACCCATATACAGTTTACTTTTTGCTCCCTCCCTCCCTCCCTCCTCCCCCTTTTTTTGCATGTATATGGAAAATTGATGGTTGGGAACCGGGGATTAATGGATGGAGAATAGTTTTATTTCAGATGCCCGGTTTGGGAGAGACATATATGCGAGCCAATAAGTGAGTTTTCCCATAAACCCATTTCTACCCATTTGTACCCTTTTGTACCCATTTGTATGTAATCAAGTAGTTTTGTCTGTTTCAAAATTTGTTTGAAATGGCTTGGATCTCTTATCATGGCAAAGGAAAATACCTCTATTAAGTACTATGGTTAAAGGTGGTATTTATTTTCACCAGTTGACAGAGAGAGGGAGGGAAGGAGGAGGTTAGGGAGGAGGGAGGGAGGGAGAGGGGAGGGGGGAGGGGGGAGGGGAGGGGGAGGGGAGGGAGGGAGGGGGGGAGGGAGAGCTTTTTTCTCTGTGCACACTTGTTGGATCTTTCAACGGAATATTGCTGTTGAAATGTAAGTGTTATACCATTCAGTTGGTGACTTTTAAACGAAAGTTTAACAAAAATGCAAGGAGGAAAATGATTTTGACAAGCGAAAAAGTCAATACTCTATAGAAATACACTTTGTACTTTGGGGAGATTTGTTATTTGAGTGACTCTTCATTTATTTGTGCAGTTTTGAAAGCTTACGAAACATTGTTTTTGATGGTGTGAATCGACCTCAACCGAAAAAACATTTTGAAAGGTACAAAATCATAGTCCATTTTTTTTTAAACGGTGTTTGGTAATTAAAAAACTCTCAAGGGTAAAAGGGAATTGTGTTTGTTGTAGTTAAAGAAAAAAATACTACTTTGATGATTCAAATGCATGATTGCTATATACATTTTCTTTTTTTTGTTGTCTTATTTTATTTGTTTGTTTATTTAACATCGGTAATCATAAGCAGTGATTATTATTTGTCTGTATTGAAGTTTTTAGTTTCTGGATCATTTTCCTCTTTTCAAAAACATAAAAGAAAAAAATGAACTTGTTATATCATTCAATTGTCGAGGGAGAGATGGACACTTGAAACTGAAATTTTCAGAAACAAAAAATTATTGAAGCTGAAAAGTAGACTGAAGAATACACTAAAGAAGAAACTAAAGAATAAAGTAAAGAATATGATTTCTCGATGGGATTGACAGACACGTCGAAGCATTTTCGCGACCCGGGGCTCTGAAAAGTAGTATTGATTTCTATCGAGCTCTCTTTCGTCATTGGAACAAATCAGAGAATGCTAAGGATGTGGTAAGACACTCATTTTTTGAAATGTTTTGTTTTGTTTTTACTAGGAATATTTAGACTGGTGGCAATCTAGGGATGTATATGTATTGTTTATATACTGTTTATATGATGTTTATTTAGTGTTTGTATAATGTTATCCGACACTGGGTAAAAGTAATGTTTGTATAATGTTTTTCTATTGTTTGTGTAATGTTACCCGATATTTGGTAAAAATTGTGTAAAAATCGAGGAACATTACACAAACATTATGTAAACATTATCTAAACATTCCTAACTTGCAGCCAGTTTGGAGATCCCTACTTTTATGATTGTTGTTAATATTGTAATACTGTTATTCTTTGTTATAATTTTACCGTTGTTAAACAATATAATTTTACTGTTGTTATTTTTGTTATGATTGGTGTTGTTTGTTATTATTTTGATCATTATTGTTGTTGTTCCTATTTTTGTTATTGTCATTATTGTCATGATTGTTACTATTGTTATTATTGTTATTGTTGTTATTTTTATCGTTATTAAGGTATATCGTGTATTCCTATTAGAGTTATTAGTTTCTTGGCGGAGGAGATAGTGGGATTTCAAACTCGTCTTTTACTTGTGTAAAAATATCAGTTTTTCGTTTAAAAGTATGGGAAGGTAAGGCTCTTAACTTTTCTGGGATGGGGGACAGACTGACATACCTGTGGCGGTGATTTGGGGAGAAAACGATACCGCCTTTATTCCTCAATTAAGTGATCCTCCAAAAGATTTGGTTCCTAACTGCCACGTTTTACATGTTCCAACCGTAAGTTTCGTCTTTTTCTTAGTCAAATTTTCTTTTTTCCCTTCTTTTTTCTTTTTTCCTTTTTTTTTTTTTTTGGGTGAATGATCGATTTTTTTGATGTTGATGGGAAATGCGAGATAACGTGAAAAATTCAACTTTCGATGGTTCTAAAAAATCGACATGTTTTTCTACTCAATCTTTTTTTTTTTTTAGTATTGTCAAGAGGAGAGTTTTAATTGGTGGTCTAAATGTCTCTTATTAGTTAGTAATATAATTCTAGAAGAAGAAAAGGGCGTCGTTTTTATCTTATTTCTTGAAGAAAAAGTGGTTTTTCTAAACGTCTCTGTAAATAATGTTTCCTCCTTTTCAGGGATTTGGTAGTTTTTATTAGTTTTATATATGTTGTTGTTTGGTTTTGTGATAATTCTTCTTTTGCACGTCCTAGTAAATAGTTTCCCATTTTTGTTTGTCCTTTCTTGTCGAAGTGTTTTTTATTTTTTGTTTGTTTGGTCTTTCGTGACAATTTTTCACTTTCTTTCTGCCTTTTTCCCTTTTTTCCTTTTTTCCTCTGTTTTGGTTTCCTATGGTTTACCATCGAGTGTTTTTTAAAGAACTCGGTCTTCAGTCTCTAATAATTAATTTTATGCTTCAGTCTCTAATAATTAACTTCATTTGTCAACTTTTAATGAAAGATTATTCCTCAGTTTTTAAGTTACTTAGTATTGTAATTAATTTTATTCTTCAGTCTCTAATAATGAACTTTTCGTCAATTTTTAATGAAAGCTTATTCCTAAGTTTTTTAAAAATCTTAGTACTATGTTTGCAGGCTACCCATTGGGTAATGTGGGACGAACCAGAACTTGTGAATAATCGACTTCTGGAATTTTTTTCGGAACCGAATCCCAACGAAACGACGTCAAAAATATGAATTTGAATTTTGACTTCGTATGAATTTGAATCTACGAGATAAGTTGAAAGGTAATGATTGGACGTCAATTGGATTAGAAGTTTGTGGTTCATTTAGGAATTGTGAATTTTGGTCGTTGAAGACGGAATTTGTAACAAATTAGTTGTATTTGTATCAAGGAAGAAAAGTTAAGGTTAGAAGATATGAAACATAGTATGTTTGTATAAGAAAGACAGGAAGTTAAAACGACAAGGAAACGAGATTCATAAAAATGTAGTGTGTTTGTATAAGGGAGAATAAAAAGTAAAAATGAGAAGATAACGTTTGAGACAATGTAGTGTATTTGTGTGAGGGAAGAAAAAAAGTTGAGCGACAAGGGAATGTTCAGCTCGTGCATTGGCTTTTTTTGCAGTGTAGAATTACAAGTTTTGTCGTCATTTCTCTAAGGTTTAATGGGCAACCTGGAGTATCAGAAATGTGTCAATTCAAAAACCAGGAATGGAATGAACATTTTGTATGCCAACTTTGTTGCTGCGGAAGAAAATGAGATGGTATGGGCGAGAAAATGAGATGGTATGAGCGAGAAAATGAGATGGTATTTACAAGAAAATGAGCTGGTATGGGCAAGAAAATGAGATGGCATGGGCGAGAAAATGAGATGGTATGGGCAAGAAAATGAGATGGTATGGGCGTGAAAATGAGGTGGTATGGGCGAGAAAATGAGGTGGTATGGGCGAGAAATGAGATGATACAAAATTTCAGGCTCCAAAGTAAATGGATAGGAACTCTGTAGGAAAAGAGTTTTGCCTGATCCTACAGGTTTTGTCTCTCTACCTACGGTCCATCGAGGACCATACCTAGTACCTAAAGTTCCTAGGACCCTACCTACTATCCACATTGCCCTCATAGCCTATGTTTTTCCTCAAGCACTACCTGCAGTTCACATGTAACTAGCCTTCAGTTTCTCGTCTAACGAACAATAAACGGCATTTTTTGTTTGTAGCTCATATATCATCGATTGTTACAGTAATGCACTGAAAGAGGACTAAGGATTGCAGTATAGTTTTCGATTCCTGGGATAAAAACTGTAAATTGCAACGACCTTCATCGTTAAATGTTTCAATTTGATTTATAATTGGAGTTTATTTGAACCGGTTGCAATGCTTCAACGTTATGGCTATATTCCAGTCATTATTATGGGTACCACGGTAGTTATCAGAACCACACAAGTGAAATAAAAAAAGATAATCACCCAGTTTCCAATTAACCAGTGATAACTTTCTGCAACTCGTTCTCAAACGGTTCGCAAAAGGCGAAATAAACAACACAAATTGCAATAGGTAGTGACGTCAAAAAGTGCGAGATTGGAATACTGCTCATTAAAAAGTAAAAAAAAACTGCAAAAAAATAAAAGCGGTCCATGAGAGGACCGTTAGCAAAAAAAAAAAAAAAGACCACCACCAAAGAAACATTCGTTACCACCTCCAAATAGGAATGTAAACAACAACCTTCATAAGCTCATAATCTTGTCTACATCCAAACCCTATTCAGACCTAAAACCCTAACAAATTGACATATGAAACTCAACTAAACCCCTAATACCACTAAAGCCGCTTAATCATCGAAATATATATATACACAGAATACTGACAGTCAACAACACCTCTCTCCTTTTAAGCCTTTTATTTTAGGGTTTTCCTAATTGAGTAGAACTAAAACTCCCACCCACCATTTTTCCATCCGTCACTCCTCCCATCGCCACCGGACTCGTCTCCTGACCGCCTTTCTTCTGTCGTGACGTGACAAGTTGTCTCTTTCTAGGCGCCGGTTTGTCTTTTTCTGCGTCTTTACTACTCGGTTGAGCTACTTGTAACACATTAGACTGAGAAGAAATATGTGAATGTGACTGTGACTGTGACTGTTGAAGGTCCTTAGACAACTTTTGCTGTTGAGGCTTTTTCTGTTTGAATTGCTGTTGGTGTTTCTGTTGCTCTAATAAGATGCGGTTTCCGATTTGCTGAGCTGGCGCCTGATATTCTGTCGCGCGCGGCGCTGATGTCAGCGAGGCGTTATCTGGACCGTTGACTCTGGTGGGCGGTTGAAAAGTTTTCTCAACTTTCATTACTTGTCGCTGTAACTGTTAAGAAAAGTGTTTTAAAAAGATTTTAAGTCTATTAGAAAGTCAATCGACAAATCCAGAGAGTGTCAGAAAATACATTCAGGTTTTAGGGATAAGGACAAAAGATGAAACCACTTGAGACACACAGCGGATGAGACAAATGTTTCACGAAAAGAAAAGAGATTTCTAATAAAAGTATCAATTATAATGTTATCCGCCTATTTGCACTCCTGTGTACCAAGCATCGAACAATACAATATATACTTAAATAAAAACAGAATAGTACAAAACCATACGGTAGAGTAGGTGCAATACAATGCAAAACAATTAGAGTTGCATATCGAGGCCAAAATGGCAAAATTTGATTAAGGTCAAAAATTGCCATAATATTCGATATATTAATAATTATATTAATAAATTATATATAATATATATAATATATATAATATATAATATATAATATATAATATATAATATATAATATATAATATATAATATATAATATATAATATATAATATATAATATATATATATATATATATATTAATTAGTGTTGGGTATCGAGGACCATTTGCCGATATTCGATATGTATCGAATTTCAGGTACCCGATAATCGATATATCCAAAAGGTAAATATCGCAATATATCTCCAATATATCGCCAATATGTCGTATCGTCAATATATCGAGGCTTTAAAAAAAAAAAAAATGAAAATTTTCACAGGTCTCCAAAGTCACGTGCCTTCAGACAAGGTGACTGTAAATCTTTGCCGAAAAGAAATACAGTTTTTTCCTGAAAGTCAGGTGAGAGAAGGAGATCTTTGAGGTACATTGAAGCGGTACACTTGCGAAGTACACGTATGTAATACGCAAGTACGGATTTCCATACGAAAATGGTCGGTTTACTAATCTTTGACGATTTTAGAGATTTGATCGTCAACCTACGTGGAGCCACTGAAATCAGAACACGTATGTAAAAACATATTTACAAGTAACTTACCCTGTTAACGTAAACAGGTACTTTTGAACAAGTAGAATATACTTCGTACTCTAAAGTAATACCGTGTATCGTGTAGCATATATGAATGCGATACACTACAGGAGTCTAGTGTATCAAAAAGTTCATGGAAATTCGACACGATATGCAACTCTAAATACAATACAATACAATACGATACAACACAACACAACACTACAATAATATACAATACAATACAACACAACAAAACACAACACAACACAATACAATACTATACAATACCCTGACAAGAAAAAGAGGGGGCCTAATATTTGCTAAGCTCGAGAAGAGGAAACAAATGAAACGAAATAAACGAAAGAAAGATAGAAAAGAAAAACACACACACACAAAAAAAACTGATTGGAAACTGGAAAGTTAACAATACCGGTTGGTGGCGTTGTGACATATGTCCCATGATGCCCTGATGGTGCACAATCTGAGAAAACTCCTGTGTGACACCTGTCACATTGCCAGTTGGCAAATTCGAATTTCCGGGACCCGCATTAATTACGGTGTGGCCCTGTGGACCATGGGTTGAGGGGTCCGGAGTATTTCCAGTCGAGAAAAACTGTTGGAGTTCTTCCATAGAACTGCACCAATCACAAAAATGTCTAATGTCAAACAGTCCAATCTCTCCCACTCCCCCTCCCCCTCACTCCCTCCCAAATGCCAATTTCAAGTTAGAATTCAAGTACAAAACAAAAGAAAGGGAGAAAAGAAGAGAGGGAGAATGGGAGAGAGGGAAAGAGGTAGAAAGGGGGAAAGCAGAAAAGGAGAAAGGGAGAGAAGGAGAGAGGGAGAAAGGGAGACAGGGAAAAAGGGAGAAAGGGAGAAAGGTAGAAAAGAAGAAAGGGAGGAAGGGAGAAAGGGAGAAAGGGAGAAAGGGAGAAAGGGAATTATAAAATTTACCATCCAGCTCCATTTTCCACACACATTGTGAGGATTTCTATTGGCTGACAATCTCGACCAAATCGATCCACTAATATTCGAAGACACTTTCCCAATTTTCCCAAGTAGTCTTTCACCGAATCGGCCATCATTTCCACAGCTCTCTCTTTTACTCCCTCGAATCCGGTTTCTAAAGCAGTTTTTGCCAAAGATTCTTTCATTTTCTGGTCCACTTTCGTCCAATTCACAACTCGGTCTTTTTTTCTTGACCTCTCCTCCCTCCCTCCTCCGTTTTTTTCTCTCACATTTTCGTTTGAAACACTATCGAGTTTACGTTTTAAGGAAGAAAGACCGAGGTTTTCCTGACCGAAAGAAGTCGAATTCCAGCCTCTCTTTCTACTTTTCTGGTACGGGAGAACATTCTGAGGCACACAATTTCCAGGAAATTGTATCTCCGGGAAGAACAAATGGGAGGTTGCCATGTCAGCATTTGGTACAGCCTCATTTCCCAGTCCCCCGGTCCTAAAATTTTCCAATTTTTTATTTAATGTAGCATTACTATGAATATCTTCAGGAGCTCTACCTCCTCCCTCGACATTTCCATTGCCCGAGAATTCTCCTACTCGTCCCATTGGTGGTTTAGAGTTTAGTTTCCGTCTTATTGACAGATCAGATGCTGCCAAAAAATCTGACATTCCTTTCGAATTCCGGACTATTGCTTCTTGTTCTCCAAAAGGTAGTCTTTGTTGAGATATTCTATAAGCTAATCGTTGCATTCTTTCAACTCGATTTGTTCTCAAAAAAAGTTCGTACCAAGAGTCTCCGTAATCTGAACAATTTGACCCTGTTTCTTTTTGAATCCCAATGCCTTTTCTCGCATTCCCATTAGCTTCCCCACTGTCAGGAACAGTTCCCCTGTTTCCTTCTTTTTGATCCATGGAAGCAAACTCTCTCACACCGGGTTCCTTTTGAAAATTTTGGGTTTCCAATAAATTGTCCATATCGTCGAGGAAAGGAGGAAGACCTGAAGTGCTCTCTGGCGTTGACATCTGTCAGGATTAGGAATATAAACGAGACATAAGAAACGAGATACAAAGAAAGTTTTTGATACGAGACGTAGGAAGTGTTTTTAAAAAAATCTCCCTTTAATTATAAAATATCACATTATAGAGACACAATATATATGGGTGTGTGTGTGTGTGTATATATATTATACACACACACACACACATATATAATTGCATCTTCACTCAGAGGAACGTCAGGCTTATTCACAATCCATCGCCTTATATATTGAAGTCTACTGTACTGGAAAGTGAATGGTAAACTCTCTCACTTTCATACACTCCACAGGACAATACAATCTCCCTTTCTGATTAAACAAGAGAAAACATTCTCCTTACAAATAACAAAAGAGATACACTCTCCCTTACAACATTACAAGAAAGAATCCACTCTCCCTTACAAAAAAACACAAGAATGAACTCTCATCAAGGTACCAGGTAGTTGAGACACTAACCAGACTCGGATGCTCGCCTTCAGTTTCGCCCATACTATTCGCAAGTTGAGCCATTTCATTAGTTCCAACTTTCAAAATTTCGATATCCGGTACAGAAGCGAGGAGTTGATTACAAGAGGCTTGAAAAATTGCAGCATGACGAGAATAAACAGATCCCTACAAGTATACAAATTATAACTCAATCCTCGAGCCAATATGAATTACTATTGCAAGTAAGTCAAGAAACAAGTTCACAGAACACTGTTGAGAGTACAGATGGCATATGTAAACTGATCGAAACATTTGGACAAGTTTAATATGGAACCATTCATGGATTGATCAAAGGATTCAAAAGAGTTTAGTTTCAAAATAAGTATTAGTGATAAGCGCATCAAAACATTCTTAGGTAAAATCTGGAAAATCTTCTGAATAAGATCACACCTTTTCATTATACTGACGACAGTTAGCTACAATGAGGTCAATGTCAACTTGAAATGCACGCTTGTTATTGTACCTGTGGAGAAAGAGAACAGAGAGGATCAATTTAAGCTAATATTCAGAAGTTGAAAGGGAGAGAATTCATGAAGAATAGTGGGGCGTTGTGCAAAAAGAGAGAAGAGAGAGGGAAAAAGGACAGGAGAGTGAGAGAGAGTGGGATAAACTGACAAAAAAAAATCCCGGCCATATCCATTACCCAATTGAGACACTGCACTGATCCGGCCGGAAATTTTCAGCTGTTTTAGCTGGACAAAAATATGTGTTTACAGTTTTGGATCCATAATATCCTTACAACAATTATTGCAATCCCAGTTATTGCATTTTTTTCATTCGTCTGACCCGAGCCAAAAATCTGTTAGTTGATTACACAAATTTCAAAACAAGAGATACTGACACCATATTAAGGAGCAACATTGCGATAAAATCCACAAACTTAAAAGACAAAAGTTCAGAAACAACACATAGTGAAACCATGTAAGTAGTAACATTGCAATGACTTCCACGGCCTTTAAAAGCATCTACAATGGACATTCTTTTCCCCTCCTTTCCACAAATTTATGTTACTTAATTAAACTGAAGTCAGACTATTGTGCGTTCCAGTAATAAGAAACAGATTTTTCCAGTTCTTGAGCGTTGCAACACGCAAAACAATTAAATTGTTAGGGAAACCTTATGGCTCCCCCAGAAGTCATACTGATATTTTCAGATAGGAAACCGGCAGACGCGGCTAAAAAGGAACTTATAAAAAGGAGGATTCAAAATGGTTGTAAAAGCTTTTGCAGAGGAAATAGGACAATGTTAAGATTAATGGTCTTTTCAACAAAATGATGACATTCAAACGTTTATACATATGTCAGTTGCTGCAATAAAAGTAGGACTAGAGGAACTGCAATATATATATATATATATATATATATATATATATATGAGAGCTATCCTGCCCAACAATATAATGTTTCTGCTCTCATTCTGATTCTTTTTAATGATGGAAATCAAACTGATAGATGGGAGAAGGATGACTCACTTGCTATTTCGTACTTTCTTCAACATCATTCCTAAGTCCATGGGTCGCTTTATTACTGAAAGTACATCCAATCAGCAAAGGCCACATCAGAAATGGCCATCAAATTTTAAACCGCAAAAACCTGAGAAACAATCACTGGAAAGCATAGAAATAAATCAACAAGAATTGTAAGCATCTCGGTTATAAAAAATGTTGATGGCTCGAACAAATGGGAAAAAACCCATGTACAAAACTTAGTTCGTAAATTTAGGATTTCAATAACATGTGTTATTTAGTTTCAATTCATCTCCAATGCATGTAAATGAATGCCCAAAAATATACATGCCATAAATGCACTTTAGATGTACATACATATTTGACGCCTTAAATGTGTGGATAACTAAACTCCAGAAAAACGGCAAAATGTGAACCATTGCTCATACAAATATTGGCAATTAACAATCCATTGGAAAAATGGAGTATAAATGGGGTTTTCAAACATGCAGATACATGACCTTCTAATGACATAAAATTTCAAAGGTTTACCTTGATAGTAATCAGGTGCCTCCGTCTTCTTCACTTTATGTAAAAACGGTTCAGATATTTCCTGTTTCATATCAATCAACCCAGTTCCCTCCAGACCACTCAAAACCAACAAAAAATAATAATTGAGAAGTGGAGTGCTACAAAAATTTAAAGACGAGAGAGAGTGAGAGAGCGACAGAGAAGATAATTACCAACAGAATACACCATCACATTTGTAGTACAGACCTTGCACTGTACACTAATCTCACCAATTTCCCATCCAAATTATCAGTATCCCACATTAATTATGGTAATTTTAACATTGATTGGGGACCAAAGAGGATGTATACTTACCCCTAAGGCCTTCAATCCAGTAATGACTCCTTCTAGGGCATTATTCAGTTCTGCCTGTCCCACGACAGAAAATTCCAAAGAGAAAATTTCAAACATCGAAGAAAGTAACTGATTGCAAAAGTGAAAATGCCGTCTAAATATACAAACCAAAAAAAAGGGGACGAAATTTTTATGGCGTTATTGTAGAACAAATCCATTGATAACCCTCTTTGTGCTAATAGAGCAAATCAAGAATTTACAAACTCGAGATGACCCAAAATATTTAATCTGATGGACATATTCAGGAATCTTTTTAACAGGAATTCAAAGAGGCTGACATAAGTTGACAATTTATAATAGATTTTTTTAATCATACAAACATCTCATGCCATAACTTTTAGGTTCTTCAAAACGACAAAAGATACTGAATTCATTACCTGCTTCTCTTGATCCAAAGTTCTCGCAGCCTGTCATACACCAAAATAATCCAAAAATCCCATTGAGTTGATCTTAAATTGGTGATTAAACAATATTATTTTTTGTAACTCGTTGTTCTATGTGAGGATATATCCCACAACTTTGACCAACCAAAGAGTAATAAGAGAGTTAGACAATAGTTTAAAAGAAAATAGTGTAAATGATATACTGCCTACTGTAGTTGAACTGACTATTTTAAACTAGGTCTGTTTTTCCTGTTCTCTGCAAAATATAAAGTCCTCTCCTTAGTACACAGCGTGAGTTCACGATCCCGCCTGACCTGAAAACAGCATACATGAAATCGTGTGTAGACTCAAAATTTCGTCATGAAGATACAATTTAATCATGAAACCAGATCAAAATAGACTTGCCCACAAAATATACGTTAATTACAGTGACGCGTACGACTTCTGGTTTTCGCCTAGGCTTATGTTTTTTAACGTGTTTAATTTTCTCCCTTAAACGGTACGTTATCACAATTTCATTTCTTAACTGCAAGTCTAATGCCTAATGAACAACAGAAAAGAACCATGGTAACACACACCTGTATCGGCTTTGGTTGCAAATCAGAAAGTTTTTTTGATCTCAGAGTGTCTCTGTTGTCAGTACCTCCAGATTTATCTTCCTCGTTTCCACACCCGTTTCTGTTTGCTCAAGGGAGGTCAGTTTAGTCAAAGGCCAAAAACCCCACGATCTTGACATTGTAAACCCAGATGAAAGATATATTGACAATAACTTCCATTAACAGTTTCACAGTACAATATTTCTCCCTTACATTAGTTAATCAAGTTTAAGGACAATTCTGGGACAACAAACTGACAGAATATCTCTCTGCTTACTATGCAGTCATCTTTCTGCTGATTTAATACAAAGACTAATAGCCTCATTACTCTGCTTGTTTTATGAAAAATGGTTACCCATACTTGCAAAAACTGGATAACTCTCGATAACATAATGAGGCTATACCATTCACCAGATCCCATAATTGGCCTCAATGGTCCATGAAAAGGCTCTCAGTAAAAACCATAATTTTACCACAGAACTTTAACATCCCAAGCCATGAGAACACCACCATTAGTTTGAGCCACACCTGGGAAACTATGTCCACCGCACAAAATACAGTGTGGCCCACAATGATTTTCCAACCAACAAAAGATACTATTAGGTGATTTCCACCTATTGAAATTCTCAACACTATCACTCACTATATTTTTCATCCACACTGATGTTGTAGAGCAAATCACTACTGTTTTAATAGTTTTGCCCTTTTTCTTTGCTTGAGCTTGTGCTCACCTTCCCAATGTTGTCTCCTCTTGTTCATTCAGTCCATACTGCATCGCAAAAAAGAAATCAACGATTAGAATCAGCAAACAAACAATTGCAGTATTCACAAAACCATTTTGACTGTTTCAAATGTCTTCCACATTAAATCCTTGTTATACATAACAACTTCCAGCCAAAATATCATTTTGACTGTAAGAGCAAGGAATAAAATTATAATATCAATTTGGAAACAGAATAAACCTCTTCCTGCTGACACAAAACATGACCTCGGTATGCAAACATCGTCGAATTATACCTTAAGATACATTCCTCTGATCTGATGTGATTCAAACCAAATGATGCATTGAACGAATTGTGATCGCTCACAATAGGAACTCCAAAAATGGCTACAATGGCTAAAGGGCAAATGCCGTCCACAATAATGACTGTGGATGGATTAGAGGACGAAGTGTGACATGAAATAGGCCATAAATGCCTTTGTCAAATGGCCAAATAAACATCGAATGACGAACACATACCACACATCCACAATAATAAAGCACACCTTAGACAAAAAAAGGTGCCAACATAATTGATTTGCTTAACCTCAGTGGTGGTTGACGGCGTAATTGATACCTTTTCTTGCAGAGCTTCCAATACAGGTGAATTCTGTGATTGTAGTAGAAGCCAATCATCAGCATCGTGCTCCAACAAAAAATACACACCATCCGGACAAAACGAACAAACTGGAAAAGCCCGCCACAGTCATTATGTTATATCGTTTTATTGCTGAAAGAGGGAACAATCTAATCCAGTCCCATGATGATTCACATCCAAAACAAATGCTCATTCACTTATTTACAGCATACAGTGCATAAATAGCCCGTGTCCAGTTATCCCATGCAAGTGCCCTTGAAGTTCAAATAAAGTAAGGACCCAGGGTATATTGCCAATGGTAGTTTACGCACCTAACTTGACTAAACATTGGTTCTGAGCCTAAGTGTAACAATGATCAAAATATTGGTGCATTCTTTATAAGCCACAGTGACACTTAATCCACAAATGTTTTAAAGTTCTTTTAGGATTTAAAGCAGCTTTTAGGATTTAAAAAAAACCTTATGCACAATTATTGCTCTGTTTGATGTGATAATCATTTTCCCAAGGAGTATTATTAACTTGACCGATTTTTTACATAAATCCAGCAAACAAATGTGCAAAGTTCTGTATCCAACAAAAACTATAAATCTTCTCATTTTAATAATCTCCAATTCTTTGTTCTCCATTTTTTTTAATTTATGTTTTTTTGTTAACCTTGCGACTTAATTGATTTTTTAATTTTGGTTAACATCAAATATCTATTTTTCTTCTTACATGAATGCAACCTGTCATCAGGTGCCCTAGAAAAGGGGCAAGGATCACGCTCATAATATACCTAACCTCGCTATTGGAGGTAGTGAACTATTAACATCAAGGCGGATTTAGTATCAACTACACTAGATTATGGTTGCCACGATTTTCATTAAGGGCCACTCAGCTAAACAGTGTTAATAACACTAATTTATGGATTTAAATCAGAAAAACACACACTCTAATTAGAGATATTAATTTAAAAAAAGATGGGCAGTGTAGTGTAATGAAAACTCTCAAGTACCCCGCCCATTGTAAATAGCCTGGACAAACCGATACTACAAATTGCAAAATCGGATGGTCGACGAAAATTCATGTGCATAGAGAGGGTGTAAAAAAGGGCCTACATGGATGCTTGTTGTCTACTCTAACAGGTGTAGTTACTATGGCCAGCCATAAAACATACAATATGAAAACTACACTGCCCATCACTATCAGTGAAAATAAATTATTTATGTGAATGTGGAATTATAATGTACAATAGTAAATCAGTATACGGAGACGTCCGAATTGCAGTCCACTGTAAATAGTGGTAACACTATTTTATGATTTTCGGCCACAAAAAGTCGCTCAAGAATTAATGTTATCAACACTACTAGCAATGGGCAGTGTACTATGGTCCACCTGCGCTATATTCTAACCGACTTTCACTTACTAACAGCAATAGCCTTGTCCAATGTAATTACTATGGATCATACTAATTTAAATAGACAAAAGTTGAATCACATGATCAGCATTATCGTGATGCATGTGGTGTGAACCATAGAAACAAGTTCAGAAAAAAATTGGTTTGAGAAGGTCTATAAAGGTCAAATTTTGAGTAAATAAACTGGCAAGGGCAATTTAATTCCCTGATAGAATAGAATACTAAGCCTTACTAGAAAGGATGGCTTAAAAATTTCGCTTCAATCCATAAACACACCTTCCATTTTTCCTCCATAAAGAGTTTCTGCATTGGCATAAAAAAAGAGAGATCGAACTAAAAGTTGAAGATGCAAAATTGAAGCTTCCATTTCGAGCCGTGGCTGGTCTTTCAAGTTTGTAAAGACGTCTCCCTCTTTTTCGAGGAGACTTATCTCTCTGAGTTCTTCTCCTTCTTTAGCAAGAGACATAAAACTGGTCCAAGCAGATTCTGAAGCTAAGTAAGGAGTCAGTCTCTGGTACTCCTCCTCTCCCAGCCACGGCTTCCAGGCAGCTTTGGACTCGAGCTCCAAAGCAAAAGAATAGCCGTAGGAAACAGAGAGAGGGGGTAGGAGGGAATCCATGGACCAGTGGAAGAGAGAAGAGAGAGAAACAATAAATAAAGGGAGGAGAACTTCACAAAAGGAAAAGAAAGTTGCGAGCTAAAGGTAGAGATGTGAATATGAAGAAACTCTGATTTCATCTTTCGCAAGTTTATTCGAAATTCAGAAGGCTTAATGTTTCAACATCACAATTGCCATCATGTTTATTTCCGCAGAATTTTACAATACGCATCTCGCTGATCCTAGGGTTGGACCATTTTAGGGTTATGCAAATATTAGGGTTTGAAATCTGTTCATCAGGGTTTCATCGCACGCCTGCAAGAATTTCGGATTTGCTGTTTCAAAACTTCAAATGATTCATAACGGCACAGTAGAACAATGGTGCGTATCGGATCGCATCGGTCCGATGCACGATGCTCCTTTACAGCTTCGTTTTTTTCGCACTAAACTCCATGTATAGTAAAGCTCGCACATTAAAGTATTAAACCTATTCTTCCGTAAACTACAGTAAAGGTAAAAGAAGTACGGATTTTGACTTTTTTACGAAAAAACATTTTGTTTCTTAGCTTTTCTTAAAATTCGTATACTTTTCGTGTACGGATAGAATGTACAGAAAATATACGGAAATGTAAAAGTGGAGTATACCGTGAATCGCCTATTAAAGTTAAGAAATATAATGTAAAGAGACAATCAGTGTTAGGGTACGTCCCCATGTAATCAGTACTTTGATAAAGTATTTTGGACTGTAGTAAGGATTCTCCGTACTACTTTGAAGAGCGTCCCTATGTGCGAAAATGAAATCGGTAGTGTTGGGTATCAGGTAAATTAATATCGCGATAATATCGATATTCGATATATCGAATATCGATCTAGCAGAATCTTCGATATATCGTACCGAGACCAACATAAACCATCGCGATATATATCGCGATATATAGTATTATTTAAATTTATTTTTTTTATTTTTTTATATAATATGTTATTTTAGCGAAAAAGTCAAATTGTCTAATGCGCCACGTACGCCGTGATTTTCGTTCCGTGACTTAAATGTAGACGCCGCAAAATGTAACCGACAAAAAAGTACTAATTCTGAAATTGTAATGATTAATTATTTGGGGTATGGTTACACGAGGAGGTCTATGTAATAGTACGGAAAGCAAAATTTATGTATTAGGGTATGTCCCCATGTACTTGTAACTTAGCGAACTTACTTTGTATTTTAGCGCGGATCCGGCGGACCCGCTTTTCAAGTGTCCCTATGTGTAAGAACGTATCGTAAGTTACGTTTGTGACGATTGTATACGTCGACAATACCTGTGACGGTTGTCAACGTCTACAATCTGTGTTGTCGGACGTTATTTTTTGGAACTGCTTGTGTGACGTCGCATGTTTTACCGTGACATTGTAGACGTACCGCCTTCCAATCTGTGCCGTTTCACGATTGAAGAAGTTGCGCTTTGCCTTTGCGTCTCCTGTCCGGTCGACGTGAAATGGCATCGGAATTTCGAGACCCCTGCAAAAAAAAATCCGTACTGGACGAAAACGGACAAAACCAATCAAATTGTGTAATTTTCTTTGTCGTATTAAATACAAACGGACAAAACATAGCGACTTCCGTACTTTCCTTTGTCTTTGAAAATCGTGTGAAATACTTCGACAATTAAGGGACGTGCGAATATGTGTTCCTATTTGTTTACATAAAATCCTTAGTTTTAAAACACATCGCGCATGTGTTTTAAAGATAAGGTTGAAGATGACGTTTTTTGTTGTCGAAGTGGGTCGAAAAACACAAGACGACAATTTTTCGTACATCCTAAGTTCGAGGGTGACGCAAATTGTACTCTACAAATTTGCGATTCCTTTGTACGGTTGGAACTTAGGCAGTACGACGCTAAGTTTTACAGGAAAACGACAGAAAAAAACCCTTACTTATGCACATGGGGACACACCCTTACAGAGGCCTCGGGTACATCGCGTATCTTTTGTCAAAAAGTTTTACATACGTGTTCTGATATGAGTGGTTCCACGTAAGGTGACTACCAAATCTCAAAAATCATCGAATATCTGGAAACCGACCTTTTTCGTCTGGAAAATCGTACCTGTGTATGACGTACGTGTACTTCACAAGTGTACCTCGTCAATGTACCTCGGAGATCTCCTTCACTCTGCTGACTTTCAGGAAAAAACCGTATTTCTTTCCGGCAAAGATTTTACAGTCACTCTGTCCGAAGTCACGAGACTTTGAAAACCTGTGGGATTTTTTTGGTTTTTTTTTTTTTAGCTTCGATATATTGACGATACGATATATCGGATATATATCGGCGATATATCACGATAATTTGAAATTCGATATATCGAAGCGATATATCGATTATCGGGTACCTGAAATTCGATATATATATCGAATATCGGCAAACGGTCCTCAATACCCAACACTAGAAATCGGAACTTTGGAATGTGACGGTTGTAGACGTAGGTACAACTTGTGACGATTGAAAGCGACTACGAAACTTCCGACGATTGGTGAAGCCAACAAAAACAGCGACAATGGTAGACGTCTAGATTTTTGTGAAATCGTAGATGTTTAGGGTTTGGTGATATTGTGACGTCACGCTCACTTGTGACAACGTCGACGTCACTGATTCAATAACTTTCTGCCATGTTTTTCCGACTTCGTTTTTTATACTTTTCTCGCTCGACTTTCCATAAAAAAAAAACCTAAAAATTGTCAAAAATAAATTTTTTAAAATATCTTTCATTTTATATCAATATTGACGTCTCTCATTCTAAAAAGTTTGAGTTAAAAGCGATGGTGTGAGAGGGAGAGGGGAGAGGCGAAGACGGCGCAAAATTTTGCAAAGGACCCCATGAATGAAAGTGGAGGTCCGAGACCCTTGCAGATTTTTTTCCGTACATGCGCGTGACGGGCACGGAGAAAAATAGCGAGGACTCTCCTTCATCATAAAATTTTCACACTCTTGTGGCGCGTGCGTGGGTCATTTTTCATTCGCTGTTTGGGCGTACCTGAACTAAAATCACCCCCTCGAGGTGATTTTGGATGAAGTTGTTTTTTGGGTTGGATTCTCTTGCCCGGGGGTAAAAAAGGGGAAAACGCCAAAATGCGTTCACATGACGACAAACACGCTGTACATCCAAAGTATGAATTGACGTTTACTTTACTTTGGTAAAAATGATTTTCTCGTACGACTAAAGTTTTTGTCAAAGTTCCCTGAATTTTAGGGCAAAAAGACAAAGAAAAGTAGATACTTTAATACATGGGGACGTACCCTTAATAACTCTAATTTGGGTTCAAAGCAAAGTTGTGCAATTCGTACGGATTTAGACTTATGTACTATTTTTAATTTAAATGGCTGACTTTATTAAAAAAGGCAATGGTAAACCATCTGAGTCAGTGGGAACAAAAGGAAGTAGCATTGCAAAATCTGACAAACTACATGTGGGGGGAATAAACAAAAAGGATAAGCAAGGCAAACGCAACAAAAATACGAAAAGATGTTAGGTAAACCGGAAACACCCAAAGAAGTAAAAAACAACAAACGGAACATCTAAAGAAAGGTTCGACATGTATCAACAAAACCCTAGCATAACTAGAAAACTACGAAAAGCAACCACGTAAGTCCCCAAATCTTAGAGGAGCACGAGGAGGGGGTTACAAAAACATAAACGATCCATAACTGCAATAAACGATCGAAGGAGGATAGAAACATGCACTTGTTGTAAGGCTACGGATAAACGTTGACGATAAAAAGATGTAAGTACTAAAACGAAAGGGCTCTCGGGTCCCTGTCGTTCGAATGAGCGCCGACCACACGCACGGAGGAACTCGTCCAAAGCCACACCAAAACAACCAAATATCTTGATCGCCATCAAAATAAAGCCATCCATAGCATCGCGATGGGTATAATCACGCTCTTTCCTCCTAGCCGCGTCACGGGCGGCCACGCCCACAGGCGGAGCTGCTTCACTTACGACAGTATCCGATGTAGGGTTCGCCAAAACAAAGTCACCAAATGTACGAAGAACACCATCGAGTAATAAAATGTTAATCTAATGCAAAAGAATAATGTGGGAAACCTCCCGACGAACAAAAAGCCGGCCTCATAAGCGATAGTAGCAATGGTGCCTCAAATCGTGTCGTGCGCTTGAATAAACTCACCCACGTGGGAGCAATGAAGCAATTGAACGCCGTCGGGCTCGAGAACGTGGTCACATGAGCAAACAAGAGAGCGAAACAAAGGCTGGTGAGGAAAACCAAGCCGAAACTTGAGGGCGGTGGTGAACTGATCCGGCGTGGAAAAGAGGGTGTATAAGATAGGGGTAGCCAATAGCCAAGCTCCATAACCTTGTCCGCTAGAAGAGAGCAAGTGTGCACGCAAAGAATCAGAAGGAAGCGCCTCGAGAAGCTCAGTCTTAATAGTTGCGACAAGCTGATCAGGAATGGATTTCTAAAACGCGCAACTGACATCGTAACAAGAGTGGAAAGAGCCTGCATGTCCGCGTAGCAGTCGGAGGAAGATAAGATGATGTATCTAAAAGGGACCGTTAGAAGGCGAGCACACCGTCCGAAACACGGGGAACAACGGTAGCAAGAGGAGTCTCCCCTTCCAAAAAACGAGAGACAATAGTGGAGGCAACAAGGCACCAACTCCCTAAATAGGCCGCGGGAGCAACACGCGCCGTCGATAATAAACCCAAACCGTTAGCAGAGACAGGAAGAGAGGCCTGGATGCGGGCTGCATGCCCAAACTCACGATCAAAAGCCCCACGACCTAACAAAGTGTGAAGAACGCCCATGAGGCGGCGATCATGTGCCAAAAGTAGAGGTGGGAGGGGAAGTGGGAGTAATGAAGGAGGGGCGATGGGGGAAATACCGTGTCAAAAAAGCAAAAGCCACTTGAGAATTAGAAAGGTTGGGAAGGTAGTCCACGTGGGTCAAATATGTTTGAAGAGCAAAATCAAAAAATTACGTGACGTATGGATCCGATTCGAAAGGGCAACCCAACACACGGATGCCTTTAGATGGAGAAGGAATGTGAAAACTAAAGGGGGGAGTGACGTTTTAAACATTTTAAGGGTGGTCTTCTATAGAAGGATAGGATTAGTGTGTAACGTGCTGTCAGTTACACAATTGGAATTGGCCTTCCCTTGTCTTTAAGTGAGAAATAATGACACGAGGCGATCGTATACTTAAGTCAGACAAAAATAGTTCGTTAAATCTTTTCAAAAACAAAAGCATTAACAATGTTGATTCTTGTACTTTTACTGTAATTTTAAAGGTTTGTTTTAATTGGTTTACAATGTGTTGACTACTTTTTTATTGGTCACATCAGTTTCTTTAACAATCTCATTGGTCCTGGACTTTCCAACCACAACCTTTTCAACTGAGTTGAGGTCTTTTTTTTTAATTTTGTCATTTTTCAAGGCCACGCCAGACGGATCCGATTTTATAAGAGTTTCTACAAGCTCTCATGCTTTATAGTTTCATCCTAAAAGCTTCTTACGTATCCGAAGTACTACTGACATTAATACAAATGGGAAAAAACAATTGGAAATATTGTATGCGATATGTAGGTGGTGAGCCCAAATTGTGCTCGTATTTTACATGTGTCTAAGGTTAATTTATGAGGTTGTTTTGGGGTATTAATGCTTAAAGTCTCAATAAATGAATATCCTTCCAATGTACAATGTTGTTTCATGAAGTCATACACAAACAATGTTTTGACGAAAGAGACCATATAGAGAATTCTCGACAAAATGGTCGAGAGATAGCTGACAAACAAAACGGATCAATTTTACCATGGAACGTGGGATATGAAATATGGAACAAAAATATGTTTCGGATTCCATGATCCTTTATATAGTATTGATTCAAAATGTAACTCTTGAAGATAATTCTTCATTTAATCACACTATAATAAATAACAACCCAACTGTTTGGTAACCTGAAAGTTTATAGCCTTAATTCAACATGGCTTTATCAAAAAGAGCGAGTCTTCATTAAGAACTTCTAACTATTTAACCATATTTATACATTTCCAGCCTAAGCATAA
The DNA here is from genome assembly GCA_037447655.1 of Zygnema cylindricum. Classification (NCBI taxonomy): domain Eukaryota; kingdom Viridiplantae; phylum Streptophyta; class Zygnematophyceae; order Zygnematales; family Zygnemataceae; genus Zygnema; species Zygnema cylindricum. Next base: position 389,146 of record JBBHKE010000834.1, on the reverse strand, counting down.
GTGTGATGCGAGAAAACAACTGGAAACACTATATATTCATACTGCAACAATATTCTTCTTCTTCACTAAATACCAATTTAGAACACGTATTCTTCACTAAATACCAATTTAGAACACGTATTGTATAGTAGAATAATATATAGCATTCCCAATTATCTTCGCACGTTAGGTTCGTGCTAAAAAGTCTGTCTTGTCTTGATCAAAACGAGGCTAAAAAGTTCGTCTCGCCTTAATCAAAACAAAGCCAGGTAAAACATTTATAATTATAAATTTGCAAACAAAAAAAAGCTCCCACGAGAGGGTTAAAGCATATTTCCTCCATCACTTCGCGACAACACCTGCTCCCCGTAAACATGTACCTCCGGATCATGTATTTTCCTCCATCACTTCGCAACAACACCTGCTCCCCGTAAAAATGTACCTCCGGATCTTGTCTTTTCCTCCATCACTTCGCGACAACACCTGCTCCTCGTAAGCATGTACCTCGTGATCCGGCCTGCGGCCGCTGCCAAGCGCACGCACACGGGCGAAATCCTAGGTGCGACGTCCTTCCGTAATCCTTAAGCTCCTTCCCCTTCCATTCCACGGCAGAAACCCCTTTCCCCCCACCAACATTACACACACCTCAAACCTTAACGCCAAGAACACACACACACACACGCTCCACACACACACACAACCAAAAAAAAAAAAAAAAGGTTCCGTCCCACTTCTATTTCCACCATCTATTTCTCATGGTTTCCTTTCCTCCTTCCCATTTCCCCCTTCCTCTCCCTCTATCATGTCCCATGCTTCTCCCTCTCATTCAATAACCATGTCCGGCCGTGGACCCTCGCCTCTTCTCCCTCATTCACCTCCTCCACCTAAACCTCGCACATAAGCCTCAACACGGATAGAATGTACAGGGTGTCATAACCATTTCGCGAACGGTGCCGGTATTGCCTGACATACAAAGAGTTGTCAACAATTTTTGGCCCTGAGTGACACTTCCTCTAGTACCCTTTCTTCCACAACACTCCCGTCCGGACCTACGAGCGAAGATTGGGCATTTGTACGCGATTTAGACGTGCTTATGATTTGCCCCCCCCCCGTCCGCGGTTATACACGCGAATTCCGATGGTTGTGCGGATTATCGTACAGGACGCCCTCCACCTTCTTTTGTCCCGTATTTATTCAGATCCCGAGGATGTTGGACCTTGGCACCTCTTTTTCCTCACTTTGGGTTTTAATCTTACTTGGCCGTGGCGGTGGTGGCGGGGCCGGAGAAACTATGGCTCGATGTCGACGATTCCTTCGAGGCGATTGGCGAGCCCTTCATGCCGAGCACGAGTATCGAGTTGCGAGTGCTTCTTTCACACCATGTCGTACATCTCGGACTTTAGATGTGTCATCCTCCTATCGTCGTGCTGTACATTTGGGCCGAGTTGGTGTGCTCTCTCGAGCGGTTCGAGCACTCCTGCCATTTAATCCTGCTCCTCGGTCTGCTGCGACTGTTAAGATTCTCCGAGCTCTTCATCGGCCAGCTCCTACCCCTCATTCCCCCTCTATTCACACCTTCGAGCCGACAAACTGTTTTCTTTTGGATCGAGACTATTTAATTAAAGCCCTTACGACTTCTCCACATATTTCAGCAGGGGGTCCTTCAGGCACTGTATATGAGTTATTTCGCGATGTTTTGCCTCCGGAATTTGGTGCTCGGGGCTTTGATATGTTTTTTTCGAGTATGTTCTCTTATTCCGGCTGGCATTGTCCCTTCTCGTATTTGCGATCTCCTCACAGTGTCCCGCCTCGTAGCTGTTACCAAACCCAATGGGGGAATCCGTCCTATTGCTGCGGGCGAGGTATTGTAGCGATTGGTTGCCCGTGCGATCTGTATCTAGCTCCTGTCTGCTTTTCATGATTATTTCTCTCCTCATCAGTTCGGAGTGGCAACCCCGGGGGGTAGTGAGGCCGAGAGAGGAGAGGTGTTATCTCTTTTCCTTTGATGTTTTGTTTGCGGGGTTTTGCTTTTTGGGGTGTTTTTAATTTCCCCGCCATTTTTTCGTATTTTCGTTGGTTTTGTCTTGATTTTCCACTTTGTTTATTCCGTAGTCATGTGGTTTTTTCAGTTTTAGCAATGCTATTTCCTTTTGTTCCTATGGACATAGATGGTTTACCATCGCGCTTTTTAATAAAGTCGGCCCCTTTTATAGTTTGATATCGGTCTTACACACTTAAGAAGTGTGCCTCTCGATCTTTCATATCTCGACTTCAACATATTTATAAAAAAAAACTCATCTTCGAGAGAGAGAGAGAAGTTACATGGTCAATAATCCACAACGATCACAAATATTTTGGACATTACCGAAAACATAACTTTGATTCAATTGGTTATAAAAATGTGTCTTATACAATGTTAAACTCCGTAGCCTCAACTACACTTTTTTTTTCTCAACCTAATTTTTTACATTGAATTGACTATCTCCTCTTACAAGCAGATTTATAAAACATTTATTCTACCTCTTCAATGTGATGGTTCCGAGATTATTAACGAAGTTTCCGTTTTAGATAGTAATCCTCAAAAAACATTGTCATATGAGAAACATAATTGCTTACAGATGACACTTCCCCTACCAACACCTAACACGAAAAGCATTTTTCATACTTAAGACGAATGATGTTCTTATAGAAATGTTAAAAGATGTTAAGAGTTTGTGATAGCAAAAAGAGTAGCGGCATGATCATATCAACATCCTGAAAAAGAGAAATATGAACACGGTATCGTCCCTCGATGTCAATATACAATCTTCGTGGACAAATCATACTTTCAAAAGAATAAAAAATTGTAGACAATACACACATGATAAATGACTACACCGCTAATCTTTGTTAGAGACAGTTTTTTCCGCCACTTAAAACATAATTTCTCCGTGCACACTTGTCGGATTGTCAAGCGGAGACCACCAATACGAAGGTGAAAAACTTGCCTTCACCTTCTGACAAGTGTGCACAAAAAGAAGTTGTTTTAAGTGGCAAAAATAACTTTAACACTAATAACCATTAGAGGTATAGTGGTTCACACAATTGAAATGGTGGATAATATTGTCAATTGGTTATGGATATTCATAACTGGCCACACAAACCACATCAAGAAAGTGGCATATAAAGCCACTTGTTTGGATAATAGGCTCCAATTTATTACCATAATAATGCTATAACATTTCACTATTACCGCGCCTCAAGGAAGACCAAAAAAAAAGGGGAAGCAGTGTTTAGTTTGCATTGAAACTTTATCGGAAGTAAGAATTTCTAAATCATGACATACCAATAATACAACATTAACAGTTGAATAATTACAGAAATATCAGTGGAAGACCAGGAAAAAGAGAAAGTTCCTTAGCAGTAGTTTACACAACCATCTTCACAACTCCAATTTCGACAACCTCAAGAAAAACGTGACATACGAGGTTCTTTTGAACTATAAACTCCGAATCAATTTTGGTTAAACGCAAGTATAAATTAAAGGATCTGAAAATTTCCACAACTTTAACAGTCAAAGCAACAAAAGGCACTTTCTTGAAATCTTGAAAATATGGATGTGAATGGGAGATTGCAAGGAGCAACCATAAAAATGTGGATGAGTACATGAAAACAATTGAAAAGTCGGTTCTGTAGCTGCTTCTGCAAAATCCATACTCCAAACTATCTTCTCCCAAGAACTGTTTTCATCCTAAATTATGGATATCCGTGCGGTCTATATTGTGGATATTAGTGAAGTTTTAAATGTGGATATTTGTGCGGTTTGAACCGTGGATATTGGTGCGGTTTTATAGTACCAAATTCAGTACAGATTTCGGTAAAGTAATCGCAAAGTTTTGTGCGTGTTTACTTAGAAATGCGATAATTAACACACGGTTAATCGAGAAGCCAATACCCAACCACTCCGTATTGGATAGCATCTAATACGAAATGAAGATGCGTGAAATTATGTGGGATAACCCTCTCGGATCTGTTGAAAAGAGTAATTTGTATCTGATATTTCTTCTATATTTCTAAGGTTCTCTGAATTACTAAGCTCTAGGAGGGTAGGAGATAGAGAGAGCCATGGCTGCCCATCTGAAGCCAAGATGAGAGGCTAAGGCAGAGAGAGAGGCTAAGGCAGAGAGAGAGACAAGGCAGAGAGATGGACAAAGTAGCCTCTATCAAAAAAGGTGTTTATTGGGTTCATTTTACATTTTGTTTGTGTTTTTTTTGTCCTCTTTGTTCTTGTTTTGTTAAAAAATCAACTTTATTTTATCGTTCTTTCTTAAGTCGTTTTTATGTCATTGATTATAAATGGTCATATTTTAAGCCTATTGTGAAAAACATGGCGGGGGCCGAATCCCCTCTCTCGACCTCCACCTCTCTCTCCTCTCCCCTTTCTTCTGATACGATCGAAACTCAATCGTATTGAAGGAAAGGGTTGTTAAAATATAGTTCACTAATTACACAACTGTTACACAAATTAGGGTTTTTTCTTTTTTTGGCAAAATGGATGGACTAACCAGAATTTGATCTTGGTCCTACAGAGTGCCTACTAGTCTTTCTAGCCGTCGTCCGTATCCATTTATTGTAGAAGATGCTGAAACACACATGGAGTGTTACACGGTAATGAACATGTCGTGCACAAAATTACCACTTAACGGAAAGAACCAAACAGACCCACATGGATAAGGGGGGATCATGGATAAGGGGGGATATTATGGGCGCACAGAACATTCGGTGCGCCGCATAATCGGACGGACAACAATAAAGAAATGTTGTGATTGGACGGCCCGCGCGAGCGCCGATAGCCCGGAATGGTTCTTTTGGCGGTTTATGCCAAAAGAGCCACAGATTGACACGTGGCAGCACCCCAATGGTTGCTTGAGAAGGAGGAGACAAAACCATGGCGTTGGTTATGGACTACTACTTTACTGGTGCCGTACAACAGCCGTACAAATCCTATAGCGACAAGTGTACTTTCGGGTTGTATATTAATGTACTATAAAGTCCTCTGATTGGTCGAGAGCTCAGTAGATAAGGTTTGTGAGTAAAGTTTTAGAATGTAGGTAGTTTTTGGATCCCCTCTCTCCCAGAGAGAGTCTTTACATAAGGGTTGACTTTAAGCAGCCATAACTAAGTGTCCAAAAAGCAAATTAAACACTTTCTTTTGCTTTTGGCTTTGGGGAGCCTTGTCTTCATAGAGGTGAAGCCGATTATGTGAGTTGTCTGCCTCAACTAGGAAAGTCAAAGGGGGCACCATTATCCGAGAGGGGTTTTAGAGTTGTGCATTCTATGGGGGTAATGGACCCCAAAAAATTTAAGGTTATGGGCCCGCCATCGAGGGTGCCCATCTTTCGTGGATCAAACTTCATCTGCTAGGAGATGATGATGGAAGAAGCGCTTTTCGAAAAGCATCTTTGGGGCATAGTGTCCTAACACATTCGATACCCACCACCGGGCTTTGGAGGAGCTCTATTCCCCAAAGTTACTAAGTCTACGGTAAAGATCACAAACGAGGAAGAAGAGGATAGAGAGACAATTGTCATGGATGGAGACAAAGGGTACAAGGGAGCGTAGCCACCTCGAGCCACTCAGGTGACTAAGACCATGCCGACAGCAATTCAGACAGAGGCAATCCACAACGAAAAATGGCACTACAAGACCACCGTGGCTAAACACTTTATCCTTCGAAGTGTAACAAAGGCTATCGCCTTTCTCCTTTTGGGATTAAGAATGTCGACTGAAATTTGGGAGTCATTTGGAAACAAATACAAGAGTGGATCTCAACTAAAAGAGAACAAAATAACAACCTATACTTACAAGGGTGGGGGTATGAATGACTATTGTAATGATCTTGTAACACTATTTGCTGATGTAGCAAGTGCAAGAAACCCATGGACTGAAAGATAGAAAGTGAATACTCTAATGATGAAGCTGCATAATGAGATTGAAAACATTATAAATATGCTACAAGATATAGGAGATGGGAACTAGAACTGGGACAACACAGTAGGTATGATCTTAGTTAAAGAGAATACCATTGAGTTGAGGAGAGGAAGTCCTAGCCTGCAAGCGCTGGCTACTGAGGCGCTGGCTACTGGGACTGGCTACTGGGACTGGCTACTGGGACTGACTACTGGGACTGGCTACTGGGACTGACTACTGGGACTGACTACTGGGACTGACTGGCAGAAGCGTGATGAGCTGAGAGGGAGAAATCCCCATCAAAATTACTGGGATTGACTGGCGGAAACCGTGATGAGTTGGGACTGACTGGCGGAAGCGTGATGAGTTGAGAGGGAGAAATCTGTATCAGAATTTTGCAGGAAGAGGACGAGGAGGTGGAAGACTTGATCAACAGGGAAAAGGGGCTCTGAGAGGTGGAGTGTGCCATTTCTGCAAGCGGAAGCGTGACAAGCAAAGAGGGAGAAATGCAAGCAGAAGCGTGACGAGCAAAGAGGGAGAAATCCCTATCAGAATTTTGCAAGAAGAGGACGAGGAGGTGGAAGAACTGATCAACGGGGAAGAGGAGATACGAGAGGTGGAGTGTGCCATTTCAACAAGAAACTAGGACACTACATGGCAGATTGTACCAGACTTGTAGAATTATGAATCAAGGATGGACAAGGGAGCTCAAGTGAGGGAGAAAAGAATAAAGCATTTCTGACACAAGTACACGGCGTACACGGAGAGCAAGAGGAAAATCGAGCAAAATCCGAGGAGTTGGAGGAGCTTCTTCTCACCGAGGATTTGGAAAAGAAGGAGAAGCACAAGGACATCCAACGAAAGCATAAATGTGCATTTGGAGGTATGAGAGAGACACTGGAGAAAGGATGGATCGTCAATACCGGAGCATCAATACATTTGTGCAAAGATAAAAAGTGGTTTACTGAGATGAGAAAAATCTCAACTATTGAAATAAAATATGGAGATGGTAGAGTTGTGACCACAAGTCTTAAAGGATCGGAGCTTCAATCTTCACACTTTCAGATGTTTTCGAAATACCTCACTTTAGCAAAAATCTGATTTCTATAGATGTCATAGATGACAAAGAAAGATTTTGTCACAAAAACTATGAAAGGAATCTTTACAGCTAGTTTTGAGAATGTGACTTATTCCCTAGCTGAAAAGGGCAGTCAAAAGATGTTTAGAATTGTACTTTTTAATGAAAAGAAGAGTGATCGCTACTCCAGTGTAAGTGATATTATGTTGTGGCATAAACGGTTGGGACATGTGCCTCAAGATAGACTGAGAAAAATGAAAAGAAAAGGGGGTAGTGGATGGGATCAAGTTTGGCATTATGAAGTATTAGTTGATTGCAGTGGATGTGCACAAGGAAAGATCCACAAACTCCCATTTCCCAAGGCTGCCACTTTTAGGAGAGAGAAGGAAATAGAGTTGATGCACACTAATGTTTGGGGACCATCAAGATACCATTCACATGGAGGTAAAAGGTAAATGTTAACCATCCCTGATGATTGGTCCAGGTACACCAAAGTATATTTAAAACTAAATCAGAAATCTTAAATTGTTTTGAGGAATATGAAGTATGGAGTGAAAAACTCCACAAGACTTCAATAAAAGAAGCAAGGAGTGATAATGGAGGCGAGTACACCTCAAATGCATTTAAAGAGTTTTTAAAGAGAGAAGGAATCTATCATCAGGAAACTGTCCTCTATAATCCGGAACAAAATGTCCCCTATAACTCGGAACAAAATGGAGTAGCAAAAAGGTTAAATAGAAATCTTGGTGGCATGACAAGGATTATGCTAAGTGATAAGAGAATATGCATGCAGTTTTGGGCAAAAACTATGAATTATTCAAACTTCATCAAAAATAGAGTTCTAACTTTAACAGAAGAAACCCCATTTGAAAGGTGGACTTGTAGAAAACCAGACTCTAAGAGTATTTTGCAGTCAGGTTTTTAGTTTAGATACAGACAAAACAAAGTGGAAGTTGGAAGGAAGAGGAAAACCTAGATATTTGGTAGGATATGATGAAGATAGCAAAAGATATCGAGTGTATGACTTATAATCAAACACATTGTGGTGATCGATGAAGAAAAATCAATAGATCCATTCAAATACACCAAAAAAGTCACAGTCAGAATTGTGTTCGATTTGGATTCTAACCCTGACTCTTAACTGAGTGAGAAAGGACACAAGGAAGGGACACATGGAAGTGGCAGAATCTGCAAGTGATACAGATGACAGAAAACCGGAAAAAGTTCTTGAAACTATATTTTGGACCGAAATTGAAACCGACAAGAGGGGAGAATTTGAAGATCAACTGGAGTAAGAAGTAAGGGGAGATGACGAGCAGCCCAAAAGGAACTCGAGGATGCCTTCAATACCGACATCAGAGTTTGAAAGAGGAAAGAGAAGCAACAAACAAATCCAAGAGAGACAGCTAAACAATAAGCTCACAAAACTGTCTCATCCCGACAAACCTAAGAAATACTTTTAAGCTATAAACAGCTTGGAAAGGGAGAGATAGATCAATGTTACCAAGGAGGAAATGGGTTTAATTATGGAAGCAAATACCTGAGAATTAGTAGGCTGTCCACCTGATACCAAACCAATTGGTTGCAAATGGGTTTTTAAATTAAAACTAAATCCAGATAACTCCATTGAACGGTACAAGGCTAGGTTGGTAGCAAAAGGATACACACAAAACGAGGGAATTGATTATGAGGAAACTTTCGCACCTGTAGTAAGATTTCCCTCAGTTAGAATTCTCTTAAGTTTAGCCGAAGCGGAAGACATGGAGATACACCAAATGGACATAAAAACAAACTTCCTCAATGTAAAACTAGAGGAAGAAATATTTATAAAACAATCGAAAGGGTTTGTGGAGAAAAGGTTTCCCTTTTCTCTACAAACCCCTTTGGTTGCTTCACAAATTTTTTTTTTTCTAATTCTCCATGCGAAATGTAGTCTTGTCCCTTTAATGCACCTCCACGTCTTCCGCTGCCGCTAGACTTAGGAGGATTCACCGAAGGGAACCTAACCACTGGGGCAAAAGTTTCCTTATAATCTATTCTTTCTTCTTGCGTATATCCCTTAGCTACCAATCTAGCCTTGTATCGCTCTATAGAATTATCTAGGTTCATTTTTAACCTAAACACCCATTTGAAGCCAATTAGTTTTCTATTTGGGGGACAATCCATTGATTCCTAAATTTTTGCTTACATTATTGAGGCCATTTTCTCATTGATGGCGGTAGTCTATCTCTCAATTTCTTGACTGTTTACCCTTTCAAAATAAGTTTGAGGTTCCCGAGTTTGAGGTTCATCGGGATGAGACAATTTGGTAAGTTTATTGTTTACCTGTCTTTCTTGTAGACGCTTGCTGTTCCGTTTGCCTCTTTTAAATTCTTGTAGACGCTTGCTGCTCCGTTTGCCTCTTTTAAATTCTGTGGCAGGTATAGAAGGCATCTTCGCATTCCTTCCCAACTGCTTAAGTTCATTTTCTCCCCTTTTCCCGAATTCGGTTCTTCCTTCGGTTTCTCCCATATCCCCGGAGTCGGTTGGTAGTTACTCTGCCTGTGCCACAGTAGGCTGCAAACGTGAATTCCACGAGATAGCCCCTCCTGCAAGTAAAAACAATCTTGGTAAGTGTTCTCGTGGGACTTAGGTTTGAATGTAGGTCGGTCCATACCTTTTGGTAAGAACCCCTTTCATCTATATCTCTCTCTCCTCACCACGTCATCCTGGCTATCAAGGCGACAACCATGGAATCTTTCTCTCTCTCACTGTACCCTACAGCCTAAGTAAAGAGATAGAAAGTAAATCCTTTTCAACAATGCAAAAGATTTGAATTTCCCGATATCGATGTGATGTGTCGATCCGACGCAATGTGATTGTCCCGGAAAATTTGTGGGAAAGAGGTAGAAAAATACCCTTACACCTAAGAGATAGTTTCTTTTATTTATTTTTATTTTTGGGCTTCTCACCCTCACGAGAGAAAAATAAGAATACACATTTTGTGCTTTGTACGATTTTGGTTTTAACGTTCGCGTTCAACAGTGAATTCGTACAAGACGTGGCACAAAAAAAAAAAACATATGTGAACATCTTTACATTTTTATGTGATCTCTTAACTGTTCTCAATTTCAAGAGTCGACAAAACAAGTTTTATCATAAATACTTCAAAAAATAATGGCATTCATCTACTCGATTGCGTCCGGTCATTCGTAGAGAATGGGGAAAACTCCGGAAAATCTGGGTTTCGTTGACTTAATATTTTGACACCATATTATATTGTAAATTCTTAGGAAGATAATTTTCCCAGCTGCAGCTTGAATTTCGTACTATAATTTCTTTGTACATTTCTTTTTTTTCGGAAGACAAGCAGATTCTGAAGCTAAGTAAGGAGTCAGTCTCTGGTACTCCTCCTCTACTCCTCCTCTCCCAGCCACGGCTTCCAGGCAACTTTGGACTCGAGCTCCAAAGCAAAAAAATAGCCGTAGGAAACAGAGAGAGAGGTTTGGGGAGCAGCCATGGACTAGTGGAAGAGAGAAGAAAGAGAAACTATAAATAAAGGGAGGCGGCTTCACAAAAGAAAAAAGAAGGTTGACAGCAAAAGGAAGAAGATGAATATAGTGAAATTTCGATTTCACCTTCCGCAGGTTAATTTGCAATCCAGAAGGTTTGATGTTCCAACATCATAATTGCCACCATGTTTGTTTTTAGAGATTTTTACAATACTCGTCTCGTTGATCCTAGGGTTGGACCATTTAGGGTTATGCAATATTAGGGTTAGAAATCGGTTTAGGGTTACATCGCACGCCTGCAAGACTTTCGGATTTGCTGTTTCAAAACGTCAAATGTTTCATAACGGTACAGCAGAACACTAGAAAAATGGTGCGTATCGGATCGCATCGGTCCGATGTGCGACGTTCATTTACAGTTTCGTTTTGTTCGCACTAAAATCTACGTATAGTATAGTTCGCACATTAAAGTATTAAACCTATGCGTCAAACTAAACGGCGTGACCGACCAATCCCAACGTTCGTCACTACCCCAAATGCAGCCGTTTTAACTATCTTTCTCTTCAATCTAATTAAGTATTTATATCGTATGGCTAAATGAAAGAAAGCACGATGGTAAACCATTCCACTTCATGGGAACAGAAAATAGAGAGGAGAAAAGGCAATTTCTCTCATCAATCTCAATTTGACTGAGGCAATTTCGCAAGTTGAGAATGCTGAAAAACTTTTCGGACGAAAGGTATTCTCTGCCAAAGGTATCGATTATCGCACTTTTGAAATTTGAACTATGATTTGAAGTTCCTAACTTTTAAGGGTGGAAGGATTGGATCAGCGTATAACTTGCTTTTGGAATTGGTATTCCATGGACTCCGTTTTTTAAATGCGAATTAATGACAAGTGGTGATGTAAGTCGGACAAAAATAGTTCGCTAAATCTTTTCAAAAACAAAAGCATTTACAATGCCGATTCCCGTACTTCTATTGTAATTTTAAAAGATTGTTTTAATTAGTCTACAATGCGTTGACTACCGTTTTATCGGTCACAACAAGTTTTTTCACAGTCTCATTTGCCATGGACTTGTCAACCATAGCCTTTTCAACTGAGCTGAGGTATGTTTTGTTAAACTTTGTCGTTTTTTAAGGTCGGTCCAATGGTTCCGAGTCTATGAGAGCTTCTAAAAGCTCTTGGGCTCTATAGTTTCATCCTATAATTTCACCCTAAGAGCTTCTGACGTATTTAGAGTGACTCCAAACCTTAGTCTTAAAGGGAAAAATCAATCGGAAACGCTATACGTGGTATGTAAATGGTGAGCCCACGTTGTACTCTTATTTTAAGGTACCTGGGTTTAATTTTATGAGGTTGTTTTGGGATATTAATGCTTAAAGTGTCAAGAAATGAATCTCTTTTCAAAGTACAATGTTGTTTCATGAAGTCGTACACTAACAATGTTTTGCCAAAAGATACCAAATAAATAACTCTTGACAAAATGGCCAATAAACAAATGGATCAATTCTACCATGGAACACAGACCATGGAAGATGGAACGAAAACATGTTCCATATTCCATGTTCCTTTAAATAGTATTGATTCAAAACGTAACTCTTGAGGATAACTCTTCCTTTAACCACACTGAACTAAATCACAACCCTATTGTTTGGTAACATGAAAGGTTATAGCCTTAATTCAACAAGATTTTGTTAAAAAGCGCTAGTCCTCATTAAGAACTTTAGCTCTTTAGACACAAGACAAAACCAGATTAAACTGTTGTAATTTGTTTTGACTTACCTATTTATACACGCGGTTCTTAGGGGGGAAACGGCTTAGCATAAGCGTCCAACGTCCTCTGAGCCTTTGCCTTGAAAGGGGGCCGAGGGGCACGTGCTACTTCTTGCACTCTTTCGGCCGCCCTTCGGCTCCAAAGAGTGCACGTCGTGCTTTGCTTGCGCCCACGGTATGACGAAGGAATACCGGATAGCGCTTTCTATTCGCTGCTTTCTCGGAATACAGGCCAAAAGGTGCGTAGCATGCTAGCGAGGGTTAAGTTGCTATGCACTTTCGTCGCGCCCTCCAAAGACTGGCGGTAAAGTCGGGCTAACGGTGAGGAAGTAGCTCTTCGCTTCGCGCTTGGCTCCGAAGCGACGAAGGAGCTGATTGAAGCGACAAAGCGGATGCCGCCCTGAAAGTAGCGAATTCCAAGCACGAATGGTGACGTTTGAAGCACAATGCCAAAGCTTCCATGTGGCATATGACGTATGATGTAGGAATAGCGAGCAGCACTTGCTTTGCCCTTCCAAAGCTTAGAATTGTGCTTCTTCTTGCACTCCTAGCATGCACTCCATTCTTTGGCGCGCTTCTTCATCTCCTTCTGCAAAGCTTATCGTGCAAGAAAAGCCACTTCGTTCGCACCAAAGGGTATAGAGCCCCCATTATATATTGTTTCTCCATAGTGTAGTTATTGTACAATAAATACCAATTTAGAATACGTATTGTGCAGGGGAACAATATATAGAGTTCCCAATTGTTTTCGCATTAAATCTGCGATTAAAGTACATCTCGTCTTGGTCAAAACTGTACAAAACGAGGCCAGGTAAAACACTTCTGTATTCTTATTATATTTACAAACAAAAAAAAATTCCACCAGAGGGTTAAAGCATATAATACTCACAAACCCTTTATAGTACGACACAGGTCTTACACACTTGAGAATTGTGCCTCTCAGTCTCCCACATCTTGACGTGAATAAAAAAAAAGAAAACTCATTTTCGAGAAAAAGAGAAAGTATATGGACAAAAATCCCAATGATCACAAAAAATATCGGACAACAACAAAAACATAACTTTGATTTAATTGGTTAAAAAAATGTTGTTCGAGACAATATTAGACCTCATAGCCTCAGCTACACCCCCCCCCCCCGCCGGCATATTCCATTTCTCGCCCCAAAACTCTACCGTAAACAATTTTTAAATGCATAAAAATGAGTGACGATATAAAGAACAAAAATAAAACTAACTAAAACCCATCTCAACCTAATTTTCTACATTGAATTGAATATCTCCCTTCAAAAACAGATTTATAAAACATATTTTCTACCTCTTCACCGTTTCTATCACACGCTCTACTCATCCAAATGAAAAAAAAAAAAAAAAAACATGAGTAAAATGAGGCTCTAAAACTCGACTGTCACGTCCCAGACATGACCGGCTCTATGCTCCAAAACGATTACGAGTTTTCCTTTAACGGAATCGTACGTAAAATCGACCTCCCTCGAATCGATTAAACAAAGAGAAGGTTTCTCGGACGAGTACGCTCCAAATTCCCCACAACCTCGTACTTTCATATTCACAACTTTTGAAGAATAATTGACGGACAAGATCGCACCGCCGGAATTGAACATGTTAATGAGACCGATAGCGGCAAAAGCCAAAGATGAATTCATTTTCTGCAAAAGACAAAAAAAGAAATGGAAGGGAATATGAAACGTTGATTAGCAACAATTTTCACAACTTTGAAAGAATCAATCAATGGAAGTTGGAAATATTGGACATATTAATGTGACTAATAGGTGCAAAAGCCAAAGATAAGATAGTTTTTTCTGCTACATTCTAATTCAGTTCCAAATGACGTCGCTAGTTTGGAACCGTTTAAAGAATTAGCATGAAGAAAAAAACATTTAGTGTTTTTTAATGCTATTAACATTTAGTGTTTTTGTGGTCAGAAGGCAAAAAGACCGGCACCAAATTATTGTGATGAACGCTAAATGCAATTACTGTAGTGTAACAACCAAATGTTACTGTGAGAAACGGTAGCAAGAGTAAGGATGTTTCTGAAAAAGTTTTACAGAAGCTCCTAGCCCATTTCTTCACATTGAAGGTAGTCATTATTAATTTTCCATATCTCTCCATCACTTCTTTCTCTTAAGCTGAGATAGGCAAAAATGTCGGCTAAATCTTGTTATTTTGCTTTTAGTTTATAAAGTTACACTCTCCTTGAAATGATTTTCATCCTAATTGTCTTCCTTTGAATTGGACTCTGGGTTTTTGTCGTGTCCACTGTATAAAATCAATCTATCCCTTTAAAGCTGCAAAATGTATATATACATGTTTTATATTTTTCAATCATAAGACAAAAATAAAAATCTAACCTTGTAATTTTAGTGCCACATATGAGACGAATGGGGTTCGGCATTTGCCAAATATTCTTGGGCGAATATGACCAACTGGAGAATATTCTTAAACGAATGCGGTGACTATGATTTAAATGGTATATTCTTTTCAATGTCGATAAGGACCGATTCCATTGTGGGATCTCAAATAGCAAACACACCTTAATCGGTACGACTGAATAAGTTGTAAATATCATACATAATATAGTAATATGTATATGCACATATATACTTACACATTATAAAGTTTAACAGCGAACACACCTTTATCGGCGAAACGGTATAAATTTCGAAGTCCAACGAATCCAAAGTCACTGCTACAGTTCCGTTCTCAGACAATCTCCTCAGTTCACCTACACAGTACAGAAACAAAGAAACGGATTTTGCCCAAAGAAATAAATAAGTCACGTCTTCAAACAATTTCAATCGATGACACGACATATGTAACGCACAATTGTCTCCACCTGGAAAAACCTACAAACTAAATAATCAGAAAATACAGTTATACCTTAGCACACATTCAAAATGGAAAAAAGCAAGTTCGCTTTAAAAATCAAGTTTCAAGCTAGACATAATTTCCAAGTCAACTAAAAGTCCCAAACATATGTAAAGAGATTGACTAAAAAACTTTAGTACTTTCAACAAGGGACCAATCCAAAGACACATTGAAAATCAATACTCATAAAAACAAAACAATCAAAAATCACCAACAAAAATTGAAAGCATACTCTACTGGGAAACTTTTTTCAGCCTCAACGCGTAGAAAAAAACGTTTGAAGGGTTAAGGAAATAATGGTACGATTATTGATGATATCGCGATCACAATATCCATATATCACAATTATTAGCGACACGACATATCGACACAATATATCGGTTATCAAGACCCCCCAAAAATACATATTTGCCTAATATACAACACTAATTTCCATGGTCCCACTAACAAATAGCCTTATTAATCATGAAGATATCATACAAAAAGCAAAAGTAAAGGAGAAAAAATAACACATACCCTCCTTATGGGAGTAGATTGCTGTCTCTCCCTCCCAATCCTCGGCCGTTAATGTTTTCAAAGCATCCACATCCATGGCACACATAGAACCCGTAACAGCCGCCGGATTCGAATCGTGGATTGAATATTTTCTATCCACTTTACACCACCCAGCTCCCTACAAGTCCCCAAAAAAATAAAATTTACTTTTAGGTTTTCATTTTCTTTACAAACTCTTATAAATTTACTCTACTATTTGAATTGTGGATCAAATATTTCCTATCCGTTTTAAACCACCCAACGCCCTACAAGTCCCAAAAAGAGCAAAGTAACCATTTTTAAAGTACTCGAGAGACATTTTCTATTTAACAAACTCAAATATTGTGAACTCTTCCTTTCGGAAGATTACTTTTTGTCACAGACTTCGTACGTTTTGAATCACGAATCAAATAATTTCTCTCCACTTTACAAAAGGAACAAAGTTACCACATTAGGATTCACAAAAAACATCTCCTATTTTACAAACTCAAATTAATTTTAGTATACTTTTTGTTACACTCTTTTCGTATATTCACTCTGCTATTGAATCATGGATCAAATGTTTCTTATCCACTTAACACCCAGTTTTTAAATGATATCTTCATAAATACAAGGGTAGCAATATGATGAAGAAATTGTTTTACATTTCTATATATACACATATACTACATATACATATATATGGATATATATAACAAAAACAAAAGTGACTCTTTGGATTTCTTACAAAAACAAAAACTATTTCTTCAAAAACACAAGTGATTCAAAAGGAAAAACTTAAGCAACATTATAATGAAATCATTGAATACCTGGCAATTGAAAGCGCCCACGACTCCGGTACAACGGTTGAGATTCCAAATTTTCAAAATACTGCCCGAAAAAGTCAAAATCCCAAAGAAAAACAAAAAACATGTTAGCATTTGGCCACCATAACACCCTCCAAGAAAAAACATTAACAATTAACAACCAAGAAGGTAGTTAGTTTCTGTCCTAAAAATCCTAAAAAACCATCCAAAACCTATCCGAAACCCCCAAAACACTATCACCCAAAATTCAAGAATACGATAAAGTAAATAAAAAAAATGTAATACCAAACATTTGCCAAAGAAGCCCGTCTCACAAAGTGGAGGAATTTTACACCTCACATAATACATTGCTATTAGAGTAAGCGCATTGTTAGTATTAAAGAGATTTTGAATTTAGTATCACACTAATTTATGTGTTGCCGTACCGATCATTCTGGACCACTTAACTAATTAGTGTTAGCAACACTGATTCATGACTTGGGGTAAAAAAAATATATAAATTGGTCATTAACACAATTTTATGATTTCGGGTAAAAAAAAAAAAGTGAACTACACCGAGTATCGCTATTAGTGTTAATGTTTTTTTTCCAACTTAAAACATCTTCCTTGCACAGTCGTCAGATTTTTCATCTGACGGTTGCGATTGAAAGGTAAGATCCTCACCTTCCGATGGTGGTCTCCCACCGAAAATGGAACATGTGTGCGTGGAGAAAAGATGTTTTAAGAGGAGAGGAAAACATTAACACTAATAGCGATACACGGTGTAGCGATATTAACTCTAAAATAGTGATGGACAGTATGCCATTCTGCCTCCAAAAATCAACATCCATAAGTTTGAAACACATACTAGCAAAGAGCAAAATTGAGAAAAGAGATATAAAGATTCAATATTTCTCCAACATTGGAACACAAACATACAGGCGAAAATGAATGAATTGAGGTGAAAAATATGAAGATTTTACTTTTATCTATCTTTTCAACTTAAATACACTGGCCAGAAATGAAATTGAGATGAGAGACATGAAAACTCTACCTTTGTCTATTACTGAAACACAAATATGCCTTTATGTACCATTTAAACACAAAATATATTGGCCAAAAAATGAAACTGAGATAAGAGATGTAAACATGTTTCCTTTGACTATCTTTTGAAATTTAAAGTATACAGGCCAAAAAAATGACAAGAGAGACATTAACATTTTACCTTTGCCTATCTCGGGCTGGGTCGACAAATAAAGAACCTCTCGTTGGTCGACCCGGTAAAAGTGCTCTCAAAACGGTTCCGTCGGGAAGAACAAGTTTTCTCAAAAGATCAAAATCGTGCTCACCGGGTTTATCACTGTCAGACATCGGTTGATGTATAAAAATAACGTTTTTAGTCTTAACACATTCGAGTTTATCACAATAGTGACAGCATCATCATCATCATCATCAAGTGTACATGAATTCTCTATTTTCTTCCTCTTGGAGAAAAAAAAGAAAAGAAATGACAACATTTAACTTCTTCTAATAAAATCCTGTCCATACCCTGTCCCCTCCTTAAACATGCATTTTTTGTGTTTTCTTCCTCCCCAGTTATCAAGGGTTTTCTACACACAAGCAGTGACAGGAATTAACCACATAGGGAGTCGAACAGATCATCATTACATTCATTAAACGAATTCCCGCCATTTCAACGAACCCCGTCATATTAACATTAACAGCACAACAGATTTCATACTTTAAAAAGTCATTATCTTAACCTCTCCTCACCTCACATAAACGGCACATCCTCCAATGGCACGAGCTGCTCCGTGGTACGCAGCCGCCGGATGTCGACTCTGTATGGACATCAACTCTATAGTTAGACATAGTTATCATCACTTAGTTATAAGTATAGTTTTGGTTATATAGTTATGATTAAATAGTTCAATGGTTATATATATATATATATATATATATATATATATATATATATATGTATATATATATATATATATATATACATATATATATATATATATATATATATACATATACATATACATATACATATACATATATATATATATACATATACATATACATATATATACACACATATATATATACACACACATATATTTATATATATATACATATATATACATATATATACATATATATATACATATATATATACATATATATATACATATATATATATACATATATATAAATACATATATATATACATATATATATATGTATATATATATAAATATATAAATATATGTGCGTGTGTATATATATAAATGTATATATGTATATATATAGAATTTCCAGCCAATCAAATGTTTGGTAAAGATTTGATAAGATATTTTTTTCCGTCTGGTAATGATTATGTACGGATTTTGTACAGTTATCGGTCGATTATCCGCAGATATCCAATTACCCAACACTTACCGGGAAAATGGATAAATATTAAATTTTCAAGGTCGCAGTATTGAAAACTACCAAAATTGCATATGTCGACCTAGAGTTCGTTCAATGTATAACAATAGTTAATGCATACTTATTTAGAGATTTATAGATATATTTCTCAAATAGTTTTAGTTAATAGTTACATTGAGTTATATCTATTTTTTATGTAATTGTTGTAGTTTTCGTTATACATGCATACCTTTACCTTATTGAATAGCGATTCACGGTGAAGCGGTGAAGCATTAAAACCAGTTCAAAATTTCATCAAATAATACGTACATTCTCAACATTTGCCTATTTTCAATAACACATTCATTCTTCCAGGCTTGCTATTGATAAAAAATGAAGCAGAAGGGTTAAAAAAATGTATCAAAAGGGCTTGAAGATGAAGCAAAAGGGGTAAAAGCTTACATGAAACATATCCCAATCTGGCTGCATGAACTCTCCTAAAAACAGGCTGTTGTATGAAACCTGTAATATAAAAACAGTACGCTATTATTATATGCAAAATTCTCCTCAAGATTAAAAAAAAAAATCAGCTTGTAAGTTACAAAACTATCAAACACCCGGGTTGCTTCCCAGAGCTTTGATAAAAAATTAATCGAGAATTATCCAGCAACAAAGCTCCTATTCATTTAATAGGGCCCATTTTAAGTACCAAATTAATGATAAAAAGATTCAAATTTTTATTTTTAAAAAGAACGTGTGTATTCAAATGACTCATATATTTTCGGTTAGTAAGGCAAACTGCCATACTACAGCTGCAAGTTTGAACCAGAACTTGAACAATAAAAGACTCAACTTGTAAATTAAAAGAATCAAATGTATTTTAAACTATTTAGGCACACTATCATAACATTACATACTGAAGCTATATGAGTGGTATGTGACGCCGGGTCACGTGGCCAAAAGTCGTCCGATGCTCGCATCACCGCTGTTTGTTTTGCACTGTGTAACAACCCAAACAAAAACACAACTTGTTTGCAAAAAAAAACTTCTAACTTTTAACCTTCAACCTCTAATTGTCAACCTTAAACCTTTAACTTTCAACCTTAAAGCTCTACCTTTCAGTCTTAAAAACCACCAGCATTCAACCTTTCTCTCATTTTTCAACCAGAAAACGTCCACTTTTCAAATTTAGGACCTCCAACGTTTGACCTCAAAAAGACAACTATATCAATACAGTATTATAACAGCTCAATATTCATGGTCAGGAATTACAGAATCTAACCACCATAATAAATGTTCGCCTTTGTTGCAAAACAAAACCTGTCTTTCAACCTTGAGACCTCTAACGTTCGACTTCAAAAAGACAAAACAAAAGCATTATAGTAGGACATTATATGATATTAGTTATGATATTATAACAGTACAATTATCATGTTCAAGAAATACAGAATCTAAACATCATAGTATTGTGTTTTATCTGCATTCTTACAACAACCCCAGCACATAATACAACTTGTCTGCAAAAAAAACCTCATAAATTTTAGCCTCAAACAGACAAGATTATAACATTCTGTACCATAACATTACTAAATTGCTCAGGAAAATAATCTAAAGAACTCCACACTAAACATGATTCCAAAAAATGCAATCCAAAAAATGACCTCACAACTCTCTCTCACACTTTTCCTAGGTCTAAAACTACATTTTAGAAGTACACATCCTGCAATCGATTAACCACGAATTCGTGCCTACAACAACTCGTATTCGTACTTTTTACGATTTTGAATGGCTTTTCACGGCTTTCAAGGGCTTTGAAGGATTTTCTGGGATATTAAGAGTTATTTTACTCACGAGTAAAGGCCGTCTGTATGGTGACTCATGCACGAAATAATTCCATTGTCGGGAAAATTCTTCGCGATAGAAGTCTCCAAAGCCTCGTGAAAAACTTTCGCCAATTTTACTCGTCCTCCATAACCAGCGCCAAGAGTTTCTAATATTGCTTGTACATCAACTTTTACTCCATCTACACCTTGTTTTGCCAAATAACTGTGAAGTTCATCATAAAACTGCATAACTTTGTCAGGATGTACAACTCCAAGACCGTTAATAGTGAGAGTATCTGACGCCATATCGGGCATGTGTTCGAGGATATCTATTGGGAGATCCGGAAAAATTAAAGAGGATTCATATTTGTCCATACTTCCTTCACCGGTTCGTACTCCTCCCCAATAACCCATTAGGGCGTGCCAAACATAGATATACCTGTAGAAGAATGGAAACAAGGTTACCAATCTTACTTTAAAAGTCAATTTTACTTACTTTTATTTAGTAGTGTGTTCCAATAGTCTTTCACAAAATCTTTCAAACATCTTAACGTTTCATCCAAGTTGTAAGGTAGTTATTCAGAATATGCCAAAATAAAGAAACTTGGAAATTCTAATTAGTAACTAACCAATTAAACAAACATTCCAGCTTTAAAAAAACTTCCTCTTGACTTTCGATTTCACACAGATTAGAAGATTAACGAAACCACAAAAAAAGGAAATTAACTTTAGAATAACTTCGTCTCTTCAGATTCACACAGAATAACGAACAACACAACCATAGAAAAGAAACGAGGAAAGGGACGAGGAAAAAGGAAATGCTTACTTGAGGTTGTGAGCTTCCTTCATTGTACCGACAACGTGACCCAAATCCACACTTAAATCCTCTTTTTTGTTTCCAACTTGTTGTTGAAACTTAACATTTTCTTTAATATCTGTTAACCGTTGGGCAAACCTTCAAAAACAGAGAAGCAAAATAACGCATGTCAAAAAAAAAAACCACGCTAAAAAGGTAAGGGTACAAATAATTAGTTTTCTTAACACAGGGATTTTGCTAGAAATGATGATATGATATCATCTCAAAACAATTTGAGACCAATGGGGTTCAATGTCAAAGTAAGTTATCACTTTCAACCAAAAGCTTCTTTAAGCAATTTTCAATAAGAAAAACTAACAAAAAAACCCTTATATTCCCCATCAGAATGTATAAGAAATGATAAAGTCAACGAAAATAACTTAAAAACCTTGGTATTACTGTATATTAAACAATGTTCAAAACTAATCAGAACACACAACAAGGTACTATAAAACCCTAAAAGATTCATGAAAATGTAAAACTTGTGAACCTTTTTGACAAAATACATCAAATAGGAGTTAAATCTCTGATCAATAAAACTGAACACACCTTATATTTAACAACTCATCCACAATTTCCAAAAAGAGCTCCATACATTAAATTTTTTTTTTTTTTTTTTTTTAATCTTTAGCCTATCATTAAAAAAAAAAATAGGGAAAGAAATAAAAAAACATTCTGCTTAACATAAATGAACAATATCTTTCGACGGTCATTAAGAAAGAAAAATAATATCAAAAGCAAAAAAAATGATATTAAAGAAAAAGAAAAGATATTAAAAAAAAAGAAAAGATATAAAAAAAAAAATTATATTATATATATATATGGTATGGTATGGTATGTTATTTTTTATTTTAAATTTTAAACATACTGATTTGCAATCTCCCCAGGAGTTCCGGACCCGTGGTCCAAATCCACAGACTGCCATCCATCATCAATAATAAGAAATTTCGCCGGAGTCCCTCCCTCAGCAAGTCTGGAGAAAAACAGGCAAAAACAAAGGGGCAGAGTATGTTTTTTAGGCTTTGTCTAAGGGTATTTTCGCATGTGCTAAAGTTACAGATATTTTCTGTCGTTTTCCTCCATAAATTAGAAAAAAACGAGAAAATCCGCAGCCGTACCAAAAAATAGAAATTACCACCGTACAAGTTGCGTTACCCTGAAACTTTATACGTACAGTAGTTTGTCGTCTAGCGCGATACAATTTGTCGTTTAGCGCATTTCGACCCACTTTCGCGTCCTTTAAATACATGTTCAAATTTTACATCAAATCACCTCGCGAGGTGATTTGAAATAAAGTCCAATAAGGTGAGCAAAATTGTACAGCGTGCGGAGAAACGCCTCAAATTGACGGCGAGTGGAAGTATCGCCTCATTTTTTGTACCGCTTCATCTATCACAATTCTTCGTACACGTCTACGTAAGTCACTTTTTTAAGTGACAAGTTATTTGCGTTTACATCCGAATGCTCTGAAAGCTGTACATAAAAAACAAAGTAGCAAGACTAAGTTTGGGTTACATGCGAAAAATACCCTTAGGGTACTTTCGCATGTGCTAAAGTTACAATTATTTTCTATCGTTTTCCTGCATAAATTTTAAAAAAACGAGAAAATCCGCAGCCGTACCAAAAAATAGAAATTACCACCGTACAAGTTGCGTTACCTTGAAACTTTATACGTACAGTAGTTTGTCGTCTAACGCGATGCAATTTGTCGTCTAGCGCATTTCGAACCACTTTCCCGTCCTTTCACCACATGTTCAAACTTTACATCAAATCACCTCGCGAGGTGATTTGAAATAAAGTCCAATAAGGTGAGCAAATAGGCAGACGATGTAGCACGTGTCGGAAGTTTTTTTACAATATTTGTGCGTGGAGTACCAAAAAAAAAGCACACTGCACGTTTCTAGCCTCTGCGTACTGTTTTCCGTGCGCTGATTTTCGTACAAGGGCTATCTCTCTCAAACACACGTGTCTTCACACATACGGCGTAAGAAAGCATTGGGCACCTGTCGGCAAGTGGGAAAACGAAAAACGAAACCGCATTTATGTGCGACAACAAAAGGGTTTGTGAGGGTGTCGACACGTCGACAATGTGGCGTACGGACATTACGAAGTCATAAAAATTGTACAGCGTGCGGAGAGACGCCTCAAATTGAAGGCGAGTGGAAGTTTCGCCTCATTTTGTCTACCACTTCATCTGTCACATTGTTTTGTACACGTCTACGTAAGTCACTTTTTTAAATAACAAGTTATTTGCGTTTACATCCGAATGCTCTGAAAGTTGTACGTAAAATCTTGGCTAAAAAACAAAGTAACAAGACTAAGTTTTGGTTATATGCGAAAGTACCCTAAGTTCAAAATATCGAATGCAAACACCAATTTGGAACGTTTTTACTGTCTGAGCGTTTTTACTGCCTGAACGTTTTTACTTTCTCAACGTTTTTACTGTTTGAGTGTTTTTTCTGTTTGAGCATTTTTACTGCCTGAACGTTTTTACTGTATGAGCGTTTTTATTGTTTGACTGTTTTTACTATTCGAGTGTTTTTACTATTTGAGCGTTTTTACCGTTTGAGCGTTTTTACTGTTTGAGCGTTTTTACCGTTTGAGTCTGTCGAGTTGAAACACAGATTTAACTCTATTTGCCGCAATTTCCGTACTTTAAACTCGGGCCTGGCTGATACCGTACGTACACCTGTATCCGAATGTTTAGAAAAGTACTAATTACATGCACTTTAAAGTTTGTAAAGCCGCACATGTACAAATATACGAAATATATTGTACAAATTAAATGCTATTTTAGTATTTTCTATGTTTTGTAAAATGCAGAAAAGAAACATAGGCAGTCTGCCTCTAACTCCCCTCTCCAGCTCCCACACTTGTCGCAGTCACTGAAAGTTGGAGAGGGAGATAGAGCCATGGCCGCCTATACTATCCAAACAGGGACAAACATTAGATTCGTAGATTTACCAAAATAGTAATTGACGGACCCGAGATTTGAACCTGGTACTTGCCGTCCGTCAAAACCGCCGGCAGCCGGAAGCCTTAGCCAATAAGTCCAAGATCAGGGTTATACGATATAGGGTTTGATAATTAGATAAATACTAACACGTAGGCTATTTCATTTAACGAGATATTTGGACATAGATACAGTTTGTGTTGTACAGCGTATGGAACATCCGAAATGGATACCGCGCATTTTGTTTTGAAGGCGAAACAAATATCGCGCAAGTATTTATGACGGCTACGATTGAAATCCGGATTAATCGGACGGCCGCGAAGCATGCCGAGATCGCGGAATAGGTTTTCGGCGGTTTGCGGTCAACGTCACATCGATTGACACGTGGCACAACCATATTGGAATACGGCATCTCCGGGGATTACACGAACGAATCCAAAAATGACATGTGTCGACTTGTTGGCCATGTCGTACAATGGTCGTACAAAAGTACATCTGCACCTTTACCTTTATGTACGATACGATATTTTGATTGGTGGCGTACTTGAGTAGATAGAGTTTTAGAGAGAGATAGGACTTAGAAAATTTGATAGATTGGACCCTCTCTCCCAGGGAGCTTCTTTGTACAAAAGGTCAACTTTGACCCTCTATAACTTACTGCTCAGTTGGCTGATCAAAAAATTAAAGAGTATGTATACAAAGGGGGGAAGATGCTGGATTTTTGCAATGAGCTTGCTACACTTTTCATGGAACTAGAGAGTGCTGGAAAAGTATTTAGTGAAAAGGAAAAGGTTAACTGTTTACTAATGAAGTTACCCGATGAGTTCGAGAACATAGTCAACCGTGTGTAGGACTTGGCGGACTCAAGGTGGATTCGGAATTCAGTGGTAGGTATGATTCTCGTTCGGGAGAATACGATTGAGATCCGAAGGGGAGGAAAGAGTGGGCAAGCCTTGGCAGCTGGGACCGATTGGAGGTACAATGATTCCAGGAAACAGGTCGGAAATTATCGAGGGGATGGGCAGAAAAATCAGACCGAGGAGTTCAGACCAAGGACTCCCAAGGGTTTGTGCTATTTTTGTAAGAAACCGAGCACTAAAAGGCTGAGTGCACCAAGTTAACCGAGCTGCGGTTAAAGGAGGGGCAGACCGGTGGACCCTCGAGAGGAAAGAAAAAGGCCCTTGTGACACAGGTACATGAGGCGGAATCCGAGGACGAGGACGATGAACTCCTATTGGATGAGGAAGTGGAAGCGAAGAACGAGGTCGGAATTCCACGAAAGCAGAAATGTGCTTTCGGTGGATTGAAAGGTGAAGCAGGCTGGATTGTAGACTCATGCGCATCCATGCACATGTGTAAAGATAAACACGTGTTCACTACGATAAGGAAGATTCCCACCGTAGAGATAGAGTATGGGGATGGGAGGATAGTCACCACTACTCTTGTAGGATCGGTAGATTTGAAAGTGTTAGTAGAAGGAAAGACATCCAAGATACATTCTCCGATGTATTGTTTATTCCGGAGCTGAACAAAAACCTCATCTCTACGTCTGTATTAGATGATAAGGGTTTTGATACTAGCACTAGAAAAGGAGTCTTTACTGCTAGTTTTGAGGAGGAAGTTTATTTTACTGCTGAAAAATGTAGCCAAGGGATGTTTAGGCTGATTTTAAGCAATGAAAAGAAGAAACTTTATTATGCTAGTGTTCATGATATAATGTTGTGGCATAAGAGGCTTGGGCATGTGAATCTAGATAAGTTAAGAGAGATGAAAAAGATGGGAGTAGTGGAAGGGATTCAGTTCGGTGAGATTGAGAATCTAAGTGATTGTAGTGGATGTGCTCTAGGTAAAGCACACAGGTTACCCTTCCCAAAAACTGCCACCTATAAGGGAGAAAAGATTCTAGATTTAGTACACACAGATATTTTGGGGGCTAGCCAGAGTGCCATCACCCGGGGGGAAGAGATTTGTGATGACTTTCATCGATGATTGGTCTCGGTATTCCAGGGTGTATTTTTTGAAAAATATGTCAGGGGCTCATGAATGTTTTAAACAATATAAAGCATGGAGTGAAAAACTCCATGAAACCTCAATCAAGAGAGTAAGGAGTGACAATGGTGGAGAGTATACCTCTAACCAGTTTGAGGATTTTTTGAGAGAAGATGGAGTGCAACACCAAAAGACAGTTCCTGAAAATCATGAATAGAATGGTGTAGCTAAAAGATTAAATAGAACACTAAGTGATTGTGCTAGGAGTATGCTGTCAGATAAGAAGATAGGAAAAAAATTTTGGGCCGAAGCATTGAACTGTGCAAATTATCTCAAGAATAGAATTCTTACTTCAGCGGTAAAAGGTCAAACACCCTATGAGAGATGGACAGGCCGAAAACCAGATTTTTTTACACTTAAAAGGTTTTCGGTAGTCAAGTGTTGAGTTTAGACACAGATCGGTCAAACTAGAAGTTAGACCCAAAAGGAAAACCAGGATACCTAGTAAAATATGATGAAGATGTAAAAGGATATAGAGTCTATGATCTCAAAAGAGAGGATATTATCCTAGTGAAGCATCTAGTGGTTATGGATGAAGGAAATCTATAGATCCCTTTAAGCATACAAAGACAGTCAGAATCAGATTTGAGTCAGAATATTTTGATGACTTTGAGCTTCCTAACTATCCAGGATTTCAAGAAGATGATGATGTTGCGGGTAAAGATCAGATCGAGAAAGACCCAAATGTGAAACCCCTAATATTAACTCCAACTGAAGCGGAAGACGTGGTGGAAATCGACCCGGAATCAAAGGATAGGGGAGAAGTAGAAACAGTTCCGAAGAATCAAAGAGAGCCATCTACTCCGACAACCGAGTTTGAGGGAGGAAGAAGAAGCAACAAAAGACTGTAAGAGAGGCAAGTTAACAATAAGGTAAGCAAACTGTCTCACACCGATGAACCTCAAACTTATAATGAGGCAATGACTTGGCCTGAGAGAAACCGGTGGAAGACAGCCATTCATGAGGAGATGGCCTCAATTATGGCTGCCGATACATGGGAATTGATGGATTGTCCTCCTGACAATAAGCCAATTGGGTGTAAGTGGGTATATAAGTTGAAACTTAACCTGGATAACACCATTGAGCGCTACAAGGCTCGGTTAGTGGCGAAAGGATTTACCCAAAAAGAGGGAATTGACTACGAGGAGACTTTTGCTTCGGTCGTCAGGTTTCCTTCGGTTCGGATACTTCTCAGTATGGCGGCAGCAGAAGACATGGAAGTGCATCAGATGAACATCAAGACGGCCTTTCTACATGGAGAGTTAGAAGAGGAAATTTTAATGCGACAGCACGAAGGGTTTGTGGAGCAAGGGGAGGAAAGCAAGGTATGCCGATTGATCAAATCTTTGTATGGGCTGAAACAGGCGCCCCAGCAATGGAACAATAAGCTCGATGAGTTTCTTACAAGTTTGGGATATATTCGGATCAGCTCAAATCACTCAATTTATTTGTTTGAAGATGAGGAAGGAATTATTTTTATTGCAATTTATGTCGATGATTTGCTTGTTTTAACTAAATCTATGGATAAAATAAATAAGTTGAAAAATGATTTAAAAGGAAGATTTGAGATGAAGGATATCGTAGAAGCAAGGTATATTTTGGGAATTCAGGTAGAGAGAGACAGAGATAGAAAGATAATAAGATTAACTCCAAAGGAGGCTATTGGAAACATGTTAGAAAAATTCCAAATGGACAAGGCTAATAGTTGTACCACTCCTATGGAATTAAAGAAGGGAAATGAGGGGAGTGTGGAAGAGAGAGTTATAATCTTAGATAATGAGGTAGGCACGGAAGAGAAAAGATTTATGCAGACTATCCCTTATAGACAAGTAGTGGGCAGCCTAATATATTTCATGAATTGTACCCGTCCGAACATAGCCGCAGCTGTAGGAGTACTAAGTAGGAGTCTGAATGCTCCCACTAAGAAAGATTGGGAGGCAGCTAAGAGAGTCCTTAGATATCTCATAGGGACTAGGGATCTATGGTTGCATTTGGATGGGAACAATACTGACATCACCACTTGGAGTGATGCCAGCTATGGGGATGCTCCTATGAGGAGATGTACATATGGATATGTATTGTATGTGGGTAATGGGGCTTGCTGCTGGAGCAGCAAGCAGCAAAAGGTCATTGCTTAGTCCACCATGGAGGCTGAGAACATGGCTTCTATCTCTGTTGTAAAAAAATTAATGTGGGTCAAGTCTTTGCTTGGTGAGCTTGGTCATCTTAAGAGTGGTGTCCAAAAAGTGTTTTGTGATAATCAGGCTGCCATTGCCATTTCTGCCAATCCTATACATCACTTTAAAGTCAAACACATGGACATTAGACTTAGCTTTGTTAGGGAGAAAGTAGAAAACAAGTTAATCAGTTTGGAGTATAAACCAGATAGTGAAATGGTAGCAGATATGATAGCCAAACCTGTGCCTTCCCCTAAACTAATTTTCTGCCGGGAGAAGTGTGGTCTTAAGATAAAAAGTGACTAGAAAAAAAGGGGAGTGTAGAAATTTAAGGCTATTTTAGGATTTTCTAGGTTTTGTAAAATGCAGAAAAGAAGCATAGGCAGTCTGCCTCTAACTCCCCTCTCCAGCTCCCACACTTGTCGCAGTCACTGAAAGTTGGAGAGGGAGATAGAGCCATGGCCGCGTATGCTATCCAGACGAGGACAAACATTAGATTGGTAGATTTACCAAAATAGTAATTGACGGACTCGGGATTTGAACCTGGTACCTGCCGTCTGTCACAAACTGCTGATAGCCGGTAGCCTTAGCCAATAAGTCCAAGATCAAGGTTATACGATATAGGGTTTGATAATTAGATATATACTAACACGTAAGCTATTTCATTTAACGGGATATTTGGACATATATACAGTTTGTGTTTTACGGCGTACGTAACATCCGAAACGGATACCGCGCAATTTGTTTCGTAGGCGAAACAAATATCGCGCAAGTATTTATGACGGCTACGATTGAAATCCGGATTAATCGGACGGCCGCGAAGCATGCCGAGATCGCGGAATAGGTTTTCGGCTGTTTGCGGTCAACCTCACATCGATTGACACGTGGCACAACCATATTGGAATACGGCATCTCCGGGGATTACAGGAAAGAATCCAAAAATGACATGTGTCAACTTGTTGGCCATGTCGTACAATGGTCGTACAGAAAGTACACTGGCACCTGTACCTTTATGTACGATACAGTATTATGATTGGTGCCGTACTTCAGTACGTAGAGTTTTAGAGAGAGATAGGACTTAGAAAATTTGATAGATTGGACCCTCTCTCCCAAAGAGCTTCTGTACAAAAGGTCAACTTTGACCCTCCATAACTTACTGCTCAGGGGAGCAAATTCAGAGATTCTTCTTTTTGCTATAGACTCAGGGGAGTCTTGCCTTCACAGGGGTGAAGGTGGTCATAGTTTTTGTCTGTCAGGGTGGCAGTTATATTTGTTGAAACACAAAGTGGTAAGGGTTATCCTAGAGGCTTAGTGTGAGCTGCCTACTCTGAGGACCTAGTAAGTGTACTTTTCGGGAGAAAAATCCAGATTTTGGGCTAAAAAAATCAAAATTTGATATAAAAAAAAAGATCTATTGGAACTTTTAACCACCAGTGCCTGCCAAATAGTGCATGTAGTGGCGGAAAAAATCCGAAAATTTATAATTCGAACATATAGTTTCTAACAATTTTCGCTCAACTTGGTGAGATAAATCATATCTAAAAAAAAAAAAAAAAAAAAGGTTCCCAAATACTCAAATACATCGACCCTGGCTCTAGGCACGTCTCCAAAGATTTTATTTGCTAGCTAGAAAGTGGTTTGAAATAGGATATTATTATGTGAAATAAAAATTATTGGAAAAGATAAAAAAAATGGAAAAATGCTAAGATCTCCTTAAATTAGTAAATTAGTAAATTTGCTCCAATTGTTTGAAGGAAATTTGCTAGAAATCTACAATATTTGTTGTGGACGCCAACCTCAAGACCGTACGAATCTTTTTTGAGATTACATAAACAAATAATAATCTTGACGGTTAACGTCCGCCGTCGATCGCGCCGTCACTTGGCCGGCGACTGAAGATATTTATGGTTGTTGAAGGTTTCTGGTATCCGCACATAAGTAATTAATTAAAGTTTTTCTTTGTTCTCCCGCCAATCAAAAACGGCCCGAGCTTCTGCCGCCATTTCCGCAGTGTCAAACGCAGCGTCTTCCTAAACGACAAATAATGTTCTACGGAGTTTTCGAGGCTAAACTTTGATTCTGCCGAAGTCCTAATGATTGCTGACTCTTAAAAGTTAAAAGTTTATTGAGAGTGTACGGAGACGTTTATCGATCATTTTTGTTTGCAGCCGATTGCGGCTTGTTTGTGACTTTGTCTCCACTTGTCAACTTTTTGCCAGCTGTCGTCTACAGAGTATTCATTTTCCAAAACAAATCTTTTGGTATCTGCAGCCATTTCTCGTTTTTTAATTTAATGCTTTTTGAGAATATCAGTTTAGATTTTAGAACCAACTCTAGGGCCGAATGGAGCCGACTCCAAATTTTTTTTAGGGGCTGATAATCTTGAATTTCAATCTAAACCGTCGGATTAGAGATCCGACAAAATATGCACGGAGAAAATATGTTTCTTTTTAAGTGGCGAAAAAAACAAAAAAATGTCAGCGACAAAAGGCGTATATTTCAAAGCTCGGCGACGAAGTGCGCATCGAGATCGTGTCGGTTTGCGAATATAACTGGAGGAAAATTCAAAATTGGCATTCCGGAAATCACGGATGTCAGATTTGGCTCTCAGCTCGACAGACGCAACAAACATCTTTTTTCGCGAAAGCCAAAATTTCCAAACTAGCCAGGTTGTCAAGATCGTGATCTTTTACAACTTGTAGAGCACGTGGCAATCTTTGGACATAGTGGATTTGACTTCTTTAAACAACGGGCGGTACCACCGTGAATCGCTATAAGCGTCAATGTTTTTTTCGCCACTTAAAACCATTTTCTCCGTACACACTTGTCGGATTTGCAGTTATAAACCGCCAATCGGAAGATTTAGATTGAGAATGTTACCTTTCAATCGCAACCGTCAGATCCACAATCTGACAGTTGTGTACGGAGAAAATGTGGTTTTAAGTGGCGAAAAAATCATTGACGGTAATAGCGATTCACGGTGTAGCGGGCTGCTTGACGACTGAAAAAAACGAACGAGAAGAAAAAGATAAAACGGCCAGAAAAAAATAGTGGGCCGACAAAGGAGTGACGCTTGGTCGTTATCTTTATGGGGTTATAATGACAAATATGAAAAAAAATGCCCTACCGTTGAAGGTACATCGTACAGTTTTAGAGCGAGAAGTACGTAAGTTTACCCAGACAACTATTCGAATTGTACCTCAAAAACTATCAGATGACCGTACTGAATCGATTTACCGCTGAATATGTCAAAATGCTAGAGTATTGACCGGTTTGTATACGTTTAAACGGGAAATATGAGGTTTAAAATCATAGTTCAAAAGTAGACGTTTTTATGGTAGGCCTTTGGTAGGTGCACAAAACTTGGCACTAAACTCGCGTAGAGTAGGCATACTGTATGGGTGTGTGCTGTGGACACTATTGTAAGGACGTACGAATGTGACGTATGATCATAGTTCAGCGCACGCCGACGGACGAAACTTTTTAGCGAACTAAAACACGCGGACGTTCAAATTTGCAGACGCTAATATGACAGATAGTCCTTTCGTAAGTTGTGTTATGGGCTTTTCATGTGATCTTCTTACATCGCTAATTTGATCAGCGACCGTCCGATCGTCTGAATCTGACGGTTTAAAAAAGTTTTACCTCAAAACTCATTGAAATTTTTTTTTGTCCTATTTTTTTTCCAAATTTAGACATGACGTTTAATTCTCTATCGATCGATGTGCAACTCAACCCAGTACTGTACTGTAATTTTTCGTTTGAAATCGAAGATTTTCGGTTTTTAGTGTACGGAAAAGTTAAATGGATGGGAGAGCACGATTCCTTCCGGTAAGGAATCGGAGTTTACGCCTCGCTTGGACTTTTGTGCTTTCGATAGTCACACGTTAGCCAATGATAATAAGTCACGTGGAATGTACTGTACGATTGGCCCTTAGAAGCGTAACGTTACGACAGCACCAAATTACGGGAAGGGGAGCAAAGTTCAGATTTCGCAAACCGACAGAAAAAAGTAAAAAGAACGAAGAATGCGCAAAAAAAACAAAAGCTACTGTACTGTTCTAGAAATTTTATCGTTACCCGGAGGTGCACCAAAAATGTAGACGTGGACTTTCTTTATTTGTCTAACTGGTCTAAAGAAACTATTAAAATTTCCAATGGAAACACGCATTTTTTTTTTTGGTTACCATTAATAAACCCAAGGCCTTTAATTTTCAATGGGAAAAACTAAAAAAAGCTCTCTAAAAAAAAGATCGTACGATATTACAGTAAGTACAGAACCGCCACGCGCCACCTGACAAAAAAAACGAAAAATTCGTAAACGACAAAAAGTGTAAATGTCGGTGCGGCGCGCGAACCATCATTGAAAGATATGCCACCGACAAAGATTCCCGCCCTTTTTTTTTTTCCACCGACCGACGATTCAGCGGGCAGCTTTCGCAGAATAAAAATTAGTTGAACGGACAGATTTGGCGAATCGGAATCTCCTTTTCGACCGACACAAACAGACATACGCCACGTGGCAGTGTGGTCAACTTGAACGACCTTTGGGACTGTCACGTCAACTACGTTTCACGGAACGGCGCCGATACAACGGCAGACGACTCCAGTTTATAGGTTTTAAATGTGGGGAAAAAGGGGAACGCCACTGTGAAGTCACTCATCTCACTCGCTACGGGGACTAACCGCTGCCTCTCTCTCTCTCTCTTACTCTCCCACTCCCTCTCTCTCTCCCACTCCCTCTCTCTCTCCCACTCCCTCTCTCTCCCTCTCTCTCTCTCTCTCCCTCTCGCTGCCTCTCCCTTTCTCCCTCTCTCTCTTTCCCCTCCCTTTCTACCTCTAATCGATTCTTTTATTCTCGACTTTCTTCTCTCCTTTTTCCTTCTAAGTCATTTGTCTTTTTTCTTTTCTAATATTTTTTTTATTAAAATTTGTTTAATGCTCTATTTTAATAATAAAGCGAAGACTTACGAAGTGAAAGGTGATTTCCCAACGCCACCCCTCCCCACTTCCCCGTACCTCCTTATCCTTCCCTCCCTATTCCACTTCGCTCCCACCATTCACCTCTCTGTATTTCCCTCTCCCTCGTGGTTTCTCTCTCCATGCTTTTCCCTCGCTCATCTCTCTCTCTCTCTCCCTCTCTCCCTCTCTCTCTCCAGCTCTCTCTCTATCATTCGTTTTCTCTGATCCCCTCTCCCATCACAAAACTGAATTATTTAATTTTTACCCTCTCCCTCCTCTCCCTCCTCTCCCTCCTCTCCCTCCTCTCCCTCCACTCAGAAACCTCTCTCTTTCTCTCTCTGTCCCATCTCTCTTTCGAATTCCACCATTCATTCCTACCTTTGTATCCTCCAGGCTCTCGCTCTCTCTTGCGCGCTCGCTCTCTTGCTCTCTCTTGATCTCTCTCTCTCCCTCTCAATCTCAATCTCTCTTTCTCTCTCTCTCTCTCCCTCTCCCTCTCTCTCTCTCTCTCTCTCTCTCTCTCTCTCTCTCTCTCTCTCTCTCTCTCTCTCTCTCTCTCTCTCTTTCTCATACACACCCACCCACAGATCCATCCCACAAGACTTTCCGAAAAAATGATTTATTTTTACTCGCTTTCGCAAAGTTGTGCAATGCCATTTTTGCTTCTGACCCCATTTATACCCGTGTACGGACATAGGCATATATGTATATTTGTATTTGAAGTCTGCTTCCTTGTTTGGAGTGAAGGAATACTGCTCACCATTCTCGTATGCACTCAGATTTCCTCCTAATATTATGTGTGTTTCTGTATCTTTTGTCGTTTGCAGGTTAAATAGATCCGCGATAGATTCTTTATTGTCTTGGTGGATTTTTTTTTTTTGGGATATTTGAGCCATTGAATCCACATTTTTCGGTTTTCATTTTCATTTTTATGTGACTATTTCATTCTTTCAATTAGCGTTACCGAAATTATTTGTAGGTTAAAAAAAATGACTCCCGAGTCTCCAATTCGCTCGGTACGGCTCTATATTTTTTCATTTTTTTCATTTTTTCTCCAAATTTATTCATCCAACGCCCAATTTGCTTTGGATTTTCCTGTGGGATTTTTCGCGGGTCAACAAACAAATGAAAATATGACTTATTCCCATTATTCTTACATGATTGATTTTGGACAACAATCTCTCGTCGGAGAATTTACGGATCCCGGAACGGATAAGGGATCGAAATTTGTCGCATGTGCGATTTCTCGACCAACTGGAATAGCTTATCTCACAAGTTTACAAAATTGGGTTAATAAAGTAATTTTAACTTCTGGAGGACCAATGAGAACTTCTAAAATTCCCACTCCGATAAACGCTGCGATAGTCGACGTGACATCGGACGGATCCACTCTATTAATAGCCGATGGAATCTATGGAGGGGGAGCCATTCTTTTTTCAACAACTTCTTCTTATAGTACTAAACTCAT
Organism: Zygnema cylindricum; assembly: GCA_037447655.1. Lineage (NCBI taxonomy): Eukaryota > Viridiplantae > Streptophyta > Zygnematophyceae > Zygnematales > Zygnemataceae > Zygnema > Zygnema cylindricum. Next base: position 353,975 of record JBBHKE010000834.1, on the reverse strand, counting down.
CTCAGGAGTCTCTTGTTCCTCAGCTTCTTATTGTGGAGATAAAACGGTTCTTCTCTCATGCACAAAAGGAGATGGGATATATGTTATTTACAGCTTCGTCGTGAGTGGAACGAAGATCTATGCTACGGATCCGTTAACTCGCAGTTTTCCCGTTCAGTTTAAGCCGATTCAGTTGACGTGTTCTCCGTCAGCTTCTACAGGAGCTACAGGATTTTTGGCTGTATTATCGGATGGGAATAAGCTTTATAGTTATGGATTTCCGATCGATGGAAAAATTAAGGCAACTTCCACACTGACTTCGACGATTCCGAATGCTTTTGCGATCGACGAAAATAACAAACAAATTCTTGTGGCAGGAGGGAGACCGACAGAGCTCGGATTTAATCTTATTGTGGATTATTTCAAGTTTACGGAAACTTATGGAGTTAGCGGTAATCGGGAGCCGTATTCTTTCACGATGAACTCCGAATCAAAAAGTGGTAAGTCCAAGAACTACTCTGATTCTCTCTTTCTCTTTCTCTCTCTCTCTCTCTATCTCTCTCTCTTATCTCTGTCTCTCTCTCTCTCTTCTCTTATCTCGGTCTCTCTCTCTTCTCTCTCTCTCCCGCTCTTTCTCCTCTCTCTCTCTCGCACACACAGACATGATTGTATATGTGGTTAAAAGGCAGACATTAAAGTCAAATTTATCGTTTCATTTTTCTTTTTTTTAGACCTTCCAATCAGAAATGTACGACAATTTAGTCTAAGAAAGCTACCAAGTGTGGTATTTAGGATTGTCTATTGCTAAAACAAAAAAAAAAAAATCTTTGTTGGTTTTGACAGGGGGACAAATATTCATATACAAGGATCCGAACTTTGCTTACGTTGCGATTCCCGAGGGTCTCCTGGTTCTCAATTTAAAGATTAAAGAAAAAGGAAATGTGGCAAATTTAATTTCAGTAGACCATCCTATTACAGCTTTATGCGGACAAAGGTTTCAAGCTCCTTCTTCCCCTCCTCCTCCTTCTCCTCCCCCACCCCCTCCACCTCCCTCTCCTCCTCCACCTCCAGGTTCGTTCCTCGTGTTCTTGGCTTTGTTTTTTTTTTTTTTTTTTTTTCTTCTTTTTTTTTTTTTTTTTTTTTTTTTTTTTTTTTTTCCGCATTTCTTTTTTTTTTCTTTTTTTCCTTTTTGCCTTTTCACAATTTTCCGTACGTTGAAAGATTGTGTAATCTGTATTTCACTTCTATCGCTGTCTTCGCCCTCCTGTTATTTCTTTTTTCTTACTTTCTTCCCAATTTTTCAATCGGAGTCCTAATATATTTCAATCCTTTTTTTTTTCTTGTTTTTCTTCCATTCTTTTCAATTTTCTGTCAGTCCTCCCATTGTTAATGAATTTTGTGGCCTTACGAGTTTAATTTCATCAAATATGATCCGAGAAATGACAAAAAATGCAAAATCCACATGCTCAAAATCAAGTCTTAAACTCTATATTTCCGAAAAAAAAAATATTCAAAGAAAATTTGCCATATTTTTAGATCCCTTCTTAAAACTCGAATTTGAAACATAAAAGAGATACATGAATGGTGACCCAAACTCTTTCTTTTCACGCTTTTTCTCCATCTTTTTTTATTTTGTTCTTCTTTGTTTCATTTCTTTCTTTTCGTTTCGTTTCGTTTTTCGATTTTTGATTTTCTTTATGTTGATTTTCCATTTTCCATTTTTGACTTTTGGTTTCCCTTTTGTTCTTGCTTTTCCATTTCCTTTTTTTCGTCTTTCTCTTTCTCTTCCTTTTCCTCTTCCTTTCCCTCTTCCTTTTCCTTTTCCTTTACTTTTTCCTTTTTCTTTTCCTTCTCTTTTTCCTTTCTTTCCCTTTTTCTTTTACTTTCCCTTTCTTTACCTTCTCCTTTCTCTTTCTCTTTCTCTTCCTCTTTCTTTTCTCTTTCTCTTTCTTTTTCTTTTCCTATTCCTTCTCCTTTTCCCTTTTCTTTCCGTTTCTGCAGAATCATGTGGAATGAGAGTCTCCGGGTACTTCTATTATCCGAATGTCGTATTATTCCGAGGAAATAACGTAAACCTTCTCGGATTAGTGAGTCCCGAAGAATGTGCGACAGCTTGTAACGCTAATTCCGCCTGTGTGGGATTTACAATGGAGGGAACAAGTTGTAGAATGAAAGGAATACTTTCTGATGCAATAGAATCAACTCAGGATTCTTATTTACCATGTGATCCTTCCTCTCCAGCTCCACAACCCACTACTGTACCATCCTCATCTATACCATCTCCTTCACCTCCTCCTCCATCTCCACCTCCTCCTCGACCCCCACAGAGGTCTCCTCCTCCTTCTCCTCCTCCTCCTCTACCACCACGGAGGTCTCCTCCTCCTTCACCACCACAGAGGTCTTCTCCTCCTCCGTCTCTCACTTCTCGTTCCCCACCTCCTCCCCCACCAGGTACATTGATAAGGCTCATCACAACTGCTTTGTTTGTTTTCTTCTAATTTTTTTTCTTTCCTCTTATATCTTTGACCTCACTTGATTTGGCTTAGGAATATCCAAAAAAAATCTACCGAAAATGTCTTTAAATTCATTTTTAAATCCATGCGAATCATGTAGTTCAACTGTGAAGTTTGGATGTCGTTTGCTGACTCTCTCCTTCTCTCCCTCTCTCCTTCTCTCCCTTTCTCCCTCTCTCCCTCTCTCTCTCTCCCTCTCTCTCTCCAGTTGGATCTTGTGGAGGAATTGTGCCAGGATATTTCGTTTTCCCTAAAATGGTTCTATTCAAAGGCTGGAATTTGGACAGTTTTGGTTACTTAACTCCCAGACAATGTGGAGATTTATGTACTAAGAATCCATTTTGTGTCGGATTTACTATGGAAGGAACAAATTGTCGATTAAAAAGATGGCTCTCCTCTCCTGTTCTTTCCACCACTCAAGATACTTATTTGCCTCTTTGCATGACAAAGCCTCCACCACCCCTTCCACCCCCCGGAACTCCCACTCTCAGTACTTCTGTCCCTTCTCCCCCGCCACCTGCAGGTAAAACCAACCTTCCTTGTCGAAAAATTTGCGTGAATCTGAGTCATATTATAAAAGAATTTCTTGCCATGTTATGCATTTTCACTTTTTATGTACAATAATTTGTCAAATGTTACGGTTTTGGTTCTCCACCGTCTTGGTATGAAAAACATCAATTTTATGGTTTTCTGTTTTCTTGGCACAAAAAATTGTCAGATGCCATAATTTTCCGCTTTCTTATACAATAAAAAGATAAGATGGAAAACTACATCTTGGGTAACAACTTGGATAACTTGGATACAGCGTGGATTTGTTAAGTGTTATGCCTTTTCACTTTCTTGATATGAAAATTTCTCCGATGTTATGGTTTTCCATTTTCTTGGTACAAATAACATACTCTTATGAAGCAGAAACTATGCTTACCAAAATTATCGCATGATTTGTTGACAATTAAAACAAAATGAAAAAAAACGATGAAGGGAAAAAAAAAAAAAATCTTTTTGTCGCAGAACCAGACTGACCTATAAAAAGTTGTCATTTGCAGGTCTGTGTGGAGCAGTTTTTCCTGGATATATTCTCATCCCAGATACAAACGCCTTCAACCAAAATATTTACTACCTAAGTCCACGAACCCTCGCCGAATGCAGTCGACAATGTATTATCGAATCTGCCTGTGTAGGGTTTTTCTTTGTCAACGGAAACGGTTGTTTCTTAAAAAGATCTTTGAGCAGTTATGCTCAAACATCCGTAGGGAACAACTCCTATGTTCTCTGTATTTCACGTCCGATTCCAAGCCCTCCTCCTCCGTCAAGTTCTATTACTTTACAAAGTGCTTCTTCCTCGTCTTCTCAGATTCAGAGTTTCAAACAAGTTGATTTGCAGTCTTCTCTGACCATGGCTGCTGAAACCAAAGACCAGCAGCATGATGATCCGAAAGAGCAACCGGATGTTGACATCAAAACCCAAGCGGACGATCAAAACTCTCTCACAAGAAAAGAGATTAATCATGCAGGTAATGATTTTCTCATCCTTGCAAATGCATAGGCAACTGATAGATGTGACGTGAAAAGATCATAAGATCCTTGCGATGCTAAGACTGGATTCAAATTGGTAAACTGTTGAACCAAGGTTTTTGATATGAATAAAGTCATATAGAAAAGTTGACAGTTGGAACATATCAACTCTAGTTTTTTCCCCTAATGTCTACAGTAGCCTTTATTTGTACTACCAGTAACAGCCTTTATCTTCTCTGTTCTTCTTTGCAGAAACTTGTGGTAGTACTGTGAAGGGATTCCTCCGGATTCCAGACACCGATTTTTTCACTGTCGACTTATTTTACATTCGGCCGAGAACAGCGGCTCAATGTGCTAAACAATGTGAAAATGACGATTTGTGTGTGGGATTCACTTTCTTCAACAAAACAGAGTGCTTTTTGAAACAAGCTCTTGCGGCTCCCCTTCCTCTTCCAGGAACAGACTCATTCGTCGCCTGTGTCTCACGAGAACCTCCTCCTTCTCTAAAAGTTGAAGACATCTCGAGATCCGATTTAGAAACATCAATATCAGTCTTTACCAATTCAGGTGCTTGAGATTTTTTTTTGATTTTGATGATTTTGATGATTTTGCGTTTTTGATCCGCAGACAAGTGTTAAGTCTTTTACTATTTCGTGTTTTAACTTGTGAAATATACTCTCATACAAAAATGCACTGTAAATATGCTCTGGAAGTTATGTGACTTTATTAATCATGAACGTTGAGTCAACATTTGTATCATAGCTGTACTGTATTCAATTCTCTGACATTTGGTTTTTGTCATTTTTGCTGATTGCAGAGGCCTGTGGAGTCAATCATCCTGGTTTCCAACGTCAGGTAAGAACCCTAAAAGTCACTTCCATATAATTTGCAAAGAATAAAGGGATCCTAAACTCCTCTTGTACCTATGAAAACAACAAAAGAGCTCCTTCACTTGATTGATACTTGCACTGATAAAAGTTGCTGCTTAAAATAAACAGATGTATTGAAATCATTTTTTTCTCAACCATAAAATGTCAACACACACTCATACACTGTGAAAAGATGGAAGGTTATTCAATCATTTCATTATCCGTTTTATCATTTTTCTTTTCATAGGAAAGAAGGAAAGATTTCTCCTCTTAAATGAATCTAAACATTTCGTTATCTGTTTGATCATTATTTTTTTGCAGGAAAGAAGACAAGAGTACAACACTTTAAAAGTTAACGAAACGGTTTGCGTCAAAACTTGCAATGAAGATTCTAGATGCATGGGATTCTACTATGAGAAAGAGGAATGTCGTCTCATAGACTCTTTGGAAACCGAAAATAAGACCACTTCTCCGGAAGCGTATCTGAAATGTTAAATTTTTCCGCGAGATTAACTTCTTTATTAACAAGAAGAAGGTACGGTCGGATTTTTCTATTCCTCGTAGGAAAGGTATGATTGAGTTTTTCTTATTTCTCTAGGTTAAGATTTTGGCTTTGCTTTTCATGGATTTTGCATATTTTTTGCATTCAAAAATTGACATAAAGGGACTAAGGATATTCAACTGATATCGTGACATAGGGTGTTGGTTTTCACAGAGGGAGAGAAAAGAGGTGAGAGAGAGGGATAGAATAGACTTACAAATCGCATATTGTGACGTCACTAATGGACAATCTCCACTTTTAGGGAAACCAGTCCAGACAGACAGGCGTATATGAGAGGGAGGTAGAGAGAGAGAGAGAGAGAGAGAAAGAGAGTAGGATAGATCACACTCGAAAGACCTCAGCATACATGATAATATGATATGATAAACATAATTTCTGGCTCTCCTCTACGGTAATGTAGACGGATTTAGTGTTCGCGCATTTGACTTTACGGAATAGCACGAACTTAAAATACGCATATAATACGGACGTTATCTAATAAGGGCTAATAGTCTAATACTTTCAATTCAAAATCATGAAAGTATTTCAAACTAATAGCAGTAAGTACTTCCTTTTGACCTTTTAGCTTCGTAGGTTAAAGCCTAAAAGTTTTGAAACAGTTACGTCGTCAAATCATATCCTTTTGTTGGTCTCATGATTTTTTTATTTGATACGGTTGCAGGATTTTATCTCTATTTCTGCGATTTCAACTTTGGATTCAAAATATTTCGTGATTGAAGACAAAATACTTTATTGAAAAGAATGAATTAGAAAGTGGAGAATTGTTTTGGGAAAACATGGTGCAATAGGATTCGCAAATTGTTTGAGGGTCTTGTTTGGTTAAAATAAGTTAGGTTTGGATTTGTATTCATGAAAAATTGTATTTCTTGCCAATTGGTAACCAACTAACCATGTTCTAGGTTCAACATGATTCTAGCCATTTTGGTTTCAAATATTTGTTAGGGTTTTGGAAAAGTTAGTAAGGTTTCATTCTTTTTCATTATAGAGAAGCGGAAAATTTTGTAGTTTTCAAAGCCATGTTTTAGGATCGAATAGATGTATAATCTCTAGTCACCATTGTGTGATTTCTAGTCTATTCGGAAAGTACTTAATCTGTAAAGTAGTAACATGCCATAGGTATGCAAAGCAAATCTCCTTTTTGTCCTGTAGTGGCTAAAAACAGGAAGAGGTTTGCTTTCTATTCCTAAAGCACAAGGTAGTTAAAACGGTTTTTGACATTTTTTTTTTTTTTTTGAAACCGCCTCTAGTCTCAAGGCGGTTGGGATTGCTCCAATTTCTAAAAGATATGTACCTTTTTTGTTTTGATTATTCCATAAAGAGATTTTTTGTTTCTTTTTTGAACAAAAATGGTCATCCTTATATCTTCTCATGAGCTTTTGTGCTTTCTTTATACATAAAAGCTTTCATTGTAATGCCATGAATAATCCATTGTTTTTTTTGTATTATTACATTAAGTCACATCAATCCATCTTCTCAGTATTTGCAATTAATCTGTGATGGTTAAAAAGTTGAAAACTTTAAATGCACACAAATTTTGTTTGGAATTTACCTTCCACAATTTCCAAATTGATGTTAAAAACATATTCGCTTGCACCAGAGTTGCCTAACCAATCACTTTTAAAATTAACAAATTTTTAAGGTTAACATTGTTTAAAAACTAAATACAAAGTGCATTTTGCCACGTGTCTCATTTTGGCCACTTAACCTAAAAAGAGTTGTCAACACTACACTGCGAATCGTAATTAGAGTAAAGAAAAAATTAGAGTAAAAAAACAAAAAAAAACAATTAGAGTAATGAACTATAATTTGTGTGATAGAAATTTTTCACCGAGGAAGTTTACTCTAATTTATTTAAGTACTCTATATTGGGTTATGTCGGCAATAATTATCCGCGCTGAAATTATGAACACTAAATTACGTGGTGTACAAAATCTGTCAGTCCGTATAGTTTGACGTCATCATGAAGTTAGTACTATTTGTCACGCTGAATGTCAGTTAATGTTCACACTGACGACGATGCTGTCGACGGACGAGAGTTATGCGAACGGCTTTTTTTCGATGTGATTGATTTTTTTGTTTAGTGCGATTTCACGTGCGAGCGCGATTCTATTTTTTAGTTAGTGTAGTTTT
>JBBHKE010000834.1:332498-346397 GCA_037447655.1 Zygnema cylindricum | reverse complement strand
TGAAGTCGACACTCTACCTTTCGCCTTTTTTCAACTTGAGTTGATAATATTTTCAACCCTAAAAAATGCATTCCTTGTAAAGTAAATATAAGAGAGAAAGGGAGCGTTCGTCCAGCTTCCCCTTCGTTTCCCTCCCTTCTCCTCCTTTTCCCTCCCTTCTCCTCCTTTTCCCTCCCTTTCCCTCTCTTCCCCTCCCTTTACCGGATATGCTTCATCACATCGAAATTGCGACTAAAAATTACAGAACTGAAACAGTTCCAAGATTGTGTCAGAATACTATTTTTACAGAAGATTTTGTATACATTTAAACGATATTATTTTGGCATCTTTAATACACTACCACCGTGTATCGCTGTGTTAATGTTTTTTTCGCCTCTTAAAACATATTTTTTCCGTACACACTTGTCGGATTGTGAATGTGACGGTTGCGATTGAAAGGTATGATTCTCGGCCTCCAATTGGCGGTCTCAAATTGAAAATAGTACAAATGTGTACGGAAAAAAAGATGTTTTAACTGGCAAAAAATAAATTAACACTAATAGCGATACAAGGTGTACCGTACAGTAAGTTTTTACCGTTGGAGCAGGCTTTTTTTCAGACTTTTTTTTTCTCGCATATTTTTTTTCCTGGATCGTGCGATGTGACGACGTCATATTTCCGGGACTACGACCGACATTACTGTATGGACCCCTTTCACGTGTCTAATTATGGTTGGTCGCCTCTCTAACGAGGAAAGTGTGGTCGTTTTTTTTTGTTTGGGAGGAAACATGCTCCCCGGTCCTTTTACTTTTTACGTTAACGAAGGGCTCTCCGCTACTACAGACATTTCCTTTAAATGGATTATAGCCAAAGGATTGTAATTTTCAGCTAGGCGACGCTTGAAATGTACGGATAGTGCTCATCAAGTTTGGTCAGGCCCTTGTGGCCGTACGCGGGCCACTTTCGTTCTAATATTCTCGTCACGACAAGAATCTGTAAGAAAAAATCTCGATTGAGCCGTAAAATCCGACGAAAAACCTGCGATCTGGAAAATCTTCTGAAAACATCGGACGATATCGCATTATGTTTGTCGTGTTCCATTTGGCTGGAAGGAAACGTGCCAAGAGCCCGAAACATTCCCCTGTTGATGACAGGTACGGGTCGTGTACCTTCTTGACGCCCGCCGTACACTGTCGAGCTATCAGTGGCAGCAACACTCATTTACTTATTATGACGTGCGATTTCGGTCCACTCTATTTACAGAGAATCCTTCAACACATCCCACCGCCCTACACTGAAAAACGCTAGGGTTTGTTGCACGTGTGTCGCAAACAGAAAATTCCACGCGTGAATGCGCCCAAGTTAATGCCGCAGTCTCCCGCGGGTATGATGGGAAAAATCAGCTGTCTCCGTAACACATTTTAAAACATGTACGTTTTCCCGAGGAAATGGGGTCCAAATTGCAGATTATACTGACTTTTATTTTTTTTGCCATTGTAGTTTTACGCTTAGAGGTCGGGTCGCACGCTTGAAACGAGCTTACTTGAATACTTTTCACAGGCGAACATGCGCAGGCATGCGGACCATGTCCATGCACATGCGCTAGAACGGTTTCGCAAGGCATAGAGCGAACAGTTTTCTACTTTTCTTTGCCGCTACAGTACGGTACAGTTCAGTACGGTACGCCCAGTGCACCATCGACCATCGCTTGATGGTTGACTGCGCGCAGTTTTATTAAATGCGGCTTCGAACCGTCCGCCTCGCAGTAATTAGTAACACCAGTGTGTGCCGCTGTCATGAGTCGATCGCGTGACGCCTGCTGCCAAACGGCCGCAGCATAGTATTCATTGCAGGTTCGCAGTGGAACGGGCAGAACCTGCGCATTAAAACCATGGTCTTGTAGTTCGTGCCGTACCGTATTTATGGTCACAGGACGGCCCAATCAATGTTCGCAACTTCGCATCCAGGCACGGCAGATTTTAGGTGGACGAATTAACGGCTGGGATTCCTTAGATGCAAAGCACTCTGGCGACTTTAATAAAATGTTTCAGGTCAAGCTTTCGATACGAGCGATTGGTTACAGTAATAATATCTTTCAGTAATAAAGTAGTAGTAACAGAAAACTGGACGTATTGCCAATAACATTAAATTAACGTCAGTAATTTACTGACAATACTTTTTGATTCCTTGAAATACGGACTAAACGTGCAAAAAATTGGGCGTCCGTACAGTAGTTTCATGAAGCGTAGTAGAGCGCACAGATCATAGTTCAAAAGTAGGTCACCGTACGCCCATACAATATGCCTATTGTACGCAAAACATACAATATGCCCTTAAGACCCATATTGTATTGGCCGCAAAATGAAATAAAATAGGGACAGGGTTGAGTTGCACATCGATCGATAGAGAATTAAACGACATGTCTAAATTTTGAAAAAAAATCGGACAAAAAAAAATATTTCTGTGAGTTTTGAGGGACTTTTTATTTAAACCGTCAGATTTGGACGATCGAACGGTAGTTGATCAAAGTAGGCGATTTTAAAAAGATCACATGAAAAGCCCATAACACAACTTACGAAAGGACAATCATGTTATATTAGCATCTTCAATTTTGAGGGCCACACTAAATAAAGCCTCAAATTGACCAACCAGGCAGTATGGGACGAAAAAATAAAAAATACCACATTACCAAAAAAATTACCAAAACCTACGGACCAACCCCGTTGGTGCCTTTTCCCTCGGAATGTCATCTTACGCCGTGTCAGTTCGCTAAAAATTTCGTCCGGCGGCGTGAGCTGTACTTTGATCTTACGTCAGATTCGGACATTCGTACAGGAGTGTGCACGACGCACACACATACAGTATGCCTAAGTTGCGCGAGTTTTTTGCAAAATTTTGTGCGCCTACCAAAGGCCTACCATAAAAAAAGCCTACTTTTGAACTATGGCACAGATGACAGTGCACCAAAGTGGAAAAAAAAAGCGAAATGAAAACGCATGCGAATTTTGGTTGGGCGCAAGCGTTGACGTCAACCTCTTTAAAGTAACAGCACAATATCCGTACACATCTGTACAAATTCGGTACAATTCAGTCGGGATTAGACGGTCACGGTCAATCCGTTGACTACACCGCCAATCGTTATTAGCGTGTAAGTTTTTTTAGCGTATAAAAATAATTACTGTGGCGTACGGTATTTAAGAATTTGAAAATTTTGGAAAAAATCATACATTCTAATTGTTTGGTTATGGTAATTTGGATCTTTGAAAAAAAAAATGTTGGTCGCAAATATGCTTACACTAATATAGGTCTCCGTACAAAATCTGACAAATCGTACACAAATCGTACATTCACACGGTCGAAACGCGACTGTCGGATGAATATGTGCGAGAGGGATTTTTTACGACCTGGTTTTTTTTCCTTTTTAGAAAGCACATTCTTATTCGTCCGCGATTACTAAAACTAATTTATTGTACTTTTTAACTTAAAAAGATACACTTATGTACGGTCTGACACTGACCGTACATCACTCTATTTAAGAGACAACATACTGAAAATAACCCTAAATATAAAAAAGAAAAAAAATAGAATGAATTACACTAATGGAGAAAAAAAAAACGGGACGGAATTAACATACACAACGCTAATAACGATTGGCGGTGTACTGTACCTTCGACCTGGGAAACAACGTAATCAAGTGCTATACTCTATCTCAACTGGTTGTCGTCTAGAGCCTGAACACAAAAAAAGAAACAATGCACAAGTGAACAGCATGAGTCCAATAACCCTAATCTGACAGTAAATTTTGACCGAAGATTGGAGAGGATTTTTTGCGCTTACGAACGTCGACCGTCGTGAAAAATAAAAACAATTCACACGGCTGGCGCAGGTTTATTGTAACAAAATTGAGGCAGCCACATATAAATAAAATGGCTGCGCGCAGGTAGTTACTCACTTCACGTGAGCTCCACTGTGAAAGCACACACAGAGAATGTGACAGCACACACAGAGAATGTGAATCAATGTGAAGTACTTATTCAATGTAAGAATGTTGATTCGTAAATAATGTGGCGGAATCAATGTGAAGTACGTTTTCAATGTAAGAATGTTGATTCGTAAATAGTGTGCCTTCATTTGGTCGCGCGTGACGACGCGTCATTTTAGTTTCATTGATATTTATACGCGGGTACGCTTTTATATTTTGTACGAAGTTTATTTCGTTTCGTGCGAGTTTATACATGTCGTACGTCGTCCTTTAATTTGTGTCCAAAGTTCAGCGTAACGGTTTCCATTTTTGCGGCTAAGTCAAATGTCGGTGTGTGCTTTCACAGTGGAGCTCATGTGAAGTGAGTAACTACCTGCGCGCAGCCATTTTATTTATATGTGGCTGCCTCAGTTTTGTTACAGTAAACCTGCGCCGGCCGTGTGAATTGTTTTTTTTTTCATGACGGTCGACGTTCGCAAGCGCGACAGTTTTTTAACCGCCATTACAATATTTCGCCAGTCAAAGTTGTTCGACGGATTGACCGTCAAATCTGAACTTAAAAGGTACGTAGCTTGTACGAAACTGTACTTCAAATGTACAATTTCTGACAACTACACAGTGAATCGCTATTAGCGTTAATGTTTTGTTCGCCACTTAAAACATCTTTTCTCCGGACACACTTGTAGGGCTGTGGATCTGATGGTTGCGATTGAAAGGTAACATTCTCAGCTCCCGATTGGTGGTCTCAAATTGAAAATCCAAAAAGTGTGTACGGAGAAAAGATGTTTTAAGTGGCGAAAAAAGCATTGACGCTAATAACGATTCAAGGTGTACCTGCGCGCAGCAAAAATTGTCTCTGCGATTAGCAATTCCCATTTATTTTTCTCGTTGTTTAGCGAACCGTCGCTTCATCCGTCTCCTCGTCTCACGAACTACAAACGACGAAGTGTACATTCACCATATTTATTGTCGATTAAATGATTCTTTTCGTGGCAGATTCCATGAACGAAATATTCTTTTTGTTCCTAACTTTGCCGTCTACCGGCTTTGTCATTGGCCGTAGCTTGTAATGATACCTTTTTGTCTTTTGCGGCTTCTATTTTTTTGTGGACATCGTGTAGGTAGCCCACTCTAAATCTAGAGTTAGGCTTAAGACTTAGCCTCATTTAATGCACTCAATTTACCGCTTAAAATGAGAAGGCATTTTATACTCTCTGCTTCTCCTTTTGTATTCTTCTTGTCTCTTTTTGTATTATATTTTGCTTCCATGTTCACATTTGCATGATTCTTATCTCTTTTATCTTTCATCTTTGATATCTTTCTCCGATTTCTCTCTCTTCTGCCCACCGTGCCCTTACCTTCTACAATTAGAATTAATTAAATGATTGGCAAAAATAGCGATGGGCAGTGTACTTAATGATTAAAAATAATTGCTCCATTATAAAATGTTAAAAATTGTAAGATTGGATTTCTCACTCCCATGAGAAAATTTTTCAAAACCGGAATTACTTCAATAAAAAAAAAAAAAAAAACCGTTTTTGACCCATTTTGGATGTGACTTCAAAATTTTTTCCGGTACATCGTGAAGAGAGCCAAAATTTCATAAACTTATTATTATTGTTGTTATTATTATTTATTTATGGAAAAAATTTCCAGCCGACTGGACAATAATGTAAACCAAAAGAGGGGAAAAAAAAGAGAAAAAAAAGTAAAAAAAAAGGAAAAAATGGAAAAAAAAAGGAGTGCCCGCAACAATATCGTAAACAATCGGAAACACTTATCTCAGTCACAGGTTTCCAAAATGGTATAATTTGTGTTAAAGACATTACAAATTTTATAAAAAAATAACTTTTAAAACAAATTAGTAATCCTTTCCTTTTTTGAGACGACCGATAGCTTTTTCTGTCAAAAAAAATTAGCCATAGTCAATTTAAAATTAGTACCTATATTAGGAATTTACAAGGAACTTACTAGTGGGATTTCCCCCATATTAAAAACATTAAACTTTCAATTTTCTGTTAACCCTCTCCCCCTCCCGGTCTCCCTCCCGCTCCCCCTCCCCTCCCCCTCCCCCCTCCCTCCTCAAAAAAATCACATTATTTCAACTACCCACTTGAAAAACCATCTTCTGAAAAAAGTTTTCTATAATAACTCAAGTACCCACTATAAAAATATCATGTTTTTTTTTAAATATCATTAAAAAAAACCGTATGCACTCAAAAATCACATTTATTTATCAATCACACTTATTCTACAAACCGTACTAATTTAACAACCTGCTGTAAAAAAACATCATATTGATTCAAACATACATGATAATCCGACTATCTACCTGTGTTATACTTTGATATCCGGACGGCTTTCTCGACATAAAGGAAAGAGCCTCATATTAACTGTTAAGCACCTAACTCAAAAATACAATCAAATTACCTCAGCTACCCACTCAAAACAATCATATTTATTCAAAAAATTATACTTATTCGACTACTGACCTGTGTTACACTTGGATATCCAGACTACTTTCCGACATAAAGGAGTCGAGCCTCCGGACCCGAATCATAAATTCACCCACTAAAAAAACCATATTAAATCAAATACCCACTAAAAAATCATATTAAATCAAGTACCCACTTAGAAAAACCGTGTTACCAAAAATATACTAAAGAAAAAATATTTAAAAAGAATTCACCTGTGTCCTACTGTGGTATCCGGAGGTTTTCCCGACATAAAGGAGTCGAGCCTCGGGGCGAATCATATCGAGGATATCGGTCGCTACGAGACGATCATAAAGGACAAGATCTGCCGACTGCAATAGACGGTACGCTTTCACTGAAATATGAAAACGACAAAAAAAGAAAAAGAAAACGAAGTCCTTGTCAGAGCTTACAAATAAAAAACAAATAATGACGAAAAAAGTGTTTTTTTTTTTTCATTTTTCCCACTATTCTACGACAGGGCGGTAGGTACGCTTTCAATGGAACAGGATAACAACAACAACAAAAGAGACAAATCGTCTGTTTGGTAACAATACATGATAATTTTCAGCATTTTAACTCACTCCAGAATTTGGACAAAACCCAAAAAAATCTTTCACTTTTTCATCTCAGTGAAACTTGAAAGTTGAAACCCAATAATTATAAAAACCTTGAGGTTGAAAACCCAAAAACTTGTAAAATAAAACCCCAAAGGAAGTTAAACCCCGAAAACTCACACGTGAGAAGCTCACTATCCCCAGGTCCCGTTCCGACCAAAAACACATTTCCAGGCTTCGTATCTCCGGAATCTCTCCCTCTCCCCCTATTTTCTTTCATTTTTTTTTCTTTTAACATTGCCAAAACCTCTCTCAGTTCAGGTAAATGTAACGCTATATCGTCATTTTCCCGTATTTTATCGGAGGGCTTCGCTTCTTCCCCCGTAGAGTCAAATTCGGAAATCGACGGTCGAGATGCGGTCTCATCCGTTCCATTAAAAGGAAATTGCCGAGAAGTTTCCTCGGAAGGAGATTGCCGAGGCAATTGCCAGGAAGTTTCCTTGGAAGGAGACCGGATAGCGAGGGCTCCAAAACCACGATGTCGCCCGTGTTCGCTGTCGTATTCGTTGAAGGGAGAGGGAGAGGGAGAGAGAGAGGAAGAGGAAAAGGAAGAAAGAGAGGGATAGGGAGAGGGAGAGGGAGAGGGAGAGGGCGAGGGCGAGGGCGAGGGCGAGGGCGAGGGAGAGGGAGAGGAAGAGGGAGACGGCGAAGAAGGTTTCTGAAAATCTGAGGAAAAATTTGAGGAAAAAGAGGAAGGATTTTCAGTTAAAGTAAGAGTTTCCTGTTGTAAGTTATTTTTTATTCGGAAATAAGAATGGTTGTGACCCACTAGTTTAACGGAGGGCACCGATTGGACAATTGGGAGTCCAACGGAAACTGAACGGTTGAGCTGCATGGACAACATAGGTACGGAATTTATTTTTTGTCCTGTCTGCAAAACCAGCTGAGAAGGGGGGGCCATGATAGAGAAAACGACAAAAATATGTAAACCGAATTAACTGATACTGAATTTTCACCCTTTCAGAGAAACTAGTAATTATTATGTTTCTTTTTTTTATATGTAGTTAAATATCTTGACTATGGCATTCTCTTGTCGTTTTCCAAGTTCAATTTAGCAACTTGAAGCTAAGTACAAATTATAAATTTGAAACCTAAAGTCTTGCTTTTCCCTTTTTCTCGCTCCCTCACTCTCCCCTCTCTCTCCCTCTCTCCCTATCTCTCTCTCTCTCTGGCCCTCTCCCACTCTCCGTCTAACTCTCTCCCTCTCCCCCTCCCTCTCACTCTTCCACTCACTCTACCTCTCTCCCTCACTACACCTCTTACTCGCGCACTCTCCCTTCTCTCTCCCTTATCTCTCTCTCCCTCCCCCTCTCTCTCTCTCTCTCTCTCTCTCTCTTTCTCTCTCAACCTAGCCGTCACTCCAATTTCTCACACCTTAGGTGTTCCAAATTTGAAATCTGCAATTAGGTCTGCCAATACTTTAAAGCATTTCAAATTTTCAATCGTACACAAGTACAGATTGATACAATATGTAAAAAGTACAAACGTACAAACAGACAAAAGTACAAATCTACGAAGGTACAAATCGATTCGCAGCGGGGGACGGGGTCGCAGATTCGACTCGAAGGGCGTCCGATCCCAAAAGGACGCCTCTTTGATGCTCCGGGCGGGCGAATAAGGGCAGTGGCGACCAATCAGAATTTAGAATGTAGCCTCCGTACAGCGAATGAGAAAGCAGAAGAACAAACCGACAAAGCGCGACGGACGTTCGCGTCTAAAGAATGTACGGAGGGGCGTCTGTTTTTGGGATTGGAAGAGCTATTAGGGTTTTGGAGGGGCTGACGGATGTTCCTAGATAGTCGGAGCCACTGGGAAGACTCCGTTCTGTCGGCCTAAAACTGGATTGTGAACCTGGTGAAAGGCAGTTTGCAGATATCAATGTGTTAGGGTATGTTCTCATGTAGTCGTTACTTTATGAAATACTTTGGAGTTCAGTGAAGATTCTCCGTACTACTGTTCAGAGCGTTCTTAGGGTATGTCCCCATGTAATCGGTACTTTGATAAAGTATTTTGGACTGTAGTGAGGATTCTCCGTACTACTTTGAAGAGCGTCCCTATGTGCGAAAATGAAATCGGAACTTTGACATGTGACGGTTGTAGACGTAGGTACATCTTGTGACGATTGAAGGCGACAACGAAACTTCCGACGATTAGTGAGGCCCACAAAAACAGCGACAGTTGTATACGTCTAGATTTTTGTGAAATTGTAGACGTTTAGGGCTTGGTGACGTTGTGACGTCACGCTCACTCGTGACAGCGTCGACGTCACGGATTCAAGAACTTTCCACCATGGTTTCCCAATTTCGTTTTTTTTAATTTTCTCATTTGAATTGCCATTTATTATTTTTTTTTTTTTTTTTTAAATAACATTTTTAAAAGATCTTTCATTTTATATCAATACTGTCGTGTCTCGTTCTAAAAAGTGTGAGATGACAGCGATAGTGTGAGAGGGAGAGGGGAGAGGCGACGACGGCGCAAAAATTTGAAAAAGACCCATGAATGGAAGTGGAGGTCCGAGACCCCTGCAATTTTTTTTCCGTACATGCGCGTGACGGGCACGGATAAAAATAGCGAGGACTCTCCTTCGCCCTAAAATTTTCCCACTCGTGTGGCGCGCGCGTGGGTCGTTTTTCATTCGCTGTTTGGGCGGTACTTTAACTAAAATCACCTCCTCGAGTTGATTTTAAATGAAGTTTTTTTTTGGGCTGGATTCTCTTGCCCGGGGGTCGAAAAGGGGAAAACGCCAAAATGCGTTCGCATGAAGACAAACACGCCGTACATCCAAAGTATGAATTCACGTTCACTGTACTTTGGTAAAAACGATTTTCTCGTACGGCTAAAGTTTTTGTCAAAGTTCCCTGAATTTTAGGGCAAAAAGACAGAGAAAAGTATGTACTTTAAAACATGGGGACACCCCCTTATGTTTTGAAAACGAAATCGGAACTTTGAAACGTGACGGTTGTAGACGCTGGTACAACTTGAAGAAGACAACGAAACTTCCGACAATTAGTGACGTCTACAAAAACAGCGACGGTTGAAAACGTCTTTGTTTTGTGACATTGTGACGTCATGCTCATTTGTGATTGCGTCGATGTCGCTGATTCAAAATCTTTACGCCATCGCTTCTCGATTTCGTTTTTTCGACTTTTCTCTTTCGACTTGCCATCAAAATGTACCCAAAGGTATGCCATCAAAATATACCCAGAGGGTATATATAATGTATGTTATTTCCATAATAAAATCTTATTCTACTTAAAAATATGCCCAAAGGTAGTCAAAATAATTATTTTTCATAGATCTTCCATTTCATAACAGTATTGTCGTCTGCCATTCTAAAAATTGTGAGATTAAAAAGCGGTAGTGTGAGAGGGAGAGGGGAGAGGCGACGACGGAGTAAACATCTGCAAAGGACCCATGAATAAAAGTGGAGGTCCGATACCTTTGCAAAAAAAATTACGTACATGAGCGTGACAGATAGGGATAAATTAGCAAGTCCTCTCCCTCGTCATATTCCCACTCGTGTGGCGCGTCCGCGGTTTGACATTCCTTGTTTGGGTGATACTTTAACTAAAATCAATTCGCGAGTTGATATTTGTTAAATTTTTTTATGAGATGGATTCGCTTGTCCGGGGGTCGAAATGACCGAAACGCCAAAATGAATGCAAAAGACGACAAACATGGAATACGTTCAAAATATCAAGTTGACGTTCATATTGTGTGGTAAAAGTATTTTTTAGTAAGGCAAACATTTTATCGTTGGAGACTGAATTTTGGAGGAAAACTACAGAAAAAAAACAGGATACTTTAATACACCCCCTCACACTCCTTTAGGGTATGTCCCCTTGTCTCAAAGTATCCACTTTTTCCAATCGTTTTCCCCCAAAATGCAATTCCGTATGAGAAACACTTAAGTTGTACAAAAAAACAAATTCTACAAAAGCATATCAAACGTGAAGTCGATACTTTTAATGTATTTTATGCTTGTTGTCATGTTAACGCATTTTGGCGTTTGCCTTTTTTCAATCCTTGGATAAAAGAATCCATCCCATCAAAAAAAATCATAAAAAATCGCCTCCCAACTAGCTTTCAGGGAAAGTATCACCCAAACAATAAATGAAAAACGGCCCACACACGTGCCACACGAGTGGGAAAGTTTTAGAACGAGGGAGAATAATCCCTATTTTTCTCCATACTCGTCACGCCCATGTACGGAAAAATACGAGCATGTACGACAAAAAATTTGTAGGGGTCTCGGACTTCCACTTTCATTTATGGGTCCTTTGCAAAATTTTGCGTCGTTGTCGCCTCTTCTCTCTCTCTCTCACACACGTTATCGCTTTAACCTCACACTTTTTAGAATGAGGCATGACAATATTTGTGTTAAATGAAGGATATTTGAAAAATATCCTTTTTTACTACCTTTATGTATATTTTTATGGCAAGTCGAGTGAAAAAAGTTGAAAAAACGAAATCGAGTAACCATGGCCGGAAGTTATTGAATCTATGACGTCGACGTTGCCACAAGTGAGCATGGCGTCACAATGTCACAAGACCCTAAACATCTGCCATGTCATAAAATTACAAAAATATAGCCGTCTACGATTGTCGTTGTTTTTGTTGGCGTCACCAATTTCGTAATCATCTTCAACCGTCACAAAGTTGTACCCACGTCTACAACCATCACATATCAAAGTTCTCATTTCATTTTTGCACATCGGGACGCTCTTCAAAGTATTATGGAGAATCTCACTGCAGTCGAAAGTACCGATTACATGGGGACACGACCTTACTACGAGATAGCTCACAAAGAGATGGTGAATAATGAATGAAGAAAATGGTAATAGCACGAAATTAGGGTAATATTCAATTACGCGAAATTTGAGGTTCGTTATTGGACGCCATACGTTAGGGTATCGAACAAGCCCCCATACAAGTGTGGGACCTTCGGCACCTCGCGGCACCTCGCGCCGACATTTCTTACCTCTTGGGATCGGGTACGATAAATAGGGTTTTGGGGTTTGGGTTGTTTTTTTAATAAAAAAAAAACAAAAACAGAAAAAATAAACCCTAAACGAGCGGTCGCGGACGTCTTCGGCACCCCGGAGGGCCAAAAAGTTGCAAGATTCAGCGTCGTACCGAGCTGTACCATAATTATTTTTTTCAGACCAAACATCGTTACTGGAAAGCTGTCGAGAAGCTCAAATGATGTAGGCGTAATTCCAGACCGTTGGATGTTTCATTTTTTGCTTTGCCCTTTTTCTAAAAGGGAAAAGCATTGTAGTCGCCTTCGTCTCTGGTGACAACGAGAATTGACCGTCGATGTTTTATGTGTAAGATCTTGAGCCGTTGAGGGCTGGCGTCTTTGGTGACAAAGGTAAGAGACACGTGGTACAATCCTATTTGTTGTATTTCACGTGGTTGAAGTGGTATGATAAATGTCCAGACAAAATCGACGTCACGCCAAAATGTCGTGCTATCAATACCGGTTGAGTAACGTACAGTATCGTACGCAAAAAAATTTCGCGTGCCATTCCGTACATCACGTCGATTTGTCGCTTTCTCAATATCCGTACACGCCAAAATGTCGTGTTACCAATACCGATGAAGTAACGTACAGTTTCGAACTTTAAATTTTTGCGTGTGCGATCCCGTCACATCACGCCACGTTGTCGTGTTCTCAATTTCCGTACACTACTGTTATTTCAGTGTTGGCGTGACGTACGATGTGTCGTGATATCAATACCGGTACAGTTCACCGCCAATCGTTATTAGCGTGTAAGTTTTTTTAGCGTGTACGAATAATAAGCGTGGTTTACGCTAATTGGGAATTTGAAAATTTTCGAAGAAATCGTCTATTCTAATTAGGAATTAGGGCTATTATTAAATATTGTGGATAATTCTATTTGGGAATTAAAAAAAAAAAAAGCGGGACGGAATTAGCGTACACAACGCTAATAACGATTGGCGGTGTAACGTACAGTATCGCATTTTTAATTGTGGCGCGTGCGATCTAGTCACATCACGCCACGTTGTCGTGGTCTCAATATCCGTACACTATACAGCGAATCGTAATTAGAGTAAATAATGCTAATTCGGTCGCCTTAAATTTCGACTCTATCACGTTAAATAGAGTAAATGATTCGAATTTTTTCATTATTTAAGGTAAAGTTTAATTAGCGTAAAAAATCCTAATATAGGTTCGTTTTAAATAATGTGGAGTACGGACAACGTCCGACTGTGCAAAATTGTAATTTTATAAGTAAAACGGTACAAATAAAAATTTAATAGAATCGCGCTCGCATGTGAAATTGCACTAAACAAAAAAATTAAATCCCATCGAAAAAAACCCGTTCGCATATCTCCGTCTGTCGACAACATTCTCGCCCGTGTGAACATTTACATGAATTTACATGTGAAAAATTTATAGTTAAACGACAACAGTATGAGTTGAGACAAATAGTATATATCTATGAGACAAATAGTACTAACGTCATAATGACGTCAAAATATACGGGCTGGCGGTTTTCGTATGTCTAAATATTTTAGTGTTTATCATTACAGCACGGATAAAAATTGCCGACATAAGCTAGTATAGAGTACTTAAATAAAGTAGAATAAATTTCCTCTGTGAAAAGTTTATATCACAATAATTAGCGTTTACAACTCTAATTGTT
Source organism: Zygnema cylindricum (assembly GCA_037447655.1). Classification (NCBI taxonomy): domain Eukaryota; kingdom Viridiplantae; phylum Streptophyta; class Zygnematophyceae; order Zygnematales; family Zygnemataceae; genus Zygnema; species Zygnema cylindricum. The sequence continues at coordinate 332,671 of JBBHKE010000834.1, read as the reverse complement.
TTTTTTTTGTTTTTTTGCTCTAATTTTTTCTTTACTATAATTACGATTCGGGGTGAATCGTAATTTCAGTGTTGACGTCACGTACGATTTTCGTACATGGTACGCACTGTACTAACGCATTGTACATGGTAAAGACCATGACGATGCCAAGTGGATGGTTTAATTCGCTTTTC
>JBBHKE010000834.1:259998-324998 GCA_037447655.1 Zygnema cylindricum | reverse complement strand
GAGGAAGGTTCGTTATTGGCCCGACAAAATGGAGCGGAATTCCAGTAAACGTTTTTAGTATACTTGTTTGTACATTTACTGGACCCGCCTAATGGAATGTTACCCTTAGCATAACTGTTTCGTAATTCTTGTGTGAACTGTTAAATAGCGATAATAAATATTTTTAATGACATATCGTACATTGTATCGTTTTGTCACATCGCTTTTGGAACGTCAGAAATACCGTGTCGCCACATCGCAGTGAACATCGTATTAATTGCGATGTGATACAATACGCTTTCGTAAATGTGACATACTGTCGCAAGCAGACAAGAACGTGTAAAAGAATGTCAGAGTACGGTCCACGGATGTACGGTACACCGCCAATCGCTATTAGAGTGAAGGAATAAATAGCGTAAAAAAAATAGTGCTATTAACGCTATTTAGGAAAAAAAAGAATAAAAAAAAAACATCTATACTAATTAATCACTAACTCTAATTTGGGTTTTTTCGAATAATAAATACCCGCCGTATCGATGTCTACATCAATACATGTATCCGTACAAAAATTGACAATTCATATGCCAAAATTTGAATATTTGAGTTTGCGTCTCTTTTTCCAGTGCACATTCACATGCGTGCGCAATTACATTATATGACTTTTGGTTCATTTTTATTTTAGAAAGTACATTTTGGTACGGACAAAGCCTGTCCGTACACCACGCTATAAACATCGTACTTTCGTTAATAACGCTAATTAAAAAAAGAACCCTAAAAGGCGTAAAGGAAAAAATAGAATTATGGATTGTATTTCAGGTTTTTTTTTATTTTTAAATGGGCACCGAATTAGGGTGAAGATCCATTAAGCAAAAAGTGAGCTTGTTTACAGAAATTCGGACCTCTCCGTACTACGTCGTACGTCTTATTTTGTTTTTATTGAACATTACAGAGAATCTTGCTAATACTCTCCAAAATTATGGGAGTTAACAGTGACCGTTGGATACTTTTTCGCGAAGCATTCGCTTCGAAAGTTTCTGTAATTGGTGATGTACCTCGTGAGGTACATCACCGAGGTACATCACCAATTACATAAAAAATTGAGCCGCGACACGTTGGATAATGAGCATACGTGTCAAGATGGCAACCAACAGAAATCAAAAAATTTCGCACACGATATACGCATTAAAAAATCCAGCAGAAAATACAAACGAAATCTCGTAAGTCGTAACGCACTTTGGTAATGCTATTTTTGTTGTCGCCCATTCGTCACACTATTTCTGACAGTGCTCATTCGTCACGCGTAAAAACAGGAGCCCTAAAGAAATGAGGTGGTATCTCACAAGGCATCTGCGAAAAGTACAAGAGTTGTGTTGAACGATGACCTGGTACGCATGTACATGGTACGCAAATGAAGATTTTTGGTCGGTGTGAAAATCATTGACGATTTTCAATATATAATCTATATCTACGTGGAACCACTCTTTTGCTACCACGTGGATTACAGACTCTCCCGCAATGGAATTTCGTTCAAATTGTAGCATTCTGTAATGTTGGCCGTACAATTACAGAATGTCCTAATGGAACTTCACCCTTAGCGTTATCTACTCTAATAGCGATTGGCGGTGTACTGTCGCTGGAAATGTCATCCCTCTACTCTGTACAATTTGTGGATTTTCTGGCGGCAGTCGTCAGGTCCAATTGCCAGTCGAGGCAAGCCTTTTCTAGCCTGTGATTGGTCGATTGGTGCTTTTAGCATAATGCTGATACTCTGTTTTTCTTCACAAACCTACTTTTTTGCTATTCCACTTCTTACAATCTACCACGTCATTGTAGTCGAAAAAAAATATAACAATGACAAAATGACACGTCACAACTATTCAAGTTATGACAAGAATATCCCGAGTTTCTCGGACATCCCTGAGCGATATCACCGACTTTGCACGAATGCGGTGTCATTTTGTGTTTTTTCCCTGTACAAAAAGTAATCCGTACATATTGTAATCAAAGGTGACGGAGACCTTTGTGTTTCAAAACTCAGACGTGTCTGTTAATAGGACCAACAGTAAGTACAGTACAGTACTTACCCTCGTACGATTTTTTACAAAATGATAAATTTACTTCTACAATACCACGAAACAGGCTTGTAGTACTTTAATAAACTGTACCTTTCGACAAAACTGTCCTTGGCCGGATGCCCGGATCAGTCAGGATATCTTATAGTGGAGACGATTTTTGAAAAAGTTAGCACCTTTTTATCGAAGCCCCTATTTTGACGTCAATCGACGGACCGATGTCCAAGGCAGTCTGTCACGGGCGGTGCCGATGACGTTGACTCTTCCAAATATCCGATCGACCGTGTTATCCAGGCCGTGCACGTGTACAAAATACTGTCAGACAGCTGTTTTAACAGTACGAAAATGGCCGTGACGTGAATACATGTCTATCGTTAGGGCCGTAGCGCTTTGGACTGTTGCAGATTCTCATTAAAGGTGGCTTTATCCGCTGACATCATAAAGTACATAGGTACAGATTCGACTTTCACTTTTCCAGTCCATAACCGCCGTCACATGAGTAGTACAGCCTTCCGTTTTACTGGCTGTGCCATGGAACGTCCTGGCTGCTTTCCTGTCTCCATGCTGCATCCTACAACTGCCAGCCAGGACAAATTTCTTGCTGACCGTCTTGTCTTGTGAGCTGAAACTTCTGCTCATCTATATTCCAAACCTTTTGCTACATTCATTTGCTTCTTCCAAAACAATTTTCTTCAACCAAAACCGTCTGCTCCGGCTTTTTGCTTCAAAATTCTCCTGTTTTAGAAGCAGTTCCGCCATGGATATGAAGAATCTCCTGGAGGAGACACGGAAGAAGTTAAAGGCCCTACCTTCACGTCCCTCAGCAGAAGTTCTGGAGAAGGCTCACAGGACAGTGGCAGCCATAGACAAGAAGCTTGCCTCCAAACTGGAAAGTCTCTTATTGGCGGATATTCCTTCTGGTGTGGACAAGAAGCAGTTTAATGAAATCCAGGTATCATTGTACTGTATTTTTTTGTATTGTATTGTATTACCATTTTGGTGATTCTATACTGGCTTCCTTTTGTATATATGCTAAAGACTTATTTATTTTCTTTCTGTTTTTTTTTGTATTGTATTACCCCTGTTGTGATGCAATACTGGCTTCTTGCGTGTACGTATTCTGTAAAGCTCTGTATTTATCTACTTATTTATTTTCTATCTTGCTCATGTTTTAGTGTTTTTTCATGTTCTTTGTCCTTTGTCCTTTGTCCTTTGTCCTTGTCTTTGTCCTTTGTGTGCTATGTCTTTTGTCCTCTCTGCTTGCAATAACATCTTCAGAAGGAAAAGCGTACAGCTTTCTCTGAGAAACCTGGAGTTGTTCTGATTTGTTCACCTAACTCAATTCAAGTTGTAATAATGCAATTCCATTGCGGCCATTTTTGGGATTTTCATATAGTAACGCTGTATCTGTAGCAGGATTTTTTAGATTCTTACTGTGTATTGTTTCATTTTATATTTGTGATGTATCATTTCCCTGTATAATTGCGATGTATCTTTTCTGTATATTATTGCATTTTGACATCTGATTTTCCTGGTTATTTTCCTGCGTGTATTTGTGTGCCTTTTGATACAACTTTTCATTTTTGTTTTTTCTTAATTTTTTGGTCTCCTCCCTCACACCCCCCCCGCCCCTGCCCCCTTGTATATTTGCAAGTCTATTAATGGCGGCCTATGAAGAGACTTGGCTTTCAGAATCTATATGGAAGCTCAATTTGAGAGAAGTTACAGAATAGTCTGTTCAGCTGACATACTGCATTTTTTTTGTATGTTTGTATACGTATATGTTTATGTTTATGTTTATGTTTATGTATATCTATGTATGAAGGCAAGTTAAACCCGGACAAGAAATCCCTATCTTACAAATATAAGGCAGTTATGTCAGCGGGACCGATTATTCTGTAATTTCTTTCTTATTTATGTATATATGCACACACACACACACACACACACACACACACACACACACACACACACACACACACACACGATATGAATATGTGTGTATATATATTCTGTTTTCTTAAAATATTTTGTTTTCTTAAAACAGTAGCAGCTTTTTAATGCCAGCCTTTGCGACGCTTAAAAACATCCTTGAAGCCAGGTGATCAACCCTGGAAAACTTTGTTTGCATATATCCGTGTGTATATATTTTGTTTTCTTACCATTTTCAGATGGCTAACCCTGGAAGAGTTGTTCCCATGTTCGATGTTTCCAGGAAAAAAAGCGAACTGCTGCGATTGGCGAGGCTGATGCAGACAAGAAAAAGTTTTTGGCAGTTATTGATCTTGAAAATCAGTACCGCCATTATGAAGATATCATTCGGAGGGGTGAGACTGCCATTGTTAATGGCGATGCTAATACCGAAGTGAACCGTATTTTAAAGCAGGAGGCAGCTTTGAAATTGGTAGAGGATATCAAGTTTGTCATCGCACGGGAAGCTTCTGAGGTGGATTGGAGTTGCAGGGATTTAGAATCCCTACCGGAAATATTTGGAAAGATGGTTTCTGTTAGGGTTTTGGACGTCTCAAGGAACATGCTGGAGGTGAGTTTGTTGTTATATATATTTTTTACTTCTTTTTTTTCGAGGCATTCTTCGTGTAGTAGTGTCTTCATTATTAGTTTGGTAGTCATCAGTTACTCTACGTTAAGAGTTAATAACGCTGATGCAAGTGAGTGTATTTTTACCCAAAATCATAGCTTAGTGTTAATAACACAATTTAGTTTAGTAGCCCATAATGAGCCACGTGCCAAAGCATACGGTGGTATACTTAATTGTAAGAAGGTTTTAATACTAATAATTCACTAGTACATGATTTGTCTTGTTTGACATCCTATCCGTATCCATTCCCCAAGATTATTACTCATTTCCATTTTCGGTATCTTTTCTGCTTCGAGAATACAGGTGGTCCCAAGATTATTACTGACTTCTGTTTGTTGGTATTCTTTTTTTGGAGACTACAGGGGGTCCCGGATTCCCTTGCCGGTTTGGTGAATCTTGAGGTTTTGGACCTTAGTGCCAATCAGATTTCTCAGCTTCCCGATTCTATCGGAGCTCTTGGGAAACTGAAAAATTTGAATCTTGCTCGGAACAAAATTTCAGCTTTGCCTAAAACTATTTGCAATTGCAGGTGAGGAATGGATGGACAGGAACAAGATTGTTTTATTTACTCATGGTGATCAGAAGTCAAAGATGAAAGTTTTAATCAATTTTTTTTGCATTAGGACCTTGTGTGATTGGATGAACTTTTGGTGGAGGAGCAATGTGATAACTTAATGTATTTTTATGTGTTATAGGTCACTATTTCTTGCGTCTGAATAATCTTGGTTAGAAACTTGTACAGTTCACATTTTCATTTGATTCTTGTCTATGATGTACTGGTGTTCTTTTTTGCTTTATTTAATTCTTTTGCAGAATTACGAGCTGATATTGTTGGCAAGTTGATGTGTATATCAGATTTTCAGAATCCTTTGGGAGGTTTTTTGTTCTTTTCATGTGAATTTTCTGCCGTTTTTATTCGTTTTTCCGCTCAGGTTTTACCATTAGGGATTAACATACATAACTGACTTTATTGCTTTTTGATTAAAATCATAGACACTCTTCTCTGTTCAGTCGTGCCTATTTTTCTACTTAATATCGAAGAAAGATCCTTTTGAAGTTCTATAGATCCTTATGAAGTACTACGTCTTTCATATGGGGTTTTCAGTCAGATGTTTTTTGATTGTTTTTTCGTAAAGAACCACCTGAAATACTATGTTGTTTATTTGCGGTTTTTAATCGATCACATGGTATTATTTTTGTGTTTTCGTAGATATCGCTGATCATTGTGGGCAATCTTAATATTACGCAACATTTGTTTTGTGCAATATTTATGATATGCCCAACAATCTAATGATCTATGGACTTCATTTGTCTGACTCAAATGTACTTCTATTTTCAGGGAATTGGAGGTTTTGAATCTCACATTCAATAACTTGGAGGAGCTTCCTGACCAGATGGGAGTCTCTTTCCCCAAGCTCCAGCGACTCTCTATCGGACTTAACAAGATTCGATATCTTCCTTCCACTATCGGAAATCTTACAGAATTGACTCACCTCGACGCACATTTCAACCAGTTGGTAGAAATTCCTTCGTCTATCGACAATCTTTACAAACTCCAAGTTTTGGATTTGAGCGACAACTTCTCAGACCTCACTAGCGTCCCTGCATCCATCGGAAATATGAATTCGCTTGTCGAACTCAATCTGAGTAACAACCAAATCCACTATTTCCCACTCGAACTGGGAAAATTGACTGGACTCAAAAAACTTGAAATTGAGGGAAACCCATGGAAAGACCCGTCATTGGTGGAGATCAAGGACAAAGATCAGGAATCTCTTATTCAATATCTGCGACAACGATCTCTCTCTAATCCTCCCCAACCGGAGGACAATTCTCCGCTAGCGATGTTTTCCCGATGGCTTTCTACTGTTATAACCGGTAAATTCGACTTTGGTACATGGTTGAATAGTATTATGACGGGGACTCAATTCCCACAGCTTTTAGGGCTCCCTGCCGCTAAAAAACCGTCAAGTACGGAACTTCGATATTTGGATACAACCAAGGTGGACCATGACTTGGAAGGAGGCAGTGGTAGTGAACCTCAAGCAAAAGTATGAGGGAGAGAGAGGGGGAGAGAGAGAGGCTATGTGGTTAAAACCAAGGTGGACCGACAGGACTTGTAGTGCATCTTCAGCGAAAGTACAAGGGAGAGGGAGAGGAGAAGCGGTAAATGTTCTTGTCGTCGCAGACTGGAGAAATTACACTCTGGGTTGGGAGAGAGAGGGCGGGGTGGAGGAAAGGGGGAGGGGGACCTAAGAACTCTTAACTCTGGGCCATGAAGAAAACACCTGTATTTGTACCGGGAATGGTGTCTGGGGTATGATGTTATAATGTATAAAGATATGTAAGTGGAGGGTGGATGTGGAAATGTATTGCGGTCTGTGTAGAACATTTGATGTCATTGAATTCTGGCTCCCAGTAAAAGGGGTATTATTGGTCTTCGAAAATGGAAACTCGCTTTTGGGAACCGATATCAGAGTGGACAAGAACTTGAGAAAATTTGATGAAAAGTTGAGTAAAGTTTGAAAAGAAAAGTCGAAGAACTTTGTAGATAGTGAGGAGTTTAAGTGCGCATATTTTTGTGCTTTGACATGCAGACAGGGATATTGTTTGTGGATATAAGATGGTGTTTAAGGTTTTAGGAGTGTGGGTTCAATATTGGAGTAAAACTCCTTTAATCTGAGGGCCTGGAGGATAAAACTTTATGTAATAAAGATAAAGATAGAGACATTAGATATTCATAAAGATCTTATAAGAATATTTGCATGTTCGTTTGTTCTATTGTTTGTTCTTTAAATGTTTTTTTCATTATCCATGTAACCATATATAGTATAATTGTATTGAACTTGCGGTTGACTAAATTGGAATGCTGTATATGGAAAATGTTGTCCTTTTTCTTGCCCGTCTTCTTTGTATATTAATTGCACTTTTGTTCAACAGTGAATGTCATGTTTACATTATTTTTTCTGTGAGGGAGTATTCCTGTTTGTACTATTGTGATGTTTTTGGGCACAAATGAAATAATCTGAGAATAACTTTTGCGGTGTTATAAATCTTCTCTCGGTTAATAACTCTTAGACGATTGCAAATATTTCTTTTAAGTTGTAATGCCCAGAGATATTCAATAAGGGGAGGGCATAGATTCTAGCGTTATGCTGGTTATGCTTTTTGACAAAAACAAAAACGTCATATTATGCTATCTTATGTCGGTTGTTGTTAAAGACATTCAAGAGATCCCTTTATTTGTGCATGAATAAATTATATTGCCCTGTTTTTTTTTCCTCAGCCGGCTCATGTCGCTTAATCGTATTAACAAATTACCGTATAAATGTGAAAAGAAGTAACCGTATAATCCCCATCATCAAAGAAAACACAATATCATAATCAAAATTTAACAGGCATTATAAAAAACCTGCGACGGTGCATGAGAACTGGAAAAAAAAAACGAAAACAAAACTACTCTGAAAAATGTAAAAGTATCAAACACAAAAAAGAAACACTGCGAAGAATGATAAAACATGCAACAATTCCCTCTCCTAATATACATATTTGTACAACTATACTCGAAGCATGTAAAAGACATACAAAAAAAAAACTTTCCCCAAAATTCCTTTGGCAATACAACCATATTCATCGCGAATCGGTTAAAATCCTCTAAAGGCGTGAATTTACGGGAAGAATCGCGGCAACTCCTTGTAAAACAATTTTCTTACGTTCTTTCACTTCACATATAAAAATTATCCTGCAGTAATCACACAATCAGCCAAAATTGTATTAAAAGTATTGTATTGAATTGTCTCGTATAGTATAATATGGTATAGTATAGAATACTAACATGAAATGCAGGATAAATTAAAAAGCACGATGGTATAGAGTATAGTACAACATAGTCTTGTACAGTACAGTAACAGTGTCGTATAGTATAGTAATAGTCTAGTATAGTAATAGTCTAGTAAGGTAACAGAACAGTGTAGTAACAGTATCGTATAATATAGCAATAGTGTAGTATAGTAACAGATAGTAATAGTCTAGTATAGTAATAAACACACAGGATAAATTAAAAAGCACGATGGTAAACCATCTGAGTCCGGGGGTACAAAAGGGGTGGCATGGCCAAAACTGAAAAACTACAAGCAGGGCAATAAAAAACAAAGAAAGCAACGTGAACACATAAAAATGGCAAGTAGAATAAAAGCACCCAAACTCAAAATGAAAAGCACGGCAACTCACTAAACCAAAACTACAACCCCAACCCCAACTCAAAAAAGAAAGCGTACTCAAAAAGTATAGTAATAGTATAGTATAGTATAGCCGTATAGTCGTAAATTAACAAAAAAAGAAAAGAGAATTGACAAAGAGCCCTCAAGCTTTCTCTTATAGCAATTCGAATGCGTATTAAAAAAAAAAAATCGAATTAACTCACTGGTTCTTTTTAGACTCCATCCACATGGACGTGACCAGCGTCTCTCCGGGAAATACATGCAGCAAAAAACGGACTCGCAAACTATGTAGTCGTGATGGTTCACTGCCACAATAGGAACTCAAAAGGGCACGAGTGACGAAACCGAGAGTACAAAGACCATGGAGAATAGGACGCCCAAATCTGCATTCACAGCTATAATTGGTCAGCAATTTAGAAAGAATATACACGAAAAGGAAAAAAAAGAAAAAAAAAGAGAAGAAAAGAAAAACATCTCCGGAGATAAGAAAACCCTGACCGTCGGATGCGTCTGCATTTTTCCATGTGTAATAAATCTGGCGTCTAACACGAAAGTACACCGTGAATCGTTAATAGGGTTAATAACACTAATTCAGTGCTGTTTTACTTTACCTTCTGACGACAAGATAGCATTGATAATACTAATTCTTTTATCCTTAACGCAAATGCTTTAACCGGTTCTAAAGCAGCCACGTCATTCGGAACTGAATCAGGGTTCATAACACTAACATACTGAACACCACGCTTATAATCTCTTTACTAGTATAGATATTAACGGTAGCGCTGGTTTGACAAATACCTTACGAATTCCCTTAAACCGGTTTTGAGTCACTAAATCGGCACAGAAACAGCAATAAACGCATAAACCACATCTAAACTTCATGTAAACCACAAGTCAATCATACACCATACCAATCATTTAAACCACATAAAAACCACGTGTAAGTAACATGAAAACCACATGTGAACCATGCAAACGACACATAAGTAAGATGAAGTACCATAAAACGACATATATACTACATGCAAACAACATGAAATTAGAATGAGCTGGTCAGAAAAAAGAAGAGGCTCACCCTGCATCTGCGGCAAAGTCTGGGTCGGCGTGTAAAGGATTGTAGTCTCCACAAAGACGGTAGAGAAGAGCCTACATATAAGAACAATTGCAATTATAAGAATAACCAAATACAGCTAGAAGAAAAAACAATTACAATTACAAGAATGAACAATTATAATTATAAGAATAAATAATTACAAATATAAGAAATAAACAACTACAATAGTAAGAATAAATGATTACAATTATAAGAAGAACATGTATACGAATAAACAATTACAAATAAAGAAGAGCCTGTATAAGAATAAACAAAGACAATTATTTAGTTAACCAATGACAATATACGAAGAGCCTGCATAAGCACAAACAATCATAACTAAAAGCCTATAAAAGAACAAACATCGGCAATCCTATTGATATTATGACTACGTTTATCATTATGGCTATGATTATGATTATCATATAATATTGTTATTATTATCGTTATCATTATCATTACCGTTATTATCATTACCATTATGTATTATCATTATCAGTGTCAGTACTATCATTATCATCATCATTATTCTTAGTATTATTAATAATTCTTATTTCACCTGGTTACTCTGGGTCTTCTCTTCCCTCAAATAGTGTGGATCAACGCCCTTCGGTGGAGAGGGCAAAGGAACACTCGGAGAAGAACTTTGTCCCTTTGACTTTTGAGAGGTTGAAAAACCACCGGCTCCTCTTAAAACACATGTGGCCCTACAAATCTCATAATTCGGAGAAAAAAATAATAAATTACTATGGACAAAACTCATATTGCGAAGGAAATAATAGTTAACTACAGTAGGCAAAAACTCGGGTTTTAGGGAAAGAATAGTAAATTACCGTCCGTATTTATGGCTAAAGTTATTGACAGCATTTTATTGTAAAGAATTTGGACCATAAATTAGTGTTAGTAACACTCTTTTAAAAAAACAAATCAATTTGATCCAAAATCATAAAATAATTTAAAAAGTAAAAACCATTAAAGGAGCATTACTATTTCTAAAATAACAAGTAAATTAATATACTAATTAGTTTGTTTAGAGCATTAATAACAGTGGATGATATATCAAAAAAGGAAAAAAGTAGTATAACTATCTTCGAAGTTTTCTAGGGTTTTTTACCGGTTTGTAGAGAGCTTTTCCCCACTATTTGCGTCAAAACTGATAGTCTCGACTTCAATTAGAGCCACTTTCCCTGCATTAAAGAATTCCAACGGTTATAACTCTCTGTGTTAAAAAACAAGAAAAAATACTAGATCACTGAAAAAAAAAAAAAAAAAAAACATTGTGGGAAACTAGATTATAGAAATAGATTAAAAAAAAATTAAAGACTTACTATACCCAAACATCCTTCCCTTAACATCCCTTCAATTTCTCTAACCTCTGAAACTTCCTCACCCCTAAAGTACCCTTAAAAAACTCCTCTTAATACTATCCGTTCACACTTTGTAACCATTGCAGTTATTAATCCAGTTGCTTAGCGAACCGTCGTTTCATCCGTCTCGCTGTTTCACAGACTACAATCGACGAAGTGTACATTTACCATATTTACAATCAATTAAACAATTCTTTTCGTTACAGATTCCATATACAAAATATTTCTTTTTGTTCTTCACTTTGCCGTCCACCGACTTTGTCATTGGCCGTCACCAGTTCTACCTTTTTGACTTTTGTGGCTTCGATTCTTTTGTGAACGTAGTGTAATCGGTCCACTCTAAATCTAGAATTAGGCTTATTACTTAGCCTGTTTATTTCTGTACATTCAATTCACCGATTATAATGAGAAGACATGCTCTCCCCTTTACTTCTCCTTCGTATTCTTCTTGTTGACTTGTTTTATTTTTGCTTCCAAATTCTCCTTTGCCATGATTCTTCTCTCTTTCATCTTTGATATATTTCTCCAATTTCTTTATCTTTTGCCCACCATGCCCTTACCTTCTACAATTGAAACCCTAAAAAAACAAAACAAAAAAAAAACCTTTGTCTTGTAGCCCACAAATTTTGCTCTTGCTCCGAATCTACATTCCAACATAAGCCCAAATATAAACCCGAAAAAATTATAAAAAAATAGGCCAACAATATACAGATACTAATAAAAATAATTATAATACAAACATAATAACATGAAACAATGATACTGTTAAACAACAATACTACTAAAATAATACCACCACAAAATATGACTATTAAAAATAATACTACAAAAAAACAATACTACTAAAAATTAATACAACTGAAAATAACACTACTAAAAAATAATACTACTAAAATCAATACTACTAAAAATAGTACCGTGAAAAAAATAAAACCCTACAAAACTCATCGTCATTAGAGTTAGTGATTTATGAGTGTTGATACTTTATTCTAATTAGCAACACTTAATTATGTTTTGGGCCATTTAACCAAATAGCGTAGTTAACACTAATTTAAGATTTTGGGAAAAAAAAAGTAAAAACAAACTCACTCGAATTAGTGTTATTAACTCCAATAGCGATGAAAGGTGTACTAAAAGTAATAATACTGCTAAAAAATAATCCTATGAATAAATATTACTTTAATGAATAATACTATGCATAAATAATACTATTAATGAATAATACTATCATAAAATATTAGTAAGAAGGAAAACAAACCTTACTTTTGCACGAATAGGGAGTGGTTTTTCCAATTGTAGGTAATGCTCTCCATGAAGCAAAAGTTTAGGATCAAACCTATTTTCAATAATTAGAACCAATAATTAGTATTAGTTACAGTTTAGAAAATTAGTATTCAATAATTAGTATAGAAACTAGTATTCAATAGTTAGTATTAGTATAAGGAACATAGTATTCAATAATTAGCATTAGTATAGGAAAATCGGCATCAATAATTTGTATTAGTATTGGTATTGGAAACATAATATTCAACAATTACTATTAAAATAGGAAAATAAGCATTCAATAATTAATATCAGTAACATAATATTCAATAACATCCCTATCAAATTCTACATTTCGGCTCCAATCTCACAATCCTAAAAAACACAAGAAATGAAAAAAAAAAAACCTAGGAATAACTATCGCACAATTTCATCTCAAGACTTCATTTCTTATTTTTTTTTTCTCTTTTTTCTGCCCGAGATCAGAAATACCATCGAGTCAACATTACGCCTTAATTTGAATAATAAAACATACTCAATTCTAAGCAATAATAATTAAAAAAAACTAACTATCAATTCTCAGCAATAATAATTATTAAGAAAAAGTATCATAATTTCTTAGCAGTAATACAATAGAAAAAACAACTACATCCTATCATTATCAGGTTTGGACGAGATATGTCAAAAAATTTAAACACATTAAAGGTAAATCCGTCTAAAAAGTGGCACAAAACCTAAGATTTTATTTCACCACTTTCAAATTTTTTCAAATGTCTCAAATGTCTCAAATTTCTCAAATTTAATGAGAGGCGTGATGTCTACAAAACAAAAAGAACAAAAAAAAAAATAAAAAAAATTGAATAAGAGGCATCATCTCTACCAAAAAAAAGACTAGAATTGAAGTGAGGTGCATCAATCATGTCTACAGAAACAAAAACTAACGGGAAAAAAAAAAAAACTTACTGGAGGCCATCTAATGAAAGGAAATGCTCGATGAGACTCGCCGGAAAAAGTACTGCAAAGGTGGGAAGCACCTGCATAAAATCCACATTATTTAGGACCAACAGTCAGTATGGTAGTTAAATATTGAAGTAAAACCACAATTATTCACATTATTTAGCAGCAACAGTAGGTAAATATTGACGTAAAATGACACGGACTAATCCGTACTATTTAGGACCAACAATCAATATGGTAGTTAAAGTTTGACGTAAAAAACCTAAGTAATTCACAGTACTTAGGAGCAAAAGAAAAAGAGTAAATAATAATGACGTAAAACCGCAATAATCCACACTATTTAGGACCAACCGTCAAAGTGGTAGTGAAATTTTGATGTAAAAAACCGTGTTAATTCACACTATTTAGGGGCAATAGTAAAACAAAAATTAAGATTGACGAAAAACCATAATTAATCCACACTATTTAGGACCAACCGTAAAAATGGTAGTTAAATTTGAACGCAAAAAAGCCCCATTAATTCACACTATTTAGCAGCAAAAGTAAAATAAAAATTAAGATTGGCGTAAAACCGTAATAACCGCAACAGTCAAAATGGTAGTTAACTATTGAAGTAAAACCACAATCATCCACATTATTTAGCAGCAACATTAGTTAAATACATAAAATAGCAATAACTGTACAATCTAGGAGCAACAGTAAAAATGATAGTTAATTTTGATGTAAGACCAAAATCAAACACACTATTTAGCAGCAACAGTCAAAATGGTAGTTAAACCTGGACGTAAAACCGCAATAATCCACACTATTTCGCAACAATAGTAAAAACAGTAGTTAAATCTCAACGAAAAACCGTAATTCTTTCTTATATTTTCACCGGTCCAGATACACAAGAGCAGAAACTTCTCAATTATCTGAGCAAAGCAATTATGTTACTTTTTGTAACTTACAACACATGCATGATTGTTTGAATTAAAAATAAAAGGCATACCTTGAAATTGTCCTTAAAGAGATTGTTGTATACAAAAGGAAGCTCAAGTTTATTTAACGGGTCATCGCCAGGGCTACCAACAGCAAGGGCATATAATGCCACATCTCTGTAAAGAAAAATACAAACAAACCAAAACATAGTGAACTGTTTATAGTGTTTTTATTTTAGCGAACTGTTTAAGGTGTTTTTATTTAGTGAACTGTCTATAGTTGTAACTAAAAGTTGAGAGCAAATACAGTATAACTCTTAGAATTTTAATTTTACAATAACAGAAAATTCCAGCCTTTACAAAACATCGCAAGCCCTTTATGGTTTATGCATGCTATGTAAGTTTTAGCATTTCAAAAGAAAAAAAATAATGTTCAAAAAACATTTAATGACCAGAAAACACCCGATGTCTAGAAAACATTGGATGTTCAGAAAATATTTGATGTCCAGAAAACATTTAATGTCGAGAAATCGTTCAATATCGTAAAATCTTTTAATGAACAGAAATCATTTAATAGTGAGAAATCATTTAACGTCCCTAAAATAATTTGTGTCCAGAAAAAAAAAACATTAATGACCAGAAAACACTTAATGACCAGAAAACATTAAGTGTCCGGAAAACATTCAATGTCCAGAAAACACTGGATAGCTAGAAAAAATTTGATCTCCAGAGATGTCCAGAGATCATTTAATGTCCGCAAAACATTTAATGTCAAAAAATCGTTAAATTGCAGACATCATTTCGTGTCAAGAATTATCTTAATGTCCAGAAAACATTTTATGGCCAGAAAATGCTTAAATGTCCAGAAAAGTACAAACATATGTTTAAAACATCCGAAAATTCCATGCAGAGAGAGAATTTCATGCGACTGCAAAAAATTAGGTGCACTAAACATCTACTGTACAGAATTTTCGTACAGTATGCCGATTTCGTGCTGACTCCCTATGTAATGGAATGTATGAAATGTCCAAAAGTTTCGGAACATGGCCAAAAAAAAAAAAACAATGAAAATTTACCTTTCCGTGTACTCCATTTCCGTCTGTGTTGCCCACAAGTGCCACCCCCAACCAAAACAAAATTTGCAAAATTTAACAGCAAAATTGGTTGGCAAAAATATGAAAGAAATTTGCAAAATTCATTGCTAATTTTATGAAAAAATTACTGACATAATCTACTGACATAATTACTGACAAAATTTATCGGCAAAGGTATAATAGCTTGTTTGCAGATTAAGCTTGCAAATAAGACAAAGAATCTCAAAAACAGAAAAAAAAAAAACATATTTCTTAAAAAATTCCGAAATGTATTGAAAATACGTAAAAATAAGTGCTTAAAATCTTTTTCAATAAAACAATCATAAATAGTGATAACATCCTTTTAAGCTCTATTTGTTGCTGTAAGGCATTTCCATTAATTTCATTGGCTAGGGTAAATCCGTAGCCATCTTGTCACATGTGAACACTGAAATATTCCATACGTGTGAATGCCACGTGGCATCACTGCCACGTCAACTGTTTTTTTATAAAAAAAATCTGACACCTCTTCAAATTCGTAACCGAGGACTTTGGAAGGATCCATGGCTTGGTTGTCCACACTATTTTGAAGTCGTAAAAGTACAACCAGACTACAGTGTTCAGTACGGAAGCAAATAATGAAGAAAATAAATAAACAATATTAGAATGACAGGGCTAACAATGGAGGACCAACAAAACTTTTTTTCTTTCGACGAGTCTACAGGACAGTACACCTTGTATCGCTATTAGTGTTAATAGCCTTTTTCGCCACTTAAAACAGCTTTTCTCCGTACACACGTCTCCGATTTTCAAAAGGAGACCGCCAATTGAAAGCTGAGAATCTTACCTTTCAATTACAACCGTTAGATCCACAATCCGACATGTGTGTACGGAGAAAAGATGTTTTAAGAGACGAAAAAAGTGTTAACAACTAATAGCGATACAAGGTTGTAGACTTGTAGTTTAGACTTTAGACAGAGCTCGAGAATCGAAACAGCAATTATAGTGCTTCGATCCGTACGGTGTGTTACGTATTTCTAATGTACGGTACAAAAGTCCTGAAGTGCTTTAATTGGGTTAGACGCGTGATGCAGGTGGCGATGTGAAAAAAAATGAGAATATTTCGTATGTTTCCGTGGTTCTACCTGGCATAGTGTCATCCAAATCCGCACGTTAACAAATAAAATATTAATCCAGCTCTATCTCAAAGAAGCTTAAAACAGATTATCAAGCAAGTGACATAGCGTGCGATTTTTAGACATTTTGTATATTTTTTGAAAGACCTTCCCCCTGCTAATTTTTTTAACGCGGACAAAAAAGATGCCAGACAGACGCCGACAAGGGAGCTTTTATTTTCGGGGTCAATCTAAGGGCGTGTGCCCATGTGTTCAAGTAAGGGTTTTTTTCCGTCGTTTTCACAGAAAACGGGACTTGCAACGAGATAATATTACGCCGTACGCAAATTTTGCAAAAACACAAGTACATCTTGGTACTTGGAAGGTACGGAAATTTGGCGTTATTGTCATCGCGACCCACTTCCAGCTCATCTTCACACTTGCACTGGAATCAAATCGCGATCTGATTTTAGTCAAAATACTACCCTATTGACGAATAGAAAACCTGGATTGCACGCGTCAAAAGTTTTCTATTTTTTTTTCAATTGGGAGTGTACAGTAAAACAAAAATGTTTGTCCGTTTGCAAACAATTCTTTGTTTGTTTGGTTGTACAACGTTTATCTCCAGCAGGGTCTGCGGAGATTACAGCTTAGGAGTCCATCTGCCATTTGTAGACGTAGGCAATTTGTTATGTTGTCCACGTGTGGGCGTCTACAAATGTCCGCGGTATGTCAGAATCGCGTTGTAGTCTACAAATGTCCACAGTTTGTCCGGAGCTCGCTGGCGTCTACAAATGTCCGCAGTTTGTTAGAACAGATTATCACGCAGTGACATGGCGTGCGATTTTTAGATATTTTGTATATTTTTTGAAAGACCTTCCCCCCGGGATTGGGGTTTGTATTTTTGTTTTTGTGAGTTGCCGTGTTTTTCATTTGAGTTAGGGTGCTTTTATTTTCCTTTTTGTTGTTTCCTTTTTTTTAGGGTGTGTTTTTGTCGCTCTTTTTGTTTTTTATTGTTGTTTTTTAGTGTTGGTCATGCCACCCTTTTTGTACCCCCAGACTCAGATGGTTTACCATCGTGCTTTTTAATTTATTCTGCTTTTCTTTCTAAAACTTTTATGGAACCGTTGCAAAGTCCGGAAAATCTTACCGCCCGTCGTCGTCAATTGATGGCTTACATCACAACTGCGTCAGAAAATAAAAAAGGTAAAATGAGACGTCACTGTACGGTTTTCCCACATACTTTATGCATATTGTACTTTCACTTTGTGATCAGGTAATTATACGCAGCATCGATTCCTGGCGTTACAGTACAGTACTGTACTGTAGTGGCCCAGTAAACGAAGCAATCGTACAGATAATTGTACGATTTAACGTAGCTTGTACCTTTGCTTCGATTACTGGCCAGTGTCTGTATGTGATACGCGTATTATACGCAGTTAACAAATATAGCATCGCACTATTGATCTAACTTGAGTGATCGTTTGGAAAATCTGATGGTCTACAATTTGGCAATTTTGACCCGGAACTGTACATGCATATTGACTTCGTATCCAAACCGTTCTCCCTAGGGAGCCTCTTAGGTCTTTTTTAGGGTTGCCTAAAGAGACTTCTTTTCGGGTGTTTTAGACTTCCTCATGTAAAGCCATGTAGTTTTACACTCTTACCTACAATCAGCAATTCCTGAACTCCATGGCCGCCATTAGTGAGGCTGTGGTGGTACATTTGAAGACAATGGAACAGCTGAGAAAGGATCAAGACCAAGTAATTCGAAAAATAAATAAGATTCATTACAAACTTTGTCAAACCGGTAAAATTTCAAGCATGTGTAGTCACTTTAACTCATTAATTCACTTAACTCATGTGTACTCCCTTAACTCATTTAAAAAAGATATGTTTTTGTATTTTATATGTTATCGGAAAATTGAATGAACATACATTAATGCATACACATTCATGTATTGATCCGGCTTCTCGAAAATTAGGTGGTTATAAGTAATTTACAATTTAAAATTTGAAGCTTAAAATTTTAATATAAAAGTTTAAATAAATTGCAGTGGTTTTGCAGAGCCTGGGTATTTCCTGATGGTCAAACTTCCAGACTGACTGGTGGAAAAAATCCTAGGTCTAGTTACTGTAAAAACGTTTTTTTGGATACATTTTGGAAACATTTTGAATACATTTTGGATATATTTTGGAAACCTTTTGAGACATTTTGGATACATTTTGGATACATTTTGGATAGATTTTGAATAACATTTTGGACAGATTTTATTTCTAAATTGTTGCCTCTTGCTTGGCATGTGGTGAGCAGCGACAGAAAAAGCCGAAAGACTTGGAGATAAGCTTTGGAACCGACTCCGGGGATTCTACCAGGACGCAAGGAAACTTGCCGATCAGGAGGAGAGGTAAGAAATGGTTTCTGGACTCATGTTTGTGACTTTGTTACTGTCCACATGATGATGTTAAAAGCAGTTGGAAGATTTTGATAATGAAAGGCTTTTATTTTCTGATCAAAGATCTTTAATAATCAAATGCTTTTAATTAATCAAAGCTTTTAAGGTTTTGTTTAATACTTGAAGGCATTTAGTAATCAAAAGCTTATATTTAGTAACTAAAGGCTTTTATAATCATTTGCTTTTAGTGATAATTAAATGATTTTAATAATCAAAGGCTTTTATTTAATTGTCAAAGGCTTTTATTTCATAATCCTAGCTCTACTAATGAACGGCTATTAATGATCAAAAGCTTGCACCAATAAAAAGCTTGTACTATTCAATTGTTTTTTAATAATGAACAGCTTTTACTTAATGCAATCCGTCTGATCATTCTCTTTGGAGTGGTTTCAGTGAATGCACAAAATGCTTACGAGAATTGGAAGTCTTGGGAGGGCAGAGCTCCGGAGTAGCCCAACGGAAAAAACCAGGTACAATTGAACCTTGTTCAATAATTGATTGTTAAACTGCTCTTACAATTTCTGATTTTTTCAAAGGCATAATAGGTACTGTTTTTTTAACAACTGCAATAACCATGTCACCAATGTGAGCATACTTTATATTGCTAGATCCCAGTACACGAATACACATGAGCTTTCGAGCTCCGCTGTTGTTGGCTACATTTAAATAAGACCGAGGTTGAATCATGAGTGTTATTATGTATTATGTAATGTTTCACTACGTGCTTATGATAGATAATTTAAAACAAATATTATTAAATGGTTGCCAAAATTGTGTTTTTATAGGCATCTTAAAAGCTGCTACTTGCATTGC
This sequence comes from Zygnema cylindricum, assembly GCA_037447655.1. NCBI lineage: Eukaryota > Viridiplantae > Streptophyta > Zygnematophyceae > Zygnematales > Zygnemataceae > Zygnema > Zygnema cylindricum. The sequence continues at coordinate 305,071 of JBBHKE010000834.1, read as the reverse complement.
TGCCCTAGCAATTGTTTCTGAAACCCCACTCATTTCGTAAAGTATTCTTCCTGGTTTTACAATTGCTACCCGTTTTTCAATCAGCAGCTCAAAAAAAAATTAGCAGCTAGAAAAAAAATCAGCAGTTGAATTTCGTTCAGAAATCGATTTGCTAAATCGATGCTAAACTTATTGCTGTTTTTTTCATCAGCTCTAAAGCTAATTTTAGCAGTTGAATTGAAGTCTCCACAGCAGTTATTCTGGATTGGAATCGGAGACAATGTATGTGGTTTTTGCAACATTGCCTATTATTAAGATAGTTATTTTTTTACTTTCACTTGCCGTTAATTTTCCAAAATTCTGGTTTTGAGTTGTTCATGTCAGTTTACGGCAATGTGTTTTCTTACTGGTTCCTTCAGCAAAGTATGTTAATACATGAGGTCAACATCAATAATGCATGTTTCCGCAATTGGATAATGGTTTATTGCCTCATTTAACCTCCGCTTTTTTTAGCGACAACATTCGGATAAAGACCCAATGGCCATTTTGTGTCGTTGCTGTTTTTTGTTATGTTGTTTTATGTTGTTTTTTCATATTGGTTTTGTTGTTTTTTGCTGTTTTGTTGTTGTTTATTTTTCATGGTTTTTTGTTGTTTTTTTCATTATTTTTTTGGCTATGGTTTTAACAGAGTGGACGGAACCAAAACGCAAACGCCTGAAAGGGGAGGATGTCACACTAAATTCAAACGGCCCACCATCGAGTAGCCGGCTCCACTCTCCATCCCAAACTCCTCGTTGGGCTCCGGACGCAATCTCTCCCGGTGACCAGGTTCCATTCTTTTTTTTCTTTTCTTTTTTTTTTCTTTTTCGTCTTTTTTTTCTTTCCCTTTTTTTTTTCCTTTTTTTTATATATTTTTCTTCTGGTGGCCAGGTTCCCCGGTTTTTTTCCATTTTTTTTTCTAAACAATGCATCGTCAATTTGTCAGATACTATGTGTGCGTTTGAGTGAACGTACGACATTTCATCTGTTTTTTCTCCTAAATAAGAGCTTGCCATTGCCTTTGATCTGTTAGTTTGTGGCTCCAAGGATTCTCACCTCAAGCCATCCTTCGAAACAAATTTCTCAATACATATTCCCTCAATACTAGTTATCCCTCAGTATAAATTATCCATCAGCACAAATCTCTCAATACAATTTATTTATCTTTATAAGCAATCCTTTGCTACAAACCCCTTAATACATATGCCTCAGTCAAAATTATTCCTCAGTGTAAATCATCCCTCAAGACAAATCCCTCAATACAAATTAATTATCAGTATAAGTAATTGCTTGATACAATCTCTCCTTACATATCTGCCAATACGAATTATTTCCCAGCGTAAATCATCCATGGAACAAATCCTTAAATACAAACTATCATTCAACATAAGTCATCGCTCGATACAAATCTCTCACTACATCCCTCAATACAAATTATCCCTCAGTGTCAATCCTCCATCAAGACAAATCCCTCAATACAAATTATTTATCAGTATTAGTAATCCTGCAATACAAATCCCTCAATCACATCCCCCAATACGAATTTACCCTCGGTTCAAATCATCCCTCTATACCATTTTCTCCATACAAATCCTCAATACACATCCCTCAATACGAATTAGCCCTCAGTACAAATTATCCCTCAATACCATTTTCTCCATACAACAATACACATCCCTCAATACGAATTTATTCTCAGTACAAATCATCCCTCGAAACCAATTTCTCCATACAAATCCCGTGATACACATCCCTCAATACAAATTAACCCTCAGTACAAATCATCCCTCAATATCATTTTCTCCATACAAATCCTCAATACACATCCCTCAATACGAATTAACCCTCAGTACAAATTATCCCTCAATACCATTTTCTCCATACAAATCCCTCAATGTGGCACTAGACTCCCATTGGACCAGGTGGCGGCACGAGTGACCCCTGATGACGCACCAAAGGATGACTGGATAGTAGTGAAGGTCACCCGGTATGACCGAGAAACAAATAGGTGAGAGAAAATTGCCTCCAATCAGCTGTGGGAATCTCAAATGCTCGGTAGGGTAGAGGGAGAGAGAAAGAGAGAGAGAGAGAGGAGAGAGAGAGAAAGAGAGAGAGAGAGAGAGAGAGGGAGAGAGAGAGAGAGAGAGAGAGAGAGAGGGAGAGAGAGAGAGAGAGGAGGAGAGAGAGAGAGAGAGAGAGAGAGAGAGAGAGAGAGAGAGAGAGAGAGAGAGAGAGAGAGAGAGGAGGGGAGGGAGGGGAGGGAGGGGGAGGGGGAGGGGGGGAGGGGAGGGAGGGAGGGAGGGGGAGGGAGGGGGAGAGAGAAGGAAGGGAAATAGGGACAAGGATGAAGGAATGGAAGGAACACCAGGAAAGATAGCCTGGGAGGAAGGAAGGAAAGGGAGGAAAGGAGAATTCCTCTCTCATTTTTTACTTGACCTTATCCTTTGTTTCGTCCTTTAGTGCTCCTGTTTCTTTTCCTCCTCTCCAAATTAATTTTACTGAAGGTCAAGAGCCCTTAAAAAAAAACAAAAAAAATAAAGGGCTCCTTCCGTTCATTGGTACTAATCTGGACCAGGCTAAGTATATCTGTCAGTTTATTTTTTTTCCTATAATTAGTATTATCATTTATTGAATTAGTAGTTTGTTTTTTTTTCATGGCATTTTTAAATTCTTATGTTTGATATCCTTATTTCTGAAATATAGTTCATTGTAACCCCTCGGAAGAGAACAGTTGACGGTACTATTCCATGCTACAGTTAACAGTTATGTACGGTTATTATACTGTTATTACAGCTTGGTACTGCTCCATGCTACAGTTAACAGTTATTGTATGGTTACTTTACTGCATAGGTACTATTCCATGCTATATGATCACAAGTTACTTAAACATCAGCACAGTAATATTTTAGTTGAAATATTGCCTTTGAACAATAATTTTATCGTGGACTTTTTTCGGAAGATTTGCCCATTTAGCAATAGGTTCTAAGAGATGCAAAAGATGCTAAACACATCTTTCATGTCAGATAATTGTTGGCGAATCATCCATTCTATTTGTTGTGTGGTTATTTTCTGCCGCAAAAAATATCGCCTGAAGATATGTAAAAGACACTACTGATAGGAATTGCTTCAAATCCAATACCTCATTATCCACTAAAAAGGTCGCCTTAACTGATGTAAAAGACTCTACTTTGTAGCAGATGCGTCATATCCAATAAATACTGTATCATTATCCACACTGTCGCCTTACTGGCTCATTATCCACACTATTATGGCTGTTTTTTGCAGAAAAATATATCGCCTTAACAGATGTTAAATACATTATTGTCAGCAAATGCTTCTTGTCGAATAATTTCTCGCTCGTTATCCACACTATTTCCCTAGCAACAAAATATATCGCCTTAACAGATGTAGTAGACAGATCTAAAAGACACTGATGGTATCCAATAATCGCTGGCTCATTTCCACACTGTTTTTTGTCCGGTTATATATTCCTGCCGCAAAAAATACTGCCTTAACCGATGTAAAAGACAGATCTAAAAGACACTGATGGTATCCAATAGTTGCTGGATCATTATCCACACTATTTTTTGTATTGTCATGTATTCCTGCAGCAAAAAATACCGCCTGCCGCCCTCTTTGATTATCCCCTTTCCGCGACGGTCCGAGGCAGCCTCGGCTCCGGACTTTCCCATGGGTTCCCCTGTTTTGGCAGTTTATCCGGGAACCACTGCTCTCTATAAAGCCTGCGTTGTTGGGACGCCAAGAAAGGTGCAGCAATCTTTGTTGTTATTTTTTTGTACTACTATTTTTTGTACTGTTATGTTTTGTACTATTATTTTTTTAGTTTTGTCAGACGAAAGTCATCGCTGTTTGCGTTTTTTCTGAGCCATTTTTTATGTTTCTGCAAAGGTTGTAGTATTCCATGTTGGGACGACTCCAAGAAAGTTGCAGTATTATTTTGTTTTTTTAAGTCTAAGCACGTCTGTTTCTTTAATACGTGAACCACAAAAGGCTAACCTTATTTGTCAACCTTATATGTTTTTTAGATTACAACAACGAAGTTGCAGAATTGTTTTATTTTTTACATCGTTGTTTCGGTGACTTTCAGTTGTGCTCAGGGTTATATATCTCAAACATTCTTTTCCTGATCATTTTTGTATCTTGTTCCCTTTTACCTTTCAAGCTGAGTTTTATGTGCTCCTTGGAGACTGAATTCTCTTTTTTTTTATGTGTTTGGTTCGTGTTGGCGTGGAGCTCTCCACCATACAGAGGAAGAGTGATGAGTGAGTTATTTTTCCCACTCCTTGATGCCTGCAACTTTTCTGTTTTCCTGTTCTTTTTGTGGTTTCAAAGGCTGATAAATTGTTACCGCAATAGTGATTTCACTGGACAATATATGCATATATGTATGGTACATGCAATGGATAGTCTTTATTTGTGCTCCAAAGACTGATTAAGACCGATGTAATGGCTCTTTAAATTTGTTAGCACAGTAATAGTATTAACAATATTAACAGTCATAACAGTATTTACAGTATTAACAGTCATAACAGTATTAGCAGTGTTAACACTCTTAACAGTCATAACAGTCATAACAGTATTAACAGTCATAACAATGTTAACAGTCATAACAGTTTTACAGTATTAACAGTCGTAACAGTATTTACAGTATTAGCAACATAGTCACGTCAGGCTTTGGAATTATTTGCATTCGGGGAATATTTGACAAATATAATTCGGCAGAGGCAAAGCACCCTTTTGACTCCAGATTTGGCAGTACTATCAGATGTATGTTAAAAATTTCAAATATAAAATATAAAATTGGCAAAACCTTTAAGAGAACAAAATTAAAATTCGGCAGAGGCAAAGCACCCTTTTGACTCCAGATTTGGCAGTACTATCAGATGTATGTTAAAAATTTCAAATATAAAATATAAAATTGGCAAAACCTTTAAGAGAAAAAAATTACAGCTAAAACGAAGACTGTAAAAAGAGTAGCAGAATGGAAGCCGACAAAGAGGGGAGTATTTCGTCGTTTTGGTACGTAATTAGAATTATCTATAACCGCATTGAACCTTATGAATAATTGAATACTTAATATCTTACGCTGGTTACACCGGTTTGTACACGTTTTAATGTAAAATAGTTGCAACTTTTTCTTTTGTTCTTTGTTTCTGTATTTTTTTTCAGATGTTTGATACTTTCTTTGCTCTGTTCCCGTTTTAATATCTCCTCTTTTTGACTCTTTTTCTCTCTCTTTTCTCTTTCCACTTTTTTTTTTCAGCTATTATCTCGCTTTCGATGACGATGAAGAAGAAGGTGTTGAGGGATTGCCTCAACGCCAGGTTCCCTTTTATCATGTGGTACAACTCCCTCAAGGACACCGACAGTAACGGTTTTTTACGAAAATATCAATAGAAACTTAATATTGTTTCGGGAGAAGATCAAAAACATAAACAGAAACTTAAAATTGTTTTGAAATGACATCGACAGTAACTGTTTTTTGTGAAAAACATAAAAATAGAAACTTAAAACTGTTTTGGAAGGACATCGGCAGTAAAGCGGTTTTATGCAACACATAAATAGAAAGTGTAACATTGTTTCGGATGTATATGTTTAAATAAGCGTTGTTAAACATATATAGGCAGTTTTTTTTTTTTTTTTATCTTGTAAAGTAAAAGTTAATAGTCCGGATATCTTGAAATCTTGTTGTATATTGTCATAAGAATACTCTGGCGGGCGTTGAAGGTCGTGATCCTAATTTAGCGCTATTTCATTTGTTTATTCCTTTGTTTAAATAGGTTTGTAGGTATTTTTTTTCTTTTTTTTTTACTCAGGTATCGTTTTTAAAGTCTTCAAATAGTATTGAGTTTTGACCTCGATCCAGAATATTTCTTTTTTGTGTTGATTGCCAAGTTGGCAATCATTATGAATTTGAGGCAACTATTCTTTTACTTTTTGTTGTTTCCTCTCATGTTTTTACCACTTTTGTTTTTTTTCCACTTTTGTTTTTTTCCACTTGTTTTTTTCGCTGTTGTTTTTTCCACTTCTGTTTTCTCCATTTTTGTTTTTTCCACTTCTTTTTTCTCTACTTGTTTTTTCCATTTTAGTTTTTTTCAGTGTCCTTAGTTTGTCTTTTGTGCTTCTGCTTTTTTCTTTTCGCAGTGGTTTTTCCATTTTCGTTCGTTTGATCTTGTGTGACATTTTTCCACCTTTGCGTTGTCCTTTTATTTTGTTTAGTTTTTTTCGATTCTATTTACTTCGATAAGTTGCCATATAGTGTTTTAAAATCCCTTCTTACAAATATTTTAGATTTTGTAATTTAACCTGTAATGCATTATGTGAGATAAAGGTGTAATTTTGTCCAGTATTATTTTGTATTAGTATTATTATTAGTATTTTTGTGATTGTAAGACGTTCCAATTCAGATTCTCGTCTTTAATTCGAATAAGCTCTCTATATAAAAAAAGACGTGCGATGATAAACCACCTTAGTACATGGAAACAAGACAAAAAGAAAATGTAAAACCAAAATGAGAAACAGAAAGAATATCGTACATTCATTGAATGTTGCATGTTTTCTAGAAAGTGGGCATGTAAGAACTTAGGATGAATATGCGGCCAATGGAGAGTCACCAAAGCTGGATTTTGGAGCTATAATTTTCTTCTATTTTATTTTATAGAGTATTTAGAGCTGCAACCGGAAGCACTTGTCAGCCGATTCGTGGCTGAGGGACCGGGAAGCTCAATTAATGTACCACCTAGAATAGCCACCTAGCACGAACTTTTCAGCTTCTTCTACAGGTCTACAACACAGGACAACAATTTTTCTATTCTGGAAGAAAACAGGAGAAAATAAAAATCGACAATTTAGTGCAAAAAAGGAAAAAGACCTAAAGTCGGGGCGTTCCGAGAATTGAACTCGGGACCTCTCGCACCCAAAGCGAGAATCATACCACTAGACCAAACGCCCGCTGATATCGACATATCCAAAATTTTAATTAATAATTTTTGAAAGTGAAAAACCCGATTAATCTAAACGCTGAAACCCAAACAAAACCAGTTGGAAACTCTATATGTAGTTTTCTTGTACTATACGATTTTATAGTATTTTATCGAAAAAAATACGCATAAACTGACAAAAGAAACCCGATATTAGCATATCCAATTTTTTCGCACAGACGAACTATTCTCCAATCTAATGTCAACCTTGGTATTTTTGTTGGGAATTGCTAATCGCAGAGACGATTTTTGCTGCGCGCAGATAGTTGTCAGAAATTGTACATTTGAAGTACAGTTTTTGTACAGGCTACGTACCTTTAGTTTCAGATCTGACGGTCAATCCGTCGAACAGCTTTGACTGGCGGAATACTGTACCGGCGGGTAAAAAAAGTGTCGCGCTTGCAAACGTCGACCGTCATAAAAAAAATATAATTTCACACGGCCGGCGCAGGTTTACTGGAACCAAACTGCGGCAGCCACGTATAAATAAAATGGCTGCGCGCAGGTACACCGCCAATCGTTATTAGCGTGTAAGTTTTTTAGCGTATAAAAATAATTACCGTGGTGTACGCTATTTAAGAATTTTAAAATTTTGGAAAAAATCATACATTCTAATTGTTTGATTATGGTAATTTGGATCTTTGAAAAAAAAAATGTCGGTCGCAAACATGCTTACACTAATATAAGTCTTCGTACAAAATCTGATAAATCGTACACAAATCGTACATTCACACGGTCGAAACGCGGCTATCGGACGAATATGTGCGAGCGGGATTTTTTACGATCTGGTTTTTTTCCATTTTAGAACGCACATTCTCATGCGTCCACGGTTACAAAAACTAATTTATTGTAGTTTTTAACTTAAAAAGGTACATTTATGTACATTCTGACACTGACCGTACATCACTCTATTTAAGAGACGATGTACTGAATACAACCCTAAATAGAATAAAGAAAAAAATAGAATAAACTACGCTATTTGATAATAAAACAAAAAAAAAGCGGGAAGGAAGTAGTGCACACAACGCTAATAGCGATTGGCGGTGTACACCGCGCATCGTTATTAGTGTCACGGTCACTAATTTGGGTTCTTAAAATTTTGATTTTTTTCCAAAAATAGTATACGTGATTTTAATTTTTCCTTGACGTTAATCGAAGTTCCGTACAAATTAAAAATGCGTACCCGATTACCCGCGTATAAATATCGATGAAACTATAATGACACGTCGTCACGTCCAGGGTTGACGTGACAACGAGTTGATTTCATTTTTGCGGCTAACGTGAAGTGATAAACTATTTGCGCGCAACCATTTTATTTATATATGGCTGCCGCAGTTTGGTTACAGTAAAACTGCGCCGGCCGTGTGAATTTTTCTTTTTTTTATGACGGTCGACGTTTGCAAGCGCGACACTTTTTTAACCGCCGGTATAGTAATCCGCCAGTCAAAGTTGTTCGACGGATTGACCGTCAGATCTAAATTTAAAGGTACGTAACTTAAACGAAATTGTACTTCAAATGTACAATTTCTGACAACTACCTCCGCGCAGCAAAAATCGTCTCTACGATTAGCAATTCCCTTTTTGTTTTGGATCTTTGTTTTTGTTAGTATTGTTTTGTTTGGTTTTACACCCGACGCATATAGACGATATCCATAGTAATGATCTTTAGTTGGGCGTAGTTTGAGGCTTTAGCGTTTGGGCTAGTTTGTAGTGTTTCAATAGTTTAGTTTTGTTGCACTTGCTTTATTTCTCTCCTTTTAGGTTTTTAACGCATTTTTTTTTTTTGCTGTGTTTTTACTTTTTAGTCCTTTAGGATTTTGGTCTTTTAACCTTTGTTGGTCATCAATACTTTTTAGTGACAATAATGTTTTGTACTTTGATGGTATTACCATCGCGTTCTTTGAAATAAAACCTATCCCTTTCGTTTCATTTTTTAGTCGTAGGTCACTTTCTTGTGACTTTTGTAGTCTTTAAACCTTTTATTAGTTTTACCCCTTTGGTTTTACCATCGTGTTTTTTGCAATAAATACTTCACATTTGCTTTATGATAGAGTAAGGGTGTGTCTCCATGTACTTGTAACTTAGAGGAATTACTTTGTTTTTTAGCGCAGATCCGGCGAACCCGGATTTCAAGTGTCTCTGTGTAAAACCGAAATTGTTACTTAAGGGTGTGACGATTGTATACGCTGACAATGCCCGTGACGGCTGTCACCGTCTACAATCTGTGATGACACACGTTATTTTCCGTAACTGCTTGTGACGTCGCGTGACTTTTCATGACATTGTACACCTACCGCCCTCCAGCCTGTGCCGTTTGACGGTTGAAGGAGATACGCTTTGCCTTTGCGTATATTGTCGAGTAGACGTGAAATGGCATCGGAACCTTGAGACCCCTGCAAAAAAAAAATCCGTACCGGATGGAAACAGACAAAACAAAACAAACTGTGTACTTCTCTTTGTCGTATTAAATAAAAACGGACAAAACATAGCGAATCGTGTACATTGCGACGTCGCTTGAAATTGTTTGGAAATTTACGGCACTTGCGAATATATGTTCCTATTTGTTTATAGAAAATCCATAATCTTAAAACACATCGCGCACGTGTTTTAAACATAAGGTTGAAGATGACGTTTTTTGTCGTTGAAGTGGGTCGAAAAACACAAGACGGCAGATTTTCGTACATCCTAAGATCGAGGATGACGCAAATTGTACTCTACAAATTTGCTATTTCTTCGTATGGTCGGAACTTAGGCAGTACGGCGCTAAGTTTTAGAGGAAAACGACAGAAAAAAACCCTTACTTAGATACATGGAGACACACCCTAATACTCTAGTATTAATTGCACTAATAATTTCACTGTCAGAAGTTTTTAATTGTACAATCCGTAAAATTTTGTGGATAATTTTGAAGTACGGTTTGCCCTACAACTGTACCATTTGCGCTCAACATTACACCGTGAATCGCTATTACACTGTGAATCGCTATTAGAGTGTTGGACGCTAATTGAGGTACCTTGTTTTTTTAGGCAAATTCTCAAATAGAATTAAACATTCTAAATGTTTCTACACGTTATTTGAGGTAGCCCATTAAATAGGATTCATGACTCCAATAAAGTGCCATTATAAAAAGTTTGGTGTACGGTATGCCAGAGACGTACTTTTTTGTACTTTTTCAAGTATAAAAGTACAGAAAAGATATTCACGCTGTCCCGTAGTCGCGCTAACATGTAATTGCGTAAATATTTTCCGGCATTCACGGATGTCAAAAAAACGCGACGGCGTACGATTTGAACAATTTCGTACATGCACATATTGTACTGTGGAGATACTCTGCACCGAAAATTTTTACAAAGCAGTTTACAAATTAGAATGTACGAAAAATTAGAATAAAAATTATTTCGAAAAAAAACGACATTCCCAATTAGCGTAAATAACGCTAATTGTTTCATTACGATATCTATTTCATTACGCTAATAGCGATTCACGGTGTAGTGTTAATGTTTTTTTAGTCTCTCAAAACATCTTTTCCCCGTACACACTTGTCCGATTGTAGATCTGACGGTTGCGATCGAAAGATAAGATTCTCAGCTTCCGATTGGCGGTCTCAAATTGAAAATTGGACAAGTGTGTACGCAGAAAAGATGTTTTGAGTGGCGTAAAAATTATTAACCCTAATAGCGATTCAAGCTGTAGCTCAAATTTCTTCTATGCATGTATAATATACCCTAAGAGAGTCATGACTTTTGATATTCTCCAGGATACATACATGACTTATATAGTTAAATCATGTCATGAAGGAGAGAGGGAGGGATGTGAATAAGGGAGGTCTCTGTACGGCAGGACGTTCCGTACAAGCAATGGAACCAACGGCGTCTTCTCAAAGCTTGGAGCTTGTAGGAGAGGCCATGGCTCTCCCTGGCGGCCCTTTGGATCCTGCCTTTTATCAGAAAAAGACAAAAAAGAAAAAGGCAGGAGGGAGAGTGTGGCTCGTGGCGGATATTCATGGCGGATTTGAGGTTTCTGAGCTCGAGAAGCGTGACATTATGAGACGTACGGCTGTACCTGCCAGAGACTTGAGGGTTCTCGGGACTCTCTTTTCGGCTTCTGCGGCAATTCTAGGTGAAAATGATGCCGGACGGTGTTTTTTTTTAGTTTTTTTAGTTTTTTAGCGTTTTTTACGGTATTTTGAGTTTTCTATATTTTTTTAGGGTTTTCAGGATATTCAAAGGTTTCTTAGGATTTTTTCATGGTCTTAGGGTTTTTTTTAGGGTTTTTGTTTCTGTGGTGCAGTTCAGTTAAACCTAAAACTAGACTCTTTCTGTGTCTTACTCCCTTTTTCCTGCTTCTGATATTAAATCCGTAGAACACATGTTTAGAACCAAATGGACCCATTTAATGACATAAATAAACCGTTTACTACAGGTTTGATCCACATTAACTGTAGTAGGGGCCAAGTTTAACATGATCAAACCATATGATATTGTTATGTCTCCTCCATATGATATGATCATGTCTCTTCCTCCGTATTATATATTATGTCTCCTCCTCTGTATGATATTATTTTCTCCTCGATATGATATTATTGTCTCCTCGATATGATATTATTTTGTCTCATCTCTTCGGTTGGGAGGTTTTTTGGAAGTGTCTCGCAGCCCGAGAAGGCGCCATGCTCGTAAATTTGGAGCACATCAAAGCAATTGTGACCGCCGAGGAGGTTTTGGTTCTCGACCCGACCAATGAGAATGTAGCCCCTTTTGTCAACAAATTGAGACGAACTTTAAAGCATCACGTCAATCCTACGAATGTTTCTCCTTCTCCTCTTACAGGAAGTCCAGTTCCCGAGTTTTTCGGGTTTTATTCGGCGTTTTCCGGAGGACCCACGCCGTCCTCTATGAGTCCCCTCGTAAACCTAAAACAGTCAGTAGGGGCAGAAGGAGAACAGAAAGATCTTGGTGGAATGACGATGTTGGAAGGGAAGAGAGCTCCGGTAGGGAATGGAGGGAGTGGGGAACCGGACATGTTGCCTTTTGAGTTTAGAGTTTTGGAGCTTATTTTGGAAACTATTCTTCATCATCTTGACACTTGTACTCAGACTCTTGTACAACATGCCTATCCTGTTCTAGAGGAACTTAGGAGAGGAGTTAGTACAGAAAGTCTCGAGGAAGTACGAGATGTGAAGAGTCGAATGACTCGATTAACGGCACGAGTTCAAAAGGTAAGAGGGCTTTAGAACCTTTCAGCAGTTGTTGAATTTTATTGTAAAGCGTTTCCGTATTGGTCGTGTAGTTCTTACTTTTAGATAACTACTAGACGATGATCAAGATACGTGGGATTCACATCCTCTTCGTTCTTTTCATCCTTTCCTTTTTTTTATTTTTTTTATCCATTCTTCCATTCTTTCCTTTTTAACGAGTTCGTGAAGCGTTAGAGCAACTACTAGACGATGATGAAGATATTGTGTCCTTTTGCATCTATTTATACTTTTTCTTTACTTTTAAACAGGTTTGTGAGGAGCTAGAGCAGTTACTAAATGATAAAGAAAATGTGTAGGATTTGCATCCTTTTTATTTTTTTTACTCTTTTCATTCTTTTTATTCTTTTTATTTCAATTTTGATTCTTCACTTTGAACTGAGCTACTACAAGACGATGATGAAGGCACGTGAAATCTGTGTTCTTCTTCATTCTTTTAATACTTTTTTCCTTGTTTTTGTTCCTTTCTTTTTCAACAGGTTCGTGAAGAATTAGAGCAACTACTAGACGACGATGAAGATATGTGGGATTTGTATTTGACTCGACATCGAATTTTGGCTTCGAAACATCCTGACTCTCCCCCAGCAAGTTCTAATTATGGAGTTTTGGGAAAACCGTTACACCGAGAAAATAGTTTGGAGCTTAATATGAGTGAACCAGGAGGCGGCTCGGTTGTACAGGAATTGGAGATGTTACTAGAAGCTTATTTTATGCAAGTGGACGGGACTTTGAATAAGTTGAATACGGTAAGAAAAAGTGGTTTTTTATTTAATGCAGGAAGCAAAATTGTTCTTTTTGGGGGAAATAATGGTCGAATAATAATGTGGTTCAGTGACTAAAACTGTTAGTGGAAACGAATAAGGGGGAGGGGGACGGAGAGGGGGAGGGAGAGGGAAGGAGAGGGGGAGAGGGAGATGGAGATGGAAAGAGAGGGGGAGAGGGAGATGGAGATGGAAAGGGAGGGTAGAGAGGGAGATGGAGAGGGAGCTGCAAGCTGAAAATTCGTGTGGGTTTGATGGATCAACCAGCCAGATGCATTTCTTATTTTTCAAGTTTCTTAATTTTTTGCTTTTTGTCGTAAACAAGATTTGTTACTGATATCTAAAACCTCCTTTTGAATTCTCCTCTTTTTCCTTCCCTCCATTTTTTTCTTTTCTCCTTCTCTCCTCTTTCTTACTTTCTCTGTTTTACCTACTTTCTTCTTTCCTCTTTCTCCTTTTTCTTCTCCTTTTCTCCTGTTTCCCCTTTTGCCCTGTTTCCCCTTTTTTCTTTTTTTCCTTTTCTCCTCTCGCTCCTCCCCTCCCCTCCCCTCCACCTCTCCCTTTGTCCTTTCTCTCCCTTATCTCCTTCCCTCCTCTCCTTCTCTCGCTCCTCTCCTTTTCTCCCTCCTCTCCTCCTTTCCCTCTCTCCTTTTCCAGTTACGAGAGGATATTGACGACACCGAAGACTACGTGAACATTGAACTCGATCGCCGTCGAAACCAACTAATTCAGTTCCGTTTACATTTAAACTCGGCAAATTGTACTTTTACGGCATCTCTCATGTTTATCGGGGCTTATGGAATGAATTTCCCAAATCCTTGGGTAGATAACAATACCGGGAAACCGTTTGCGATTTATCTATCAATTGTAACGGTAATTGCCGTTTGTCTATATGTCGGGTTTCGTCTTTATCTGAGATGGGCACATATGCTCGGTCTTTGAAATCGAACGGATTTTGTTTATCGTTTTGGAAAAGACCTTCAAAAAAACTCAAAAAAACCGTAAATAATTGTAAAAAACCATAAAAATCAAAAAAATGATGTTGTACTAAGAGTCGAGTCTTCGTTGTTTAAAAGGAGAAACCTCAGAAATGATTAGTAGGCGGTGACTCTTGTTGTCGTTAAAAATAAACAAAAAAAAAGAAGCGCCAAGAAACTATGTAAAAAAAAAAAGAAGCTCCAAAAGAATATGTAGTCAATGACGCAACAAAGTCCAAAATGGGAACACTTTGTTTGAAAAAAAAAATGATTCGTCAGTTAGGCGTTTTCTTTTCTTTTTGTTCATTTGTTTTTCCGGTTTTTTCCGCCAAGTTATAAAATTTGGTTATGGAGTTAGACCTTTTTTTCCCTTTTTTTAATGATTCCATTTTTAGATTTTAAATGCCAGTTTATAGATAAACCTCCCCATAAACCTCTGTTTTTCGAACAAACAGTTTTGCAAAGACATTCTTACATTTTTTTTTTGTACACACTTGTATTCCAAATGACACGACTTTAGTTGTATAATTTTACAAACTGGAAATATTTTAGCTGTTTATTTTTATACAATGGATAGTATTTTAGTCACATATGTTTCCACTCTATTTGGAAGTTATCGTTGTTCAATACGATTATCGGGAACCTTTTTGCACTCAAAAGCACAAAGTAGAGTGGAATAAATAGTCCACAATTTTTCTATGTTTTTTTCTTTTTTTTACATTCGATCCAAACTGTGCAAGTTAATTTGGGTTTGGATTTACTGAAGAAAAAGAGAGAGAAAAAAAAAGGTTTACAACCTTTCAAAATCATAAATAGAGCCTTAATAGGACCATAAGCAAAGTTGACCCTGGTTCTTGTAAAATGGTTAAAGTTCTTTCAAAAGTTGACAACATCTGTACCTTTTTTAGTGTGTTTTTACAAGTGATTTGATTTCGGTTTTCAATTCCTTGTCATTTTCTTTTTTTACTTTGATTGTTAGATTTTGTTTTAGTTGTTGTTGAACCTCGACCTCTATTGCCTTTAAAGTTTTCTGACGTCAACAAGATAAAATAAATAAATGAGATTTTTTTTAGGGTATTTTATGGTGTATTTTTGAAGTTTTTTTGCTGTGTTTGTTTTGTTACTTGCGTTTCGAGTGATTTTTGTCGAAAAGTTATCTTCATTGCTTCTTTAATTTAGAGGATTCTTTCATCATAAAGCAGGTGAAATGCCTTCTCTTCTCACAAGTGTCGAGATAATTGCAAAAAAACGAAAAAATGCTTCAATTAGATTTTCTGCTCTCTAGAATGGTGTTTTATGTTTCACTTTTCTGTCATGTTACGAAAGAAAAAAAAAAAAACAAAAAAGAAGCGGAAATTGACTCAAGATTGTTAGTCATTGCTAGCCTTGGGTAATTTGGCATTTGAATCCTTGTTTTTGTATTCATATTTTAGCGAAATATCAATGTTCATACTAAACTATACTTTGCACCGTGTCCCCATATGCCATAGTAATGATTTTTTTCTGTCGTTTTCCTCAAACATTTAGCACCGTATTGATTAAATTACAACAAGAAAGTGAAAAAAATGATAGTGCAATTTGCGTCAAACTTAGAAAATATTACATGTCGTTTTGTGTTTTTCAACCAACGGCCACGTCATGCCACGTCATCTTCAAACTTTGCTTTAAAACACATTGGAGATGTGTTTTAAATCAAAGTATCACGCACGACAAATAGGACAAACAACTTTGCACGTGTCAAATATTTTCAAAATTTTCAGACGATTTCAAACGATGAGGAAAAGTACACGATTTGTGTTTTTTTGTCCGGTTGCGTCCAAAACGGTTTTTTTTTGCAAAGGTCTCAAGATTCCGATGCCATTTCCCGGCGATCGGACGAGAGACGCAAAGACAAAAGCATCTTTTCCGACCATTAACGGCACAGTGCTGAAAGTTGTACGTCTACAGTGTCCCCCAAAGAGACATGGGACATCACAAACAGTTACAAAAAATACAGTGCAACAACACAAATTGTAGACGCGGACATTGTAGGCATATACAATCGTCACAGTTAAGTAACGATTTCATTTTTACGCATTGGGACACTTGAAAACCTTGTACGGAGAATCTTCGCTTCAATACAAAGTAAGTGCGCTAAGTTACAATTACATGGGGACACGGCCTTAGGGCATGTCCCCATGTATTAAAGTATCGACTTCTTTCTGTCGTTTTCACCCAAGAGTTCCGTACGAGAAAAATTCTAGCCGTACAAAAAAATCAATTCTTTAAAAGTACAGCAAACGTCGTCGATACTTTGAATGTACTTCATGTTTGTCGTCATGTGAACGCATTTTGGCGTTTTCCTTTTTCGACCCCCGGGCAAGAGAATCCAGCCCGTCAAAAAAACTTCATCAGAAATCGCCTCGCAACTGGATTTCAGGGAAAGTACCGTCCAAAAAACGAATGAAAAATGGTCCACACACGCGCCACACGAGTGGGAAAATTTTAGGACGAGGGAGAGCACTCGCTAATTTTCTCCCTGCCCGTCACGTGCATGTACGGAAAAGACGAGCATGTACGGAAAAAAAATCTGTAGGGATCTCGGACCTCCACTTTCATTCATGGGTCCTTTGCAGAATTTTGCCCCGTCATTGCCTTTCCCCTCTTCTTCTCACACTATCGCTTCTATCTCTCACTTTTTAGAATGAGACACGACAATACTGGTATGAAATGAAAGATATTTGAAAAATAATTCTTTTGACTACCTTTAAGCATATTTTTATGGCGAGTTGAGTGAGAAAAGTCGAAAAAACGAAATCGGATAGCCATGGTGAAAAGTTCTTGAATTTGTGACGTCGACGTTGTCACAAATGAGCATGGTGTCACAATATAACAAAACTCTAAACATCTACAATGTCGCAAAATTACAAAAATTTAGACGTCTACAACCGTCGCTGTTTTTGTTGGCGTCACCAATTATCGAAAGTTTCGTAGTCGTATTCAACCATCACCAAAGTTGTTTCTACGTCAACAACCGTCACGTCATATTTTCGATTTCATTTTTGCACATTGGGATGCATTCAAAGTAGTACAGAGAATTTTCACTACAGTCCAAAATACTTAATCAAAGTATCGATAACATTGGAACGCACCCCACGTTTTGTACACTATAATAAAATGGAGCGGCGTAAAAATGTCAATGGAATTAATGAAAAAAATGCGCGTCGTCAAGTGCGACCAAAGCAAGCCACACTATTTACGCTTCGCAATTAGATTTCAATTTTGCGGCTAAAGAAGAACCTCCATCAAGCGAACAATGGCGTTGTTTACTCTAATAAGTGCATTTCCGTACAAGGCCGTACTGCCTTTTTTTTTTTTTTTTTTAAAGATGATTACTAGAGACTCGACAAGATTTTCCAAACTTTTGGGGGACAATGTCGACCATCCGATTTTGTGTTTTCGAAGCAAGCGGTCATTATATCCAGTGTTTGGCTAGTCTCCTCTTTTGTTTTCAAGAAGAAAACTAGCTACACACTAGACGTGGAAAGGTCACATGTGATCCACGATGGATGTGAGATGGGAACATTACATGTGGCAAAGGCCATGCGCCTTCTAACATAGGCCACACGCCTTCGGACAGGCTAGAATCAAATCCACAGAAAACCACCAAAAAATATTTGTTGAAGATTGTCCCGTGACGCCTCTTTCACCATCCATTGACATCCGAGATTCCCCGCGCCTACTTTTTTTGAGTTTTCAACAACAAAATACGAACGACAAAACAACGAGAAAAACGACAACAAACGGACACACAAAGTGTACATTCACGTAATTTTTATTTGCGACTGGTCGTACAAATACGAGTTTCAGATTTTGTGCTTTTAGAATCTTTGACTTTGCTCGTAGTCTGAACAGGAACCTAAGTGGATCCATTCGAAATAGACAAGAACCCTACGTGGATACATTCGAAATAATGCACGTAGGCGATAGATTCCTTCTTGATACAACCTAATGGAGAAGTGAACAAAATATTACTACCGTTAAATTGTTCCGTACAATTAGTGTCGGTGCCTGACGGAGAAGAAGCGTAAGTTAAAAGACAACATGTGCTTTGAAGGTGAAGCTCACGTAAAGTGAGAAAGTGACTGCGCGCAACACTTTTATTTATGTGGTTGTCGCAATTTTGTTAGAGTAACTCATGGCTGGCCCTGTGAATTGTTAATTTTGTTATGACGGTCGACGTTCACAAGCGCGGCAAAATTTTAACATGTTGTTACAATATTTTGAAAGTCAAAGTTGTTCAACGAATTGACCGTCAAATTTAAACTCAATGGTAATTAACTTGTACCAATGTGTACTTTAAATGTACAATCTTCGACAAATTGACGCAAATGAGTGCGCGCAACCAAAACAATCACTGCGATGAGACAGTAGTATACGCCATGGAGATAAAATCGCATTAAACCTGAAGTTCTCATTTCACTTAAACTACTCCTAAGGCTTTTAACAACTTTGACTTCATTAGTGTAGGAGTTTGGAAAAGCGTATTCTTAAGGGAACTGCAAGTGCAGTTCCATGAAAAGAACAAATGTTCAGATTTAGCTCCATGGAATTGAAGCCAAAATTTTGGGACTTTCCGTAACAAAGTTTTTAGGGTCCACGGCACGGGATTGGTTTTGATTAACGGTCGAGGCGACAGCTGTCGAATATGATTATCTTAGGGTGTGTGCCCATGTGTTCAAGTAAGGGTTTTTTTCCGTCGTTTACATAGAAAATGGGACTTGCAACGAGAAAATGTTACGCCGTAGAAAAATGGGCAAGAACCAAAGTTTACCCGCGTCATCTTGGAACTTGGAAAGTACGTCAATTTGGCGTTATTATCATTTCGACCCACTTCCACCTCACGTCAGCTCATCTATCTTCACACTTGTATTGGAATCAAACTGCAACCTGATTTCAATTAAAATAATAACCTATTGACGAATAGCAAAACGTTATTGCACGCGTGAAACGTTTTTGACATTTTTTGAACGAAGGAGAGTACACGCTGTTTTTTTCCCTGCTCGTCACGCGCATGCACGAACGAAAATGACAAGCACTTATGGAAAAAAAATCGTTAGGGTCTCGGACCTCCACTTTCATTCATGGGTCCTTTGCAAAAGTTTACGTCGTCCTCGTCTCTCCCCCTCTTTCTCACTCGACCGCTCCTCTTTCTCTTTTCTCTAAATGAAATGCAACAATAATAGTATCGAATGATTTTTTATTTATTTTTAGTATTTTTGGTCTTAGGAAACGTCTCCATGTGCCTAAGTAAGGGTTTTTTTCTGTTGTTTTCCTGTTGAACTTAGAGCCGTACCACGTAAGTTTCAACCGTACAAAAAAAAGAAAAAATGAGAAGTACATTTTGCGTCATCATCGAATTTAAGATGTACTACATATTGTCGTTTTGTGTTCTTCGACCCACGGCCACGCCAAAAAAGTCATCTTCAAACTTTTCTTTAAAACACAGGGAAGATGTGTTTTAAAACAAAGATTTTTTGAAAAACAAATAAAAACACGTAGTCGCACGTGTAAGAAATTTCCAAGAAATTTCAAAAGAATTCAAGCGACGACGAAAAGTGCACGATCCGCTATGTTTTGTCCGTTTGCCTTCACGTACGACAAAGCAAAGTACACAATTTGTTTGGTTTTGTCCGTTTGCGCCTGGTACGGATTTTATTTCGCCAGGGGTCTCAAGATTGCGATGCCATTTCACGTCGCGCGGACAAGAGACGCAAAGGCAAAATGCAACCGTGAAACGGCACAGGCTGGATGGCGGTACGTCTACAATGTCACGAAAACTCATGCGACGTCACAACCTGCTACAAAAAATAGCGTGCGTCATCACAGATTGTAGACGTTGACAGCCGTCACGGGCATTGTCAGCGTATACAATTGTCACACGCTGAAGTAACTATGTCGTTGTTACACATAGGGACTCCCCAAATCCGGGTCCGTCGGATCTGCGCTAAAAAACAAAGTTTTTTCTCTAAGTTTCAAGTACATGGAGACGCACCCTTAGTTTGATGGCATATCGAATGACAAAAGTTAAGAAAAGAAATCGGGAAGCCATTGCGGAAAATCTACGTACTAATGACGTCACAAGGTAGCATGACTTCGCAATGTCACAAAACCGTAAACATCTACAATGTCACAAAAAAATCGACGTCTACAACCGTCGCCGTTTTTGTAGACGTCACTAATTTACAAAGTTTCGTAGTCGTTTACATTTCGTTTGGTACGCTGTCGCACATTTTGTAGACGTCTACAACCGTCACATATTTGAAGTGATGAAGGCGCAAGTAATGATTGACATAGGAACACTTTGAAAAGTACACCGTACAATTTGCGCTAAAATCCAAAGTAACATTCTAAAGTTTTGGTTACATGGGCACACACCCTTATCAAATTGGACAACCGTATCAAACTTTATAACCGTTTTCATAGATCTTTCATTTGATACCTTTCTTGCCTTTTTTCATTGCAAGAATTGTGAGATATACGCGTTAGTGGGAGAGGGAGAGAGAGAGAGGCGCTTTCACGGACTTCGCTTTTGCGAAATGGCGTCCGTTGGTCGAGACCTCCTCCACGGTTACTGTACGGAAAAAAGCGCACGGGAAAAAGTTTCGCACAGGCTGGAAACGTGCAGTAGGTTTTTTTTTTGGTACTCCGGGCACAAAAATTGTCAAAATCCTCCGTCGCGTGCGAAATCATATGCATATTCGCCCACGTCGTGGAACTTTGTTTAAAATCACCTATAAAGTTTGAAGATGAGCCGTAAGGACGCGAAAGTGGGTCGAAACGCGCTAAACGACAAATTGCATCGCTCTAGACGACAAACTGCAGTAAAGTTAAAGTTTCAAGGTAGCGCAACTTGTACGGTGGTAATTTCATTTTTTTGGTACGGCTGCGTGTTTTCTCATTTTTTTCCAAGTTATAAAAGAAAACGACAAAAAATAACTGTATCTTTAGCGCATGGGAAAGTGCCCTAAGGGCTGTCGTCCATCAGGCGTTACCAGTAATCGTACGGACTCATTTACTATTTTGATCACTTTTCTGTCGGGTCGTGCCAGCAAGGCGCCTATCACCCACGCTCTATTATGAATGGTACCATGTAGATTCCTGTTCAGACGCCAAGAATAGTCAAAGATTATAAAAGTACAAATTCTGAACGTCGTATCTGTACGAACAAACGAAATTTAAGATTTGTAAAAAACGCATTAAATTTGATAATCTGTACATGCGTACTTTATCACTGTACGAATTGCGCCACTATGTTCTAACGCAAAATCCTTTCCGCGAAGGTCAATGGATGGAAAGGGAGCGTCAGAGGATAACCTCCGGCAAATATTTTTTCGTCTGTTTCGTTTGATTTGAATACCTTTGTCCGAAGGCACGTGGCCTTTTGCCAAGTGTAAGGCTAACATCGCTCGTCCACCGTGGATTACATCATTTATCTCCAAGTGTACCAATCCTACACATCCAGTGTGTGGCTAATGTCCTCCTTGAAGACACTACTTTGATCAGAGACCGTCCGATCTTTAGTAAACATGTTTTATAAAAAAAAAAAAAATAGTACGGTATAGTATGAAAATGTACGTTGATGGAGGTTCACCTTAAGGTATTTAGTTATTTACCCAAACGTTCCGAAACACAAAAACAAGGATGCATGACTTATCTCGTCAAATTTGATATTCCGACATCGTCCAAATAATTTTAGCGTACAAAAAGTGTTACTAAAATACGTGTTTTCAGTACGTTCAGACATTACACCGTGTATCGCTATTAGCGCTGATAATTTTTTCACCACTGACAACATCTTTTCTCCGTACACAATGGTCGGATTTTCAATTTGAAACCGTCAATCGGAAGCTGATAATGTTACCTTTCAATCGCAACCGTCAGATCCAAATTCCGACAAGTGTGTACGGAGAAAAAATGTTTTAAGAGAAGAAAAAAACATTAACACTAATAGCGATTCACGGTGTAGTTCTTATGGTCGGCGTTCTTTTGAGAGGAGGGGCCCTGGGAGCCCTCCTGCTTCTGTATTTTTCATCGTCAGCTTCTGTAATTTTCATCGTTAGCGTTTATCCGTGGCATTTCAGCGAGGGCAAGTTCCTATCCTCCTTTGATCAGCATCGACGGGTTAAGGGACTCCCTCTAAGTGCTCTATGAAGCTTGGGGTTATAAAGGGTTGTATATGCCTTTTTAGCTATGATGGGGTGTGTTTAGGTAGTTTACTTTTAGATACCCTACACATTTTGTCGTTGGTTCTGTACTACTTGTTTTTCCAACGTTTCTTGTTAGCTTGCCTGTGTTTTTGTGTTAGATTCCTTAGGTATTTACTCCACTGGAGCTGGTTTTTCTGTTTCGGTTTTTTTGTGCCTGGTCAGTGCTTTCCATGTACTCAGATGGTTTACCATCACACTTTTTAATAGAGCGTTGTGCAATAAAGTATTGTTATATAGTGTAAAAATTGTGCACTGTGGCATGGTTATTCTACACAAGGATTTTAACCTTTTATGTCTTCACGACCATGTCAATTGTCATGGTCACAGGGTGGGATTGTTATCCAAAAAAAAAAAATGCAACAGGATTTTGAATTGAAACAAAAATGAAAAAGACTAACTGTATGGGCTATTGTTGACAGATGACTTCAAAACAACAAAAAAAGATACAAGCGTTAGAGGTGTTATGTAATTTAAAGAATACAATGATTGATGACTGCAACCACGGCAATCTTTCGTCCCAGCCCAGCTTCAATTTTAGGCAACAAGACTTCATTAAAAAAGCGTGATGGTAAACTATCTGAATCCTTGGAAACATAAAGAGGCACCAATGCCGAAACTGAAAAACTACATGTGGAAGGAAGCAAGCAAAAAGGATAAGCAAGGCGAAAGAAATGAATACACACACAAATGGCATGTAAAACAATGACACCTTAAGAACTGCAATTTTAGCAATTGTGCATTTGCCCAGCCTTTGAAAGTGCTCAGAAAATAGTGAAACACATACAACGGCTAAAATTACGGGTACTTGAGAGGTATGGGTAGTAGTAATTTCTGATAACCACTATGATTATGAAACGGAAACTTAAATGTTTCAACACTGCTTTCTGTCCTTAGCATCCGTTGTCATTCATCTGACGGTTCTTTACGGGTCTCGGATACCATGGTATATGAAGACAAGTAAAAGCCTTCACTCCCCACTTTTCTCGCAATATATAAACTCATCATATTATCAGACACATTTGTAAACCTAAGACCACCACTAACCACAACACCATGAACAAAAAAAAACACACACATTTACAAAACTTAAGACCTCAACAAAAAAACAAACTTGCAGTCGACCGAAAATAGCTCCGGCCACAAACAAAAAACAGACAATGCGTCCATTTTCCGACGACCTTACAACCATATTTGTAATTTGACACATTCATTGCGAATACTAGATGGGGATTATTACAGAACCATGATTGAATGCATTCCGAAATATCCCGGAATATCACTGTCACTGAACATCGTCACGTCCTGCCTTTGAAAAAATCATTCTAAAACTCAATTTTATTGAGGCACATGTTTTGCCTACCTTCAAAAATCTCAAAAACCCCAATACGAATAGGGTATCTCTTAGGTAGGTATTCCTAATAACAACAAGAGCAGATAGAGAGGAGGTCGTCGGGCTAAGCTAGCTGAGTACAAGCTTTGAGAAAATATATTTATTATACTCTTTTTCAACGCCAACCTCGTCTCATGCCCTCACCCGGTGCTCTGTAGAGAAAAACATTTTTTCTAGGGTATTTCAGATTTTTTCAAGGTTTTTCAGGGTTTTTTAGGGTTTTTAACACCAGAAAATGCCCACTGAATACAAGGAGAAAGTCAAGCAAACCCTATAAAACAAAAAAGGGGATTGCGAAAGACAGACACCTTTTGCCTATTTTCGCTCAATCCAAGACTATCCGACAATCTGGTCTCCAAAATGGGAAAGACCTTCACGACTGCCCTTCCACAACTTCACTTCGGGCTTAATAAAAGGCTTATTAATCGACTCTTTTTGTCCTGCTTACCGAATCAAAACGGTTGCCCTTCCACTCCTTTGTAAATGAGGCGTTCCATAGCAACAATGGCTTCATCGAGAGTCTCCACAGCGTGGCCCTCATTGAAGGACATACGTTGCACATTGAACTGCAAATTACAAACATCCCCATAATCTGAAACCAGGCTTCTCATATGAGCCAAAACCAAAACACAAAAGAGTGAAAACTAGAGTACGAGATGGGTGATTTGAAACAGTTTGTATATAGACATCAAGCAACACAACTGACCTTCATTGGCAGCCCTATCCCATATGCCTTTTCCCCAAAACTATAAGGTTCTGGTTTTTTTGGTGAGACTTGAATGCTGTATTACTACAACCGTGTCGGTAGACCTTTACTGAGAACCGATATTTAACTATTTCCAGTCTACTGAAAGTCAATACATCGGTCAGCATACCAGTTTAGTGTACATTTCAGCGATTGGGAAAAAATCTACATATACCGGTTATCGCACATTAATGCTGAAAGACAATACATTTTAGGCTTTAATACATTTAATGTGAGCTTTGTAGCTTTGGCTTCTTGCTGCTCTGAGGTTATGATCCTGCCGAACGGCAAATGGATCCCTGACGAGGGATGATGTTTGTCAGAGCCCAGATTTAACGCATATTTTTGCCATGTGGATGGTTACGCGTAGTTTGCAGTACAACTTTCGAAAGCAAAACCCACCTGTGCTCCTTGGCGTACACGAATGTCTACGCCTTTGCTATCGATGGAGATTAGAGCTGCATCATCGACTCTGCCTTTCCAGCCATCCTGCGGCTCTTGAGCCGCTGCTAACATCTTCTTTAGATCTTTGGAGAAACGCCCGTTTAACTCCTGTCCAATGTAGACAAATCAAAGTGTGAGCTCTACATTTCTATGGCTTCTACAGAGGATCACAATGCAGACGATGTGCAGAATACTTTGTTTCTTACTCCTCAACCTCGTCAAAGAAATCCGTGTCTTATACTAACAATTTGTCATAGTAAGAAGACTTCTCTAAAATGGTTCCCATTCGGTTTCTTCAAATGTACATAAAACAAATAGGACATTATACTACCATTGTGACTTGAAATAATTCAAATAAAGAACACAGTCGAAAATCTTCGACCATACAAAACTTCAAGATGTAAGCATGTCCACAAGCAGGTGCTAAAATGAAAGAAGCAAGACCATGAGACTGGGAATCAAGTTAAGATGAAAATGAAAATTCTAATACTTGTTATAGCTGATTGAACCTTTCTGCTGGCCTAAAAAAACCCAGGCAAGGAAACAATAACGACCCATCCTTAACAGAGGGACCATATTAGAAGCAAATCGACAGCAAAAAGGTACATAATGACGATTCCAGGAATAAAACTACAGGTAATTACATTTTTCATTTCTACCTATTTGACAACCTAAAAAAGCACACATAAAAGAATGACCATATAGATTCTCTATGAACCATAATCTTCGCCTACCTGTAGTGTGATTTCTGCATTGGACGCTGCAATTCTGTCAGGCTGAGCAGTCAGGTATTCCTTCACATCTACCCATGCTACTGTTCCAAATCCTCCCACAAAGTAGATATCACTGCAGGTAAACGACAGTAAAGCATGTCAATAGCCCATTCTGTACTTCTGTATAACCATTGTTTCGGCTACGGGTGGTGTTGTTGAAAAGAATTAACGTGATTCTTCACCTACGGGCAATTTTGTTGGAAGACATCAGCGTGCTTCTTTAACACAGTAACACAACGACCTTGTCAGAAACTATACATGTTATCATACATCGTGTGTAACAAATTTCACATGCCCAAAGACACAATGACACTGAATGCTAATGAAGGAGAAAAAAATGTAGACTTCACTCACCCACATGAGAGGCGTTCGTTTCAACTTTGCAGTTTATGATGACATTCTTGCCGAAAATGACATTACTGTCTAGCCAGGTCTTTCACAAGCAATTCTGTTTGAAATTCTGAAAGGGTGCATTTGCATAAAGTTTGAGCATAGGTAACCTGATCGACTCCATGCGGTAAAAGTAGAAATTGCCCCATTGCTGTGAGGCACCATGCTGATGCTTTTTCATGTAAAGTTTTTGGGCCCATTCCTGTCACATGGCATGTACAGATCAAAATCAGGCTCTGGAAGGACACTTTTCCTACATCGTCAGAAATTTTACATCCAATTTCAACCAGAAAGAAGGTAGTAGAGTGCTCCGTGTATTGCTATGAGTGTTAACCTTCTTTTCACCACTTTTAAAAAAAAAAAATATGTGCACACTTGTCGGGTTGTTAATCTGGCGGTTGCGATTGGAAGGGAGGTTTGCACCTTCCAATTGGCGGTCTTCAATGGAAAATTGGACATTTGTGCACAGAGAAAAGCTTTTTTAAGTGGCGAAAAAACATTAACACTAATAGCAATTCTCGGTGTAGCCTATGTAGCAATCTCGACTCACAAGAATCTCATAGGTAGGACCTCTTTGATTCACATGACTTTCAGAGAACTTTCATGAGCTCAAGCCAATTATATGCTATTGTCCCCCTTCTTTCCAGATTCAAAATTACTGCACATTTATCTGGCTTTCCTATTATAACAAACTTCCTATAATAACAAACTTCCTATTATAAAAATTTCCTATTAAAGCAAACTTCCTATTGTAGCAAAAGAGGTTCACCTGTTTATCCACAGGCAACGGTAAAACGTCGCCAAAAATTGTAACCCGCGCATTTGCCAAGCCACTCCATCCAGGAATCTGTTTTAACAAAGTTCATTACAAATTACATGAGTAATCGGTGATCTTATTCCCAAAGCCAAAAAATATTCTGAAATAAGAGGCACAAAGTATAAGATAACTCTGAAATTTGAGGTGTTATGATCACCTGTACGACAAGTGTGGCCCTCGGGTCAGCCAGTAAGTTTCGTGTATGTATAGCCAGGGGAGAGAGTGAAAAGATGGGATCTGCAAAGTAAAAAACAAGGATGGTCACAACTTTAACAAACAGTACACATTATATGCATAACGGATAACAAATTAACGGACGAAAAAGTATAAATGTAAAATAAACGTAGTCTAGAAAAGGTATAAACTTAAAATAAACGAAGCCGAGAATAAATATAAACATGAAATAAACATAGTCTGGCTAAGGATGACTGAACACCAGTGCATTCACAAGAGCTAACACTTCAAACAAGTTAACTGAGAACCTTTGGCTATGACAGCGTTGTAGGGACGAAGCGAATTGATAAAAGTGCAGAAACAGAAGAAAGTGGACCAAAATGAAAACAAGGCATCATCCTACAAATCACCAAGCTAGCATGACGTCATGTCTGATTCTCGTGATCCTGACCTCCCTCCCTCCCTCCCTCCCCTCTCCCCCTCCCTTCGATCCCACCTCTCTCCCTCTGCAGTCCGAGTAACCAACATTCCTACATTCAGACTAGAACGCTCCTGAAAACGACTCACGATCAAGTACAAATCCTTTCAGTGTCAGGAACCAGACAGTGAAATTATCTTACGTCCATTTTCATCCGGTGCAAAATCTACAAGCGAACCGAAGGGATATCCACGCCTTCGATGATGCATTCGTGACATGATAGTGCACAGATGTGCGAACCTTGCCTGGTCACAAAAATACAATATGTGAAACGAGATTAAGAACCTTGTCTGTAGGTCACAATGTTAATGTTACAAGAATGTGAAACGAGATTAAGAGCGTCGTCTGTAGTTCACAAAAATACAATGATGTGAAGGATGTATAAGTAGAAAACTCTTCTGGAATTGGCGAAACATGTGACACGATTGCTATTGCCAAATCCAATCCTCAATGGTTCTTGCTGCAATAGAAAATGTTCACTGATGCAGAACACATATGAAGAAAGAGCTAGACAATATATTAACATAATAACAGCAAATATTATCAACGAAATTCTCCCAGTACATCTATCTCATGATGATGCAGGGCAATATATTATTGTAATACCAAAGGGGATTGAGGATATCATGCTGTGAAAAAACACATAGTCTGGATGTTGTCAAAAAGCAAGGGTGAACATAGAAAAACAATTGTTTGTAAATAGCTCTGTGAACTTTAAATACTTTCCACACACTCGCAGGATTCTCACTTCTAACTTCCCATGTTTCCTCCACCTGGCTTGGACATAGAATAAGTAGAAACAGTAGGGGAACGGTAGTACAGCGGCCAGAAGAAATCAAAAAGTACAGAAAAAAGTATAGCCCAACAGTAAACTACAATGAGCACTAATTTGGTGTGATCCTAATGAAAGTGAGACCTATTAGGGAGCAACACTGCCCATTGTTACCAGTGTCAATAACAATAATCTGGTTGCGACTATTTTTGACCAAAGACATAAAATAGTGTTAATAACACAATTTAAGGGCGCAAAATTAAATTTCACTCTGGACTAAAGAAGTGTTATTGATAGTCATTTCGCTTTAACACTGATAATTTAACAACAATGAGCAGCGTACCATACGAGCATCCACCCTCACAATCTCCACCAGCAATCCTGGCATTTTCTGCACTCACCTGTTCAATTAAATTTCGCACGGCAATTGCCGGCGCTGGCAATCCATGAGCAGAAGTTGCGCTTTGGACTCCTCCAGAAATGGGAGTTCGGTGCAAGCCTGCCCTTTTACTACTAGAAGAAGATGACTTTGCGGGGCCATCTGCCTGAGGAGAGGCAAACGGCTGAGGGGGCGACGCAGGCCCGGAGTCCACAGCTGAGGGAGGCGTTGAAACTGCCTGGAGTAAGAAAGGAAAACAAAAAATTAGGAAAAGGAAATGTAGGAAAAAAGTATTGTGGGAAAAACAAATGGTAGGTTAATGGTTTGCAAGGGCTTCAGAAGAGTTTCACCAAGAAATTCATATCACTCAATGACAGGAGTGCCTATAGAATCGCAAACAACATAAAACTGATCCAACCACAGAGGACAAGAAATGAGCCACTCGAAGCAATTAAGGCATACATAAAAAAAACTCAAGGTGCACTTCTCTCGAACCAGCAAAGCCTATAATGGCCTGCGTTTATACAGGTAGTTAATTAATCATAGTTGATTACACACAAGCAAGCACTGGATATCCACATCCTTTATGCCACAAGTAGGGCAATGTCCCTCTCTACCTCGCACACCTCAGCATGTGGAAACGCACAAGACCGACCTTAGGTGAAGAAAAAGACGTATTTCCACTGCTTTTCTTTGTCGCTTCTTTTGTGGAATCTGCGGCACCATTTTCCGCGGTTGCCTCACTCGGCTGTGCTCCATCAGCCGAGGCTCGCAACACATGTGTTGACGGGTGCCATTTTGAAGATAAAGGAGAGGGAGAAGGAGAAGAAGCCTCTGGTTGGTGGCCGGAACATAAACGGTACGCATCCCATCCAAGTGAAGACAA
The DNA here is from genome assembly GCA_037447655.1 of Zygnema cylindricum. Lineage (NCBI taxonomy): Eukaryota > Viridiplantae > Streptophyta > Zygnematophyceae > Zygnematales > Zygnemataceae > Zygnema > Zygnema cylindricum. The sequence continues at coordinate 275,566 of JBBHKE010000834.1, read as the reverse complement.
CTGTGCCGTGCTCCTGATAGTCCCATACAAATCATCCAAGTTGTCAAAAAAACTAAAAGGAAAAACGCTAAAGAAAGTGGACCAGAATATGTTACAAAAAACAAGTGCAGAAGGCAATAGTGTCGGAAATGCAGGAGAGAATTTATTAAAGGGTCGAAACACAAGAAAAAAGACTCTAAATAATTTGACAAGGAAATAAGCACATAAACCTGCAAGAATAAAGGTTTAGCAAAGTGTTGATAAGTAGTATGTTGCAGATACTCAAGTTTTCCAGTAAACGACACACTTTAATTGAACACACTCCATAAAAGTAGATGCGTATCTACGAACTTGTGAGTGGGAATTCAAACTTATGCCGTTAACCCGTTAAATGGAGAGGGAAATGAAAGACATTGCTGAGAAATAAAATTGGCAGGAGGGAGAGAGAGGGAGAGGGAGAGAGAGAGAGAGGAGGAAAAGAGGGCCGGGGGATAGGAGGGACATCTCTGCAAAATAATATTGACAAGGGAGAGAGGGAGAGAGGAGAAACATAGTTGCAAAATCAAATTGGCGGGAGAGAGAGAGGGAGAGAGGGGGGACATCACTTCGGAAAACAATTGGTGGGAGGGGGACGCACAGAAAGGGAGGGAGGGAGGGAGGGAGGGAGGGAGAGAGAGAGAGAGGAGAGAGCAGGGCCAATGCTACAAGATAAAGTTGTGATGAGCCAAGTATCTTTTCACGACAGGGTGGGAAATCAAAGAGACCATGAAGTTACAACATCCTAGAATATCAAGTAAGCACTGTATGCAACTTGCCTCATTTTTACAGAACCAATAACCAGCAAATGTACTGAGAATGGTTTATGAAAGAACCTTCTTTTGACCAAATAGCGAATTTCATTCATGTACAAAAAGCCAAAATCTTAAATAAGTTGAAATACAATTGTTGTGCACACTGGAAATGTGTATTATCATAGGTATCTGACAGGGTTTTGGGTTTTGCCTGAGAGTTAGCTAAACCTCGATGTAAACATCTACTCTCGTCAAATTAACAAAAACAGCAGTTTTTAATGCATTTGGAAATGAAGGAGACTCCAAAACTCCAAAAATTGTACAGAAATAGTTTTTACATTAGGTAATTCGCAACTTATGACAGCTGAATCAGATTGGCTCTTTACCTTCAGTGTCTGCTAAAACCGTTTCAATGAGTCCTACACTCGCAGCAACTCTGGCTTTAGAAAAATGTAACTTCTTGACCTAATTCGGAAGTTCAAATGCTTTAGTTTGGCTCCATCTCAACTCTAAAGAATAATTCAATTAAGCGAAATCAATTGAAACGCTATATGTGGTTACCCCAAACTATACCGGATACATGAATATACTGTATGATACGCGTATAGTATGGGGTAACCACATATAGATTTTTGCATTTTTTTTCGCACATTTGAACTGTACGTCTAAAACTCTAACCATGGTCCTCTAAAATGTCAGCTGTTGTCTTGATGTAAGTAAAGTATTCTGGCGTTCAGCGTGACATATAGTTTGTTCTACGTCATGATAAGACGTGGAAAAATAGACTGATAGACAATAGCTTCCCGTATCAGTATTAAATGAAAAAGGTCACCGCTTTCTCTTGTGTTACTGTTCTTGACCAATAGAACTTGCTCAGACTGAGTAGTAGACTGCTCAGCTTTTTATTTCGACGAGCATAACAAAAGGCAATTATACTTGAAAGAGTTGAAGTAATAAAAATCCTGAGCTAGACTATTATCAAAAATAATGTTCAAGGAAGCTTCAGAGAAACGCCAAGGAGCTCCAAAATAGCAAAAAATTAACAAATTGAATTTATAACCGTCTTCCACAAGTAAGTGGTTCAAAAAGAGGCATGTTTCAAACACACGTTTCAAAAAGATTTATCCTGACACAGCCAGAATCATGATAAAACATGCTCAAAAAATAAATAAATAATGGCCGGACCAAGGAAACAATATGGCAAATAACAACAGAGACAGAGAGGTTAGAGATAATAAGGTAAAAGTAAAAGGACTAACCTGGAAGCTGTAGAGGTGTTTATACGCAATTCTGAAGAGCACGACACAGCAATATCAGTAAGGCTACAAGCGACGGATCCAGAGGAAAATTGAAGTAAAGAAGTCATGGCTTTCAACCCTAAAGCAAGGCGCGACTGCTTGCCACAAGATTTCAAGTAAAAGTAAGCGCTCAGTGTGTGATGGGCGAAAAATGAATGCTCGTTCTCTGAAGTTTAGAAGTACAGTAGACTCTTTGAGGATTTGAATGAATTTAACACATTTTTTGTATGTATAATTGTAAATGAATGATGAGTACGAGACGATATTTGGATATATTCCACTCCTCCGTGTACTCCCTTTTTGTGCGATGTTTTATCTGTTTCCCTACATAAAATCTTCACCGTCAATGTTGTTCGTACGGTTAGGATGTCCTCACACCATCAAGTTTGAGATGATTAGCTTACAGTGAGCAGCGTCATCACAGATGGTTTACACTTTTCACGATAACAATTTCAGGCACAAAACTGTACAGTACCATATGGATCCGTAACATACTGTACCGTCCAGTTACGAAAGTACACAGTGCCACAGTGGATCGTAAACCTAATGGTGTTGTGTATACTTGCCTAGCAATAATTCCGATTATGAATACTCTCCGGAATTATTTCGGTTATCGAGCGGCAAGGAGTCTCGGCAAAGGTCGCAAACGGTTAACCGAAACCGTAACCGACCGTTAAACGACCGCCCGCGTCGGATCCGGAACGGATTCAGGTGCCAAATTTGGGGGGTCGGGTTCGGGCGGGTGATTCACGAAAAAAAAAAAAAAACGGTTACGGTCGGGTAAGCAAAACACAAACAAATTGAAAGTTTTGTACTGTCAATACTATCCAACATTATTGTACTTTGTACTCTTGGTATCGTGGAAGGTATAAGGGAGAAGTACCACAAATTTTGTACTTATTAGGGTACAGGCGTTATCGGTTATCTAAAATTTTGACTTTTGCGACCTTCTGATAGCCTATTCCCACCGGAGCATTTGTAACTTTTTGCCCATTCCGATGATTTTCCCATAACTCATCGGAAGGCGAGTCTTGTTCACGCCAAAATTTTGGCACGTAACTCCGATTGAAGGTGTCCTGTGACACGTCACGCGCTTCGACGTCATCAATCATAGGCGCGAAAACAAAACTGCAAATTTTAAAACTTACTAATACGCGAAAACAATGAAATAGCCGTTCGGATTTTGTTTTTGCTTCGTCAGCTTTTTGGTTTACTGTTGGTATGTTTCAAAAAAAGACGCAACCCGACTTCAATATCCTCCAATATTTTGATGAAGTTTTATTGTACGGTTTTTCAGGAACTTTCGAGAACAACAAAGTCGGTGCTCGGAAAGCCGTACATTATTCGAACGCCAGTCTGTTGCGGAAGTTATTTTTTATGCGACGGGAATAGGCTAGGAGTCTCGGTACATCGTATCGTGGTGACTAAATTGTTATCGCCAATATATTATACACACATACAATATAATTATGTACGACAAATTATACTGTACGCAACGTACAGTGTGTCACAATCTGGTCGGTACACCGCCAATCGTTATTAGCGTGTAAGTTTTTTTAGCGTATACGAATAATTAGCGTGGTTTACGCTAATTGGGAATTTGGAAATTTTCGAAGAAATCGTCTATTCTAATTAGGAATTAGGGTCCAAAAAAAGGGGTACCCCAATTAGCGTCATGTACGCTAATAGCGATTCGCGGTGTACCGTCCAGTTACGAAAGTACACAGTGCCACAGTGGATCGTAAACCAAATGGTGTTGTGTATCGGTATACTTGCCTAGCAATAATTCCGATTATGAATATTATCGGTTATCGAGCGGCAAGGAGTCTCGGCAAAGGTCGCAAACGGTTAACCGAAACCGTAACCGACCGTTAACCGACTGCCCGCGTCAGATCTGGAACGGATTCGGGTGCCAAATTTGGGGGGTCGGGCGGATTCGGGCGGGTGATTCACGAAAAAAAAAAAAAACGGTTACGGTCGGGTAAGCAAAAAACAAAAAAATGAAGGTTTTGTACTGTCAATACTATCCAACATTATTGTACTTTGTACTCTTGGTATCGTGGAAGGTATAAAGGAGAAGTACCACTACTTTTGTACTTATTAGGGTACGGGTAGTTGCAAGAAATTGAGTTTCGGTTAACTTTTTTTTTCTTAAACGCGTTTCGGGTAACGGTTAACAATGTTGGAGCGTGACATAAACCGGTCGGGCGTCGGGTACTCAAATTTTGAAAAAAAAAAAAACGGTCGGTTTCAGTTATCTAAAAATTTGACTTTTGCGACCTTTGGTTGCCTATTCTCACCGGAGCATTTGTAACTTTTTGCCCATTCCGATGATTTTCCCAAAACTCATCGGAAAACGAGTCTTGTTCACACCAGAATTTTGGCACGTAACTCCGATTGAAGGTGTCCTGTGATACGTCACACGCTTCGACGTCATCAATCATAGGAGCGAAAACAAACCTGCAATTTTTCAAACTAACTAATACGCGAAAACAATGAAATAGCCATTCAGATGTTGTTTTTGCTTCGTCAGCTTTTTGGTACTTTCGAGAACAACAAAGTCGGTGCTTGGAAATCCGTACATTATTCGAAAACCCGTCTGTTGCGGAAGTTATTATTTTGTCCTGTGGCAATAAGCTAGGAGTCTCGATATATCGTATCGTGGTGACTAAATTGTTATCGCCAATATATTATACACATATACAATATAATTATGTACGACAAATTATACTGTACGTAACGTACAGTGTGTCACAATCTGGTCGGTACACTGTGAATCGCTATTAATGTTAATAAAATAATAACGGTGTCCTTAACTTACGACCCTCGAACCTAAAATATAAATAATAATCTTATTATTTTTTATTTACGCTAGTGAAGTACAAAAAAATGTCAAATATCGGCGCGACACGTGAATCTCTACAAGGATAGCGCACTCAAATTTGATTCCAAGGGAGAAACATGAGGGGAAACCTCTCGAGCCTGTTCGTACATGTTCAACCGTACACATTGTTGTTATTTGGTCTAAAATAGACCGCAGAAGCCACCCAAACTATGACGCAAAAAGCTAAGCAAAGCTAGGCCAATGAACAATCATTTGAAATGCATCGTCCGTTTAACATACGTGCATACACATATGCAATCATTCATCCGCACACAGGCAGAGCAAGCATTCGCACACAGACGCATGAATAACATTTATGGTTACATGAAAATCACAAGAAACCCTAGGACAAATACATAAATAATGCATAACAAACAAATATATTAATAACATATATACATAATAATAAATGAATGCATCACATATAAACAACAGTATAATCAAATAATAAATGTATCATTCAAATGCATGACCTAATCGGCAACCCTAAATTACTACATCTTTGGTCCCTACTTTTCTAACCAGCATTGATGATTAATTCCTAACAAAGCTCCTTCCTATATATACATTTGTGAGTTGTCAACGAATCGCTAAGTGTCAATATAACCAACGTAAATTACGTAACTGTTATTAAGTCCTATTTAACCATAATAAACTGCTACTAAGAATAAGCTTATCGTAAGCGTACACCTGAGAGTTAAGCAATCATAAGCGTACACTTGTCTAGAACTACGACAAATAAACACACGAAATTTAGAGTATCCAAACCCTAAATGATTACTTCAATAAAACTTTTATTAATACGCAAAAGAAAAAACATTGTTGCTCCAAATATTTACAAGTACACACAATCTCGCAAAATCGTATTCTCAGTCATAGAGGATAAGTCAAAAGGACTCCACGAATCTCGTCAAGCATCCGAGACGTCCAAAAATAAATATCGTGCGATTGACGCGATTTCGCGTTCCCACTCCTTGAAATATAACGGCCGGATAAAAGATGTTTTAAGAGACAAAAAAAACATACACGCTAAATACGATCGACGGTGTAGTTTATAATAATTCAAAAGACAAAACAATGTTACTCCAAATATTTACACCGACACCAAATCGTATGTTTGAGTAAGTAAACGTGAGTCATCAAATTTTGTCAAAGCATCCGGAACGTCCAAAAGTATACATCGTGTGACTGACGCATTTTCGCATCCTCACTAGTTGATAAATAGCGGCGGCCTTTTTCCGTCGTCCGTAACTCTTATTCAGAACCTTCGATGTCGCGCCGCGTGGTCACAAAAATCATAACAAAAATTCACTTGACGAAACGACATCATGTCATCCAAATCAAACCGTACCGTAACCACGTCATTTGCAATAAATCTGGCGTGTCACAAATAAAGTACAATTATCCAAATATGACGCTCCGAACTGTTGGCGTACATATTAAAATATTTCAAACATTTCGTAACAGATCGCTTCGCGATCCGCCGTCCATTTTCCAGCGCGCTCCGCACCACTCAATTGTTGTTTACGACATATTAATTTCACTCGTACACTTACTCCCCCGGTCCACAAATCTCTTCAAACCTCCACATTACATCAGGTAAATATATACGCACGAAACGTCGCGTGCGCACCAAATTTCACGTACGCACGAAACTAAATCTTAAAAAACAACACACATGTTCGACCGTCGAACTAAACCATAGTTCAAAAGTAGGTGAAAGTAGGCCCATACAGTATGTCTATTGTATGCAAAACATACAATATGCCCTTAAGACCCATATTGTATTGGTCCAAAAATGAAAAAAAAGGTTAAGAGGGTTGAGTTGCACATCGATCGATACAGAATAAAACGGCATGTCTAAATTTTGAAAAAGAATCGAACAAAAAATATTTTTTTTTTGAATTTTGAGGTGTTTTTTATTTCAACCGTCAGATTTGGACGATCAGACGGTCGCTGATCAAAGTACCGATCTTAAGATGATCACATGAAAAGCCCATAACACAACTTACAATAGGACAACTTGTCATATTAGCGTCTGCAATTTTGAAGGACACACTAAATAAAGCCTCAAATTGACCAACCAGGATGCCCGTCCGCCTTTTTTTTTTTTTCCGGGTTTTTTTTCCGGCGGAATGTCATCCTACGCCACGTCAGTTTGCTAAAAAAATTCCTCAGGTGGCGTGCGTTGTACTATGATCATATGTCATATTCGTACGATCGTACAAGAGTGTTTGCAACTCACACCCATACAATATGCCTACTCTACGCGAGTTTAGTGTCAAGTTTTGTGCGCCTACCAAAGGCCTACCAAAAAAACGCCTATTTTTGAACTATGAACTAAACGAATGTTATATGTGTTAGTGTTGGGTATCGGGTAATTTCATATCGCGATAATCTCGATATTCGATATATCGAATATCGATCGAGCAGGATCCTCGATATATCGTACCAAGACCGGCATAAATTATCACGATATATATCGCGATATATAGTATTTTTTATTTTTTATTTTTACTTTTTTATATAATATGTTATTTTAGCGAAAAAGTCAAATTGTCTAATACGCCACGTACGCCGTGATTTTTGTTCCGTGACTTAAAGGTAGACGCCGCAAAATGTAACCGACAAAAAAGTACTAATTATGAAATTGTAATGATTATTTATTTGAGGTATGGTTACACGAGGAGGTCTCTGTAATAGTACGGACAACAAAATTTATGTGTTACGGAGGCCTCAGGTACATCGCGTATCTTTTGTCAAAAAGTTTTACATATGTGTTCTGATATGAGTGGTTCCACGCAAGCTCACTACAAAATCTCAAAAATCATCGAATATCTAGAAACCGACCTTTCTCGTCTGGAAAATCGTACTTGAGTATGACGTACGTGTACTTCACAAGTGTACCTCGTCAATGTACCTCATAGATCTCCTTCACTTTGCTGACTTTCAGGAAAAAACCGTATTTCTTTCCGGCAAAGATTTTACAATCACTTTGTCCAAAGTCACGAGACTTTGAAAACCTGTGGGATTTTTTTTTTTTTTTTTTTAGCTTCGATATATATCAACGATACGATATATTGGCGATATATCGCGATATTTTGAAATTCAATATATCAAAGCGATATATCGATTATCGGGTACCTGAAATTTGATATATATCGAATATGGGCAAACGGTCCTCGATACCCAACACTACACCGCGAATCGTTATTAACGTTATGAACTCTATATCGGCACCCCAAATTTTTGACATTAGTACCTTAAATAGAATAAACTACACTATTTAAGGACGTGTACCATAATCTGCCACGTCTCCCGTCACTAAATTAGAATGAATGACTCGAATTTTTTCTTTACACTAATAATTTTTCAACGCTAATAACGATATTGGTATAGTATGTGCTACACTGTGGGAATGTGTACCAAAATTAGTGTTATATTGGTAAATGACAGTACACCGCCAATCGTTATTAGCGTTGTGTAAGGTAATTCCGTCCCGTTTTTTTTTTTTAATTCTCTATTAACATAGTTCATTCTATTTTTTTCTTTATTATCTTTAGGGTAATTTTCAGTACGTTGTCTCTTAAATAGAGTGGTGTACAGTCTGTGTCAGACCGTACATACATGTACCTTTTTAAGTTAGAAAGGACAATAAATTAGTTTTAGTAACCGCGGACGCATGAGAATGTGCGTTATATAAAGGAAAAAAAACCAGGTCGTAAAAAATCCTGCTCGCACATATTCGTGATAGTCGCGTTTCGATCGTGTGAATGTACGATTTGTATACAATTCGTCAGATTTTGTACGAAAACCTATATTAGTGTAAGCATGTTTGCGACCGACATTTTGTTTTTCAAAGATCCTAATTACCATAATCAAACAATTAGAATATATGACTTTTTCCAAAAATTTCAAATTCTTAAATAGCGTACACCACGGTAATTATTTTTATACGCTAAAAAAATTTACACGCTAATAACGACTGGCGGTGTACAGTACACCGTCAATCGCTATTAGAGTAAAGGAATAAAAAGCCTAAAAAATAATTAGTGTTATTAACACTAATCGGGAATTATTTTTTTTTGAAAAAAAATATTTATACTAATTAATCACTAACTGTAATTTGGGTTGTTCAGAATAATAAATACCCGCCCTTAAAATGTCTATAGTAATCTGTGTATCCGTACAAATTCTGATAATTCGTACGCCGTCTTGTTGTTCACACGGTCGACGGACGAACATATGAGAACGTGATTTTTTTCGACGAGTTTGCGTCTCTTTCTTCCAGTGCACATTCACCTGTGTGTGCAATAATGTTAAGTGTCTTTTTATGCCTTTGTAATTCAAAAAGTACCATTTCGTACAGAGATATCCTTTCCGTACGCCACACTATTTCCATTGAGGTGTACTTCCATTATTAACGCTAATTGAAAAAAAACCCTAATTAGAATAATGAAAAAAATAGAATTATGGATTTGTATTTAAGGTTTTTTTTTTTTTTTTTTAAAAGGGCACCGAATTGGCGTTATATACTATAATAGCGATTGACGGTGTACTGTACACCGCCAATCGTTATTAGCGTGTAAGTTTTTTTAGCGTATAAAATTAATTACCGTGGTGTACACTATTTAAGATTTGAAAATATTGGAAAAAGTCATACATTCTAATTGTTTGATTATGGTAATTTGGATCTTTGAGAAACAAAATGTCGGTCGCAAACATGCTCACACTAATATAGGTCTTCGTACAGAATCTGACAAATCGTACATAAATCGTATATTCACACGATTGAAACGCGGCAGTCGGACGAATATGTGCGAACGGGATTTTGTACGACCTAATTGTTTTTCCTTTTTAGAACGCATATTCTCATGCGTCCGCTGTTAATACAACTATTTTATTGTACTTTTTAAATTTAATGGTACATTTATGTACGGTCTGACATTGACCGTAAACCACTCTATTTAAGAGACAACGTACTGAAAATTACCCTAAAGATAATAAAGAAAAAAATAGAATGAACTACACTAATGGAGATTAATTATAAAAAGAAGCGGGACGGAATTAGTGTACACAACGCTAATAACGATTGGCGGTGTGGCGTTGATGTAGGACCAAAAGTACGACTCTTTACTCCAGTCCTAATTTTAGCAGTAAAGTCAAACTAGTACAAAACAAATTATGGCGTTCTTATTAGCAGATCAGCAAGAATCCCACAAAAAACAGTCAAAAGTTAACCATCGCGACATTTTATGTCAGTGTATCGATCAAACATGCCAGTTGTCGTAATCAACAAAAGTTGCACGCTGACTTTTGGTAAAAGGCTACCTATACAAAACACTAAAATATTAGGGTGCGTCCCCATGTATTAAAGTATCGACTTTAATCTGTCGTTTTCACCCAAAACGCAGTTCCGTACGATAAAAACTTTAACCGTACAATAAAAGCAATTCTTTAAAAGTACTGCAAACGTCAAGTCGATACTTTGAGTGTACTTCCTGTTTGTCGTCATGTTAGCGAATTTTGGCGTTTTCCTTTTTTCGACCCCCGGGCAAGAGAATTCAGCCCGACAAAAAACTTCATCAAAAATCACCTCGCGACTTGATTTCAGGGAAAGTACCTCGGAAATGGCGAATGAAAAACGGTCCACGCACGCGCTACACGAGTGGGAAAATTTTAGGTCGATCAAAAAAAAATCAAAAATGTCGTTTTGCGACCTGTACGATTTTTTTTTTCAGGGGTCTTTCGGTTTCAACGTCATTTCATCAAGGTGAAATCCGCGAGAGAGTAGCTTCTCTCCTTCTACCGTACGCTCTCCACCTACCGAACACTCTCTCCCACTTCCACCATCACGCTCCCTCACACTCCATGTCTCACACAATGCAAAGCTCTTGAAATTGTTGTTTTTTTTTTTTTGTAAAAAATTGCGATGAAACACTCGTAATTACCTCTCAGCAAAAAGGTTTCCTGGCAGTTTTTCTGCAACGGATTACCTTTTTCCCGCAATAGATTAAATTTTTGAAGCAGGAGTGGAAAAGGAAGAAATTGCGAAGTATACAATTTCTTGGTTTTGTAAAAATACGCAGGCGGAGAGGAGTCAATTGGACAGTGGTAGCAGGGTAGGAGTGTGACAGCGGTAGCAGGGTAGGAGTGTGACAGTGGTAGTAGGGTAGGAGTGTGACAGCGGTAACACTCATGGTCTGATGTGGTCTGATGTCTACAATGTCACGGTCAACATTACGATGTCACGTGATGTCGCGGGTGTTGTGACAACATTTGTCATTGTAGACGTGAACATCCGTCGTTAGTTTTTGAGACGTCACCAATCGCCGCGTGTATTGTAGACGTTTACAAACGTCGTAGTTATCGCGTACGTCATCATTCATAGTAAGTTTCGTAGTCGTTTCCAACCGTCGCAATTTGTACCCACATCTACACCCGTCACATTCCAAAGTTCCGATTTCATTTTCGCACATAGGGACGCTTTTCAAAGTAGTACGGAACACTTCACTACAGTCCAAAATACTTTTTCAAAGTATCGCCTACATGGGGACGTACCCTTACTCTTCAGAAGTGGATCCCAAGGCCTTTCGGTACCCAACGGTACAGTCGCAAGGTTCAGCGGAGCAAAGGATACCGCGGCTTTCACTTCAAGGGATTCTAAGGGCAATTTCCCACGTAACCGAAACTTCGTCTTGTTACTTTGTTTTTTAGCGAAGAAATGAAATAAAAAAATAAAAAAAAGGGAATTGCTAATCGCAGAGACTATTTTTGCTGCGCGCAGATAGTTTGTCAGAAATTGTACATTTAAAGTACAGTTTCGTACAAAATACGTACCTTTACGTTCAGATTTGACGGTCAATCCGTCGAACTGGCGAAATACTGCAACGGCGGTAAAAACTGTCGCGCTTGCGAACGTCGACCGTCATGAAAAAAAAACAACTCACACGGCCGGCGCAGGTTTACTGTAACAAAACTGAGGGAGCCACATATAAATAAAATGGCTGCGCGCAGAGGGGAAGGAGTAGTGTTGGGTATCGGGTAATTTCATATCGCGATAATTTCGATATTCAATATATCGAATATCGATCGAGCAGATTCCTCGATATATCGTACCGGGTCGCAAAAATTGGGTGTCCGTACAGTAAGAGTACGGAAAATCGTACGGAGAATCGTACGGATATTTGCCCCCCCCCCCCCCACAGAGCGCTCGGGGGGGGGGGGGGGGTTTGAAAAAAAAAATTAAAATTTTCATTTTCGATATATCGCGATAATTTGGTTTTCGATATATTGAAGCGATATATCGATTATCGGGTACCTGAAATTCGATATATATATCGAATATCGGCAAAAGGTCCTGGATACCCAACACTACGAAGGAGATCTACACCGCGAATCGTTATTAGCGTTGAGAAATTATTAGTGTAAAGAAAAAATTAGCTTCATTCATTCTAATTTAGTGCCAGGAGACGTGGCAGATTATAGTCCACGTCCTTAAATAGTGTAGTTTATTCTATTTAAGGTATTAATGTCAAAATTTTGGGGTGCCGATATAGAGTTCATAACGCTAATAACGATTCGCGGTGTAGCAGCCGTCTGCAAGCAAGTTCTCACTTTGCCTTCTCAACAGCTACAAAGGATCCCCTCTCAATTCAGGAAGCTTTCTCCTCGCCGGAGAGAAATCACTAGATTGAAGCGTTGAACGACGAAATGAAGTCAATTATGGAGGCGCATACGTGGGAGTTGGTGGATCTTCCTCCGAGTAGAACTCACTTCACGTGAGCTCCACTGTGAAAGCATGCACCGACATTTGACTTGGCCACAAAAATGGAATCTAATCGCAAACCATTACGCTGAACTTGGACACAAATTAATGGACGGCGTACGACATGTATAAACCATAGTTCAAAAGTAGGCGTTTTTATGGTAGGCCTTTGGTCGGCGCATTTATCGTAAGTTGTGTTATGGGCTTTTCATGTGATCTTCTTAAATTGCTACTTTGATCAGCGACCGTCCGATCGTCCGAATCTGACGGTGCAAATAAAAAAAATTGGTCCAAATGTTTTAATTGGTCCGAATAGGCACGAATACAATATGGGTCTTAAGGTAATATTGTATGTTTTGCATACAATAGGCATATTGTATGGGCCTACTTTCACCTACTTTTGAACTATGGTATAAACTCGAACGAAACGAAATATACTTCGTACAAAATATAAAAGCGTTCGCGTATAAATATCAATGAAACTAAAATGACGCGTTGTCACGCGCGACCAAATGAAGCCACACTATTTACGAATCAACATTTTTACATTGAATAAGTACTTCACATTGATTCACATTGTCGGTGTGTGCTTTCACAGTGGAGCTCACGTGAAGTGAGTAACTACCTGCGCGCAACCATTTTATTTATAGGTGGCTGCCTGAGTTATGTTACAGTAAACCTGCGCCGACCGTGTGAATTGTTTTTTTTTTTCATGACGGTCGACGTTCGCAAGCGCGACAGTTTTTTAACCGCTGTTACAATATTTCGCCAGTCAAAGTTATTCGACGGATTGACCGTCAACTCTGAACTTAAAGGTACGTAGGTTGTACGAAACTGTACTTCAAATGTACAATTTCTGACAACTACCTGCGCGCAGCAAAAATCGTCTATGCGATTAGCAATTCCCTAAAAAAAATTGCTGACTTTATTAAAAAGCGCGATGGTAAATCTTTGAGTCCATGGGAGCAAAAGGAAGTAGCATTGCAAAAACTGAAATAATACATGTGAGGGGAAGAAACAAAAGGAGAAGCAAAGCAAAAGCAACGAAAATACGAAAGGATGGCAGGTAAACCGAAAACACACAAATAAGCAAAAAACAGCAGACGAAACATCAAAAAGAAGATCGAACATCTATCGACAAAACTCCAATATAACTAAATATCTACGAAAAGCAACCACGTAAGTCCTCGAATACAAGAGGAGCACGAGGAGGGAGTTCCGGGACACGTCGACGATCCATAGCTGCAAGAGACGATCCAAGGAGGATAGAGGCTTGCACTCGTTGTAGAGCCACATATAAACGTCGACAATAAAAAGAAGTAAGTACTGGAACAGAAGGGCTCCCGGGTCCCCGCCGCTCTAACGAGCGCCGACCACAAGCACGGAGGAACTCGTCCAAAGCAACACCTAAACAACCAAATATATCGACCGCCATCAGAATGAAGCCATCCATATAATCGTGATGGGCATAATCACGCTCCTTCCTTGTAGCCGCGTCACGGGCGGCCACACCCACATGTCGAGCTGCTTCGATGGCGACTGTATCCGAGGTAGGGTTCGTTACTTTAGATTGTGACGGATGTAGACGTGGGTGTAATTTGTGACAGTTGTAGACGACTACAAAACTTGCGACATTTGATGACGTTTACAAAATATCGACGGTTGTAGACGTCTATTTACTTCTGACATTGTAGATGTTTAGGGTTTGTGACATTTTGACGTCACGCTCAATTATGACAGCGTCGACGTCACAAATTCTAAAACTTTCCGCCATGGTTTCCCGATTTTGTTTTTTAGTCCGTTCTCACTCTACTTGTTATCAAAATACGCCCAAAGATAGTAAAAAGAAATCATTTTCATAGATCTTTCATTTCATACCATTATTGACGTTTTCATTGCAAAAATTGCGAGATAAATGTCGTAGTGGGAGAGGGAGAGAGAGAGATGCTCTTTCACGGACTTCGCTCTTGCGAAATGGCGTTAGTTGGTCGAGACCCCTCCACGGCCCCTGTACGGTAAAAAGCGCAGGGAAAAAAGCCACGCACGGACTGGAAACGTACAGTGGGTTTTTTTTTTTTGACTCTACACACAAAAATTGTCAAAAACCCCCAACGCGTGCGACAACATCTGCCTATTCTCTCATATTGTGGAACTTTAGTTAAAATCACCCCGGGAGGTGATTTTAGTAGAAGTTTGAAGGTGAGCTGGAGGGATGCGAAAGTGGGTCGAAACTTTATTAGGAAAATTTAGTAGGTACCACCTTTCGAATATTGAGGAAATGATCTCAACGTAAGTAACTACATCTTGCATTCAATTTAAATTAGACTAGAATAAAATGTGGATGAAGAACTAGTAGCACAAACTAGTTATTTACGGTTTACACCAAGTATACCTGTATCCAGACTATGCATTAACACTTATGGCTTCTCCATTATGTTTTTGCCTATAGTATTTATAGTAACAACATTAGATTTTCCCTTTATCGACAATCGATTCAAGTATTCGTTCTTGTGTCTACGTTTGGGTTTGCTCAAAATGTTCGTTTTCTAAACTACTTTGATGCGAAAAGATGTACCAAAACCACAGGACATCAACAAATTACTGGAGATTTTGTTTTAACCTTTTCTTCAGCTCAACCAAGTACACGATCTACTTATGAACTTAGCTAACAGCTATTTCCCTTTTAGATTACAACAATGATATTTATGATATCCGTTTTTGTATTACCTCTTCGGTATTCACAATTACGTATCAGACCTATGTCCATATGAACCACATTTGGCATTTATTGATCAAACACGATGATCAAGAAGTAGGTGTAAAATAAGATCAGATTAAATTTAACTTA
>JBBHKE010000834.1:180877-259988 GCA_037447655.1 Zygnema cylindricum | reverse complement strand
GTCCGTAAGAAAGCGCAGTTAAACAGAGAAGGAACAGATTCTTATACGTGGCATGCCACGCTATATAAAGTATATAATATAATACAGTATGTTATAAAGTCCTATTGTATGCATACTATATTTTTTTAAGTTATCGCCGATATGGAATTTGTTGGTCTCAGACCGATATATCGGGACCTCTGACCGTTCGATAACCGATAACTATCGGTATTGGTGTTATCGCGATAATTTTTTTACCGATACACAACACTAAGTACAGCAAATGTCAAGTCGATATTTTGAATGTACTATAAGCTTGTCGTTATCTTAACAAATTTTGGCGTTTTCCTTTTTTCGACCCCCGGGCAAGAGAATCCAGCCAGTCAAAAACTTTATCAAAAATCACCTCGTGAGGTGATTTCAAAGAAAGTACCGCGCAAATGGCGAATGAAAATCGGTCCACGCACGCGCTACACGAGTGGGAAAATTTTAGGTCAATCAAAAAAACAAAAATATCGCTTTGCGACCTGTACGATTTTTTTTTTCAGGGGTCTTTCGCTTTCAACGTCATTTCATCAAGGTGAAATCCGCGAGAGAGTAGCTTCTCTCCTTCTACCGTACGCTCTCCACCTACCGAACACTCTCTCCCACTTCCACCATCACGCTCCCTCACACTCCATGTCTCACACAATGCAAAGCTCTTGAAATTGTTGTTTTTTTTTTTTTTTGTAAAAAATTGCGACGAAGCACTCGTAAATACGTCTCAGAAAAAATGTTTCCTGGCAGTTTTTCTGCAACGGATTACCTTTTCTCCGCAACAAATTAAATTTTTGAAGAAGGTGTGGCAAAGGAAGAAATTGCGAAGTATAAAATATCTTGGTTTTGTAAAAATACGCAGGCGGAGAGGAGTCAACTAGACAATGGTAGCAGGGTAGGAGTGTGACAGCGGTAGCAGGGTAAGAGTGTGACAGCGGTAGCAGGGTAGGAGTGTGACAGTGGTAGTAGGGTAGGAGTGTGACAGCGGTAACACTCATGGTCTGACGTGGTCTGATGTCTATAATGTCACGGTCAACATTACGATGTCACGTGATGTCGCGGGGGTTGTGACACCATTTGTCATAGTAGATGTGTACATCTGTCGTTAGGTTTTGAGACGTCACTAATTGCCGCGTGTATTGTAGACGTTTACAACCGTCGAAGTTATCGCGTACGTCATCATTCATAGTAAGTTTCGTAGTCGTTTCCAACCGTCGCAAGTTGTAACCACATCTACACCCGTCACATTCCAAAGTTCCGATTTCATTTCCGCACATAGGGACGCTTTTCAAAGTAGTACGGAATACTCCACTACAGTCCAAAATATTTTTTCAAAATATCGCTTACATGGGGACGTACCCTAAGGAAAACGCCATTACAGAAAAATATCCAGGGTTGTAGGCGGGAATTCGGACCATCGGATGCTATTATACTTTTTATCCGAGACGCCACGTCACTAACCCTACAGTTTGTTAAGACCTACTGTCGCGACCTGATGGATGGCACGCCCTTCAGTAAAATTTTCCGTATACTTACTGAGACGCCTAATGGAAGTCCACCCTAAGTCATTAACACGTACTCTATCATTGTACAAACTGCTTCATAATGTTATAAAACGCGAAGTCCTATCCACGAATGTCAATGGGAAAGACCGTCAGCACCGTCACAGGATATCATCCGTCAAAGTTATTCTCGTCGGTCCCTTTAGAATTGAATCCACCCTGTCAGAAGGCACATGCACTTCGCCCTTGTAGAGTTCACATTGCTGCGTCCGTCATACCGTATCTTATTTGTCGTAAGTGAACCAATAGTACACGTCTAGGGCCACAAACTGGATAAAATGAGGGACTGCGTGGCAAATGAGAAAAAGCAAAATATACGGAAGGTCAAAGTTGTCGTCTAAAGTTTAGAGATTAATGTTGTATATCGACTATCGAGGGTCACTTACCGCCAGAGGTCGCAAAAGTCAAGATTTTACATAACCGAAATCGACCGTTTTTTTTTTCAAAAACTGAGTAACCGAAGCCCGACCGGGTTATGTCACGCTCCAAAAAATTTAACCGTTAACCGACCGGCGTTTACGAAAATAAAATTTAACCAAAACTCGATTTCTTGCGACTAACCGTACCCACTCGTAACCGAAAAAAGTAGAAAAATACAACGCTCATTGTTATTAGCATTAAGCGTTTATTACACCCCGAATCGTAATTATTGTAAATAAATAATTAGTGTTATCCATTCTAATTTTTATTTTTTTCGTTTTTTCAAAAAAGGTTTTACTCTAGTTTATCACTTACTCTAATTTGGGCTTCTGTCCGTAATAATTATCCGCTTTGAATATCTTTTAGGTACACATACAAAATCTGACAAACGTACAATTTCACGTCATTATGACGTTTTCACTACGCGGTTTGTGAAAACGCAATCTCTCAAAACGTACAGTTTCACGTCATTATGACGTTTGCACTACGCGGTTTGTAAATACGCAGTTACAACATAATGACATGTATTAAATCATTTTTGTATTTTTTTCGTTAATACGGTACAATTTTGTACGCCAGCCACACTATTTAAAACGACACTATACTATAGTTGTTAACGCTGATTCAAATAGTACCTTGAATAATGTAAAGAAAAATTTAGAGTTATTTACTCTTTTTAAGGTTTTTGGGTCAAAATTCGTCGTGATGGAATTAGTGTTAATAATGCTAATTACAATTCGCGGTGTAGTATTAATGGAAAAATATGATTAATAATACTATTTAATGTAAAGAGATACATAGGACCTAGTCGGCGCAAGATTCGTTATCAGATCTTGTCATATGTACAAACGATAAAAGTAGGATGACGTCAAATTCAAACAAAATTCGGAAGCGACAATCTGATGATTCGGATTTTCCCAAAGGAAGTCGGTTTATTTCCGTACTTATGTACGGATACAGACTAAGGACCGCATGTGCCGCAAAGGGTTATTTTCTGTCGATTTCTAAAGAATTGAATGCAAAAGATCTTACGTCTTACGAAGAAAAGTGCAAAAACCGAAGGACAATTTACGTCATCCTCGAATATAATACATACTTTAAAAGTCGTTTTCCCTTTTTGTAGACGAGCGCCAAGTCACTCCAACCCACTTTAAAATTTTATTGTGAACCACGACACTGAGACAGTTCAAATCCAAGTAGCACCTTTCCGACGAATAAGAAATCGCTTTCGCATGTGTAAAACAATTCCAGCTATTCATCACGATAGAAAGTACACGATAAAAAAAAAATCTTTGATTTCATTCAGTACGTACTTTATTTTTTGCAGGAATATTGCCACAAATACGTGTGTCGTCGACAATGTCACAAAAAATAATAGTCGCGGGCGACCCGGTGCTTTGCCCTTTGATTGTCAAGAGCCTATCGTTTTTGTACACGCGGACCAATAGGAGCGTCACAATTTTTGGTAGGAGTTACATGTACTCCACGTATCAATCCGTTTCCGGTTATGTACAAATATTTGAGAACACGACAACGTGGCGTGAAATAAAAGATCGCACGCGCAAAAATTAAAAGTACGATACAATACGTTACTGTACTATACGGTATTCATAACATGACGTTTTGGCGTGACGTCAAATTTGTTTGGACGTGAATCGCCCTTGAAGCCAACTTACGTCAACATAAAAGTCGTGATGTGATTAATGTTAGCGTACGACAAAGCGTCCATGACTCAAATCCGTCCGTACAAAACCATCTTTGACGTCGTAGGCCGCGGGTCAACTATCGCGATCACTTTGTCGTCGTCGCTGTATTGTAGTGTAGAGGTTTCGAACCGTCCTGTCAAGGGTACAAACTACAAATAATCGATCGTCGCCGTTGTTGCGATATCCTTTTACTTATTTGTATGGCATCGACGACATCGTGGTACCTGTCGTCTCCACCTCGACGTCGTCGGCAGCGGGTCAGCTAGCGGTGTAGTTTACGGATAGTGGCGTGATGTGATGGGGTCGCACGCGCAAAAACGGAAAGTACTTTTTTTTTACAAGTCCGTCCGTTTACTTCCTTGCTACTATACTCTTATAGGTGATGACAAAATGTCAAACGTTTCAATTTATGAGATCGACGGTTGTGGACTGCCTTGTCAACATCTCCCTTTGTCTCGTCATTAGAGCGCGAATCTGGTTCTCTCCCTATCAACCAACCAGTACTTCTATCTCCCTTTCCCTCCCTCCCTCCCTCCCTCCCACCCTTTCCCCTTTATCAATTCTAGATATTTTGAATATTTTATAGAGGAGAGGGAGAGGGAGAGGGAGAGGGAAAGGGAGAGAGAGAGGAGAGGGAGGGGAGAAGTGAAGTTGTTTGTTTTATGACTGGAGGGTGAGAGGGAAGCTATTGCCAAGTATGCCGTGACAGTCGGTGCCTTGGTCGCCCTCACAAGTAACCTCCTCGGAGTCCTCCTTCCCCATGTACCTTTTTTTATTTGTTTATGTCAAATCTTATCATTTTTATTTATCAGTTTTATGCGAAAGCTTTATCTTATTTTTGTAATTTGTTAACGTTATCGCACGTTTTTATCGAAGTTGTGCTAGTTTAGGAAAATATTGTTCCTTATTTAGTGTGGTTTAAATTGTACAAGGAAGCATTAATCAGAGTCAAATATATATATATATATATATATATATATATATATATATATATATATATATATATATATATATATATATATATATATATATATATATATATATATATATATATATATATATATATATCTATATATATATATATATATATATATCTATATATATATATATATCTATATATATATTTATATATTTATATATTTATATATATATAGATATATATAGATATATATATTAATAAATATATTCATTTTTTTTGGTTTTTTGTTTGACCGACCGTAATTGACCTTTTTTTTTTCCTGGTGAGTCAACCGACCGTAACCGCCCGACCCCCAAAATTTGGCAACCGAATCCGTTCCGGATCCGGCGCGGACGGTCGGTTAACGGTCGGTCACGGTTTCGGTTGACCGTTTGCGACCTCTGGGGGGGGGGCAAGCACCGGGCATGATACGATTACAGTACCGAGTTATCCTCAATAGTTATCGGCCCGATAATTGTCAAAAATTTATTCCGATATATCAGAAATTTATCTCGATAATTTTGTTACTGATATATCAAAGCATTACATTGATAATCGGTTAAAAAAAGGTACATATCCGTTATCCGCTATACAACACTAGTTTTTTGGCAGTTGTATTTATTTTGATTATGACAAAAAAAATAAAGACATAGAGATAGAGACAGTTTTTACTCTCGTTGTCTTCAACCCATCTTGTTGGAATCTGACTCCAACTGCATTTTGAACTAGACGACAATTTTATTTTTTTTTAGTTTAATTTTGTTGGAATAAAAGCTCATTTTCCCTTAAGAACCCTCAACATCGCCTAAATGGCCTATAACAGCAAAAAAAAATGATAGGTAATAAATACGACAGAGACAACACTGGGTGATTAAAAATTTTCAACATTTTTGCACTTTTCAATAATGTTGGGTATCGGGTAAAATTATATCGCGATGATTTCAATATATCGATTATCGATCGGTCAGTGGCCTCAATATATTGTATCGGGACCAACATAATACATTGCGATGTATATCACGATATCTAGTACTGTTTAGATTTAATACTTTTATATAATGTAGTATTTATCGAAAACGAAAAATTGTATGGTACGCCACGTATGACGTGAATTTTGTTACGTAACTTCAATGTAGACGGCGCAACAAGTAACCGCAAAAAAAATAGTACCTTATATAATTACTTAATTAGTACGTAGTTACGTACAGAACTTCAAATTTTCAAACGAAAAAAATCACACTAATTTAGTTAAATAGAAAAATAAGTCAACATTTATGACAAAAAAAACGAAATATGCTACAAAAAACATGTCAAAATATGTTACGTCACATGTACTGTTGTCAAATTTAGTATTTCACTATTTTGTTTTGGAGTTTGCACATGTGTTGACTAGCCGTTTTTCATTATGTACGAGAAATGGTGAATTCCAAAAATGGTTAGAAAAAGTATGTTGTATTTTTGTGTTAAAAAATGGTTTTGAATTGCTTTAATAAATGTTTTAATGGTAAAGCTTGTTTAAGAAATGTTCAAAGAAGTGTCATAAATGTATTTTTTTTACTATTAATGTTATTATCATTTGTGGTGTAATTTGGGCTAGCACTAGCAGCAGCACCAGTAGCACTAGTACAAGTCTATTATTTAAGAAATCATATTTTTCAAGCATAATGTGAGGAAAAACTAATCATATTTTTCAAGCATAATGTGAGTAAAAACTACAGAAATAACTATGAAACCCAGAAAATATAATATGGAACGTGTATCGGGACACAAACACCTACGAATGATAAAAAAAAACAAGAATAAAAGCTTCGATATATCGCGATAAAATACATCGACATATCCACACGACATATCGGCAAAACATCGCGATATTTAACTCTTCAACATATCGATTAGTGTACCTAAAATTAGGTACATATTGAATATCGGCATATGGTCCTCTAAAAGTTTTCGAACAATTTAAAATGTTTCAAATGTCGAAATCGATAACTTGCAATTGCAAGATACAACAACGTGCTAAATTCGGTACCTAGCGAGCATAGATGTTTCATTCGTACTATGCGCATGGAAAAGTATTTTGAAAAAAAATGCATATGCGCACTATTCAAAATTTCACGTTTTTTAAAATGCGTTGACCGACTTTGACTTAATTATAAAATAAAAATACGTAAAATTTCAACAAAAGTACTACTACAACTTAGGGTATGTGCCCATGTATTAAAGTAACGGTTTTTTTATTAACACTAAGGAGAGTACTCCCTATTTTTTTCATTGCCCATCACGCGCATGTAAGTAAAAAAATTGCAATTAATCAAATTTAACTCAAAAAAAGTTTACATCAACATTGGTACTTTTTAGCTAGCGTTAATTATTCTAATGTCGAATATTTATAGATAGTGTAATTTAAAAATGTGTCAGTCCATTCTAGAACTGCTCATTATTTAGTACAGTACAGACACACAAAACAAGTGTCAGAGAATGGCGTCGAAAGGGATAATTGAGTGCGTCGCACGGAAAAGCGTACTCAGATTTGATTCCAAGTCAAAAAGACGAGGGGAAATGTGTCAGCCCGTACTAGTACTACTCATTATTCTGTACAAACGTACAAAATTAAGCGTTCTCGCATATTCAGGCGTCGAATATGTGAACACAAACTTTCGCGGCTACCCTAAAAGCATGGGAAACTGTATCGATTTCCTAACTCTAACAGCGATTCACGGTGTACTTTTAGCCCTTTTTTTTTTAATTCCGTACATTAATCCGTACACTCTATCCGTACATGAAAAGTATACGAAATTTACGCAAAGTTAAAAAACCCTAGAAATAATGCATAATCGTAAAAATTTCAAAATTTTAACGAGTGAAACCTCTATGCTAGCGAGCCTCAAGTATTGTACGGATATCGAGTTTCTTAAAATCGACTAAAAATGGGCTCGATGCAGTACACTACACCGCCAATCGTTAATAGCATTGTGTACACTAATTCCGTCCGGCTTTTTTTATTTTTTATTCTCCATTAGTGTAGTTCATTATATATTTTTTCTTTATTCTATTTAGGGTTATTTTCAGTACGTGATCAGTGTCAGACCGTACATAAATGTACCTTTTTAAGTTAAAAAATACAATAAATTAGTGTTAGAAACCGCGGACGCATGAGAATGTACGTTCTAAAAAGGAAAAAAAACCAGGTCGTAAAAAATCTCGTTCGCACATATTCGTCCGACAGCCGCGTTTCGACCGTGTGAATATACGATTTGTGTACCATTTGTCAGATTTTGTACGGAGACCTACATTAGTGTAAGCATGTTTGCGACCGATATTTTTTTTTTCAAAGATCCAAATTAGCATAATCAAACAATTAGAATGTATGATTTTTTCCAAAATTTCATAGTTGTCCTATTTGTACGGATTTCGACTTTTTTCCGAAAACTATGTAGTATTCGTTACTTTCATACCGTTCGTTAGTTTTCGCTGTATGATGTACGAAAACGTACGAAAACCGTCCCCTTAACCCTAAAAAATCTTAAAAAATCCTAAAAACGTACGAAAAACATACGGAAATGTACGCCGCTGTACGACATGTGTACCCTAAAAAGCCTAGGAGTACGGATAATGTAAGGCAGTTGTACTGTATTTTACCGGAATGTACGAAATGTACGGGAAGTACCCTAAACACCCTCAAAATCCCCCCATCACTAACCCTAAAAGTACTGAAATATACGGACTCCGTACGTATATGTACGAAAAATGTAAGCCCTTATAACTGAAATATACGGAAAAGTACGAAAATGTACCCTAAAAATCTCAAAATAATAACCGTCAAAATTACGAAAAAATACGGACACTGTACGCAAATGTACGAATAATAGTTGGTTGTTTAACATAAATATTTGAGAACGCACGAGAATGTACCCTAAAATTCCTCAAACCCCCTAAAAGTACTGAAATGTACGAAAGTAGTACGCAAAAGTATGAAAATGTACGAGTACATAGTCAGGTACGCATTTAATAAAAAAAAAAAAATCTTTAAATGCCTATCGTGCATAGTATTCGCGCGTTCGTTTCGTGCTTATTATGCGCACGGGACAACTATGAACACGATTAAATTCTGTCTACAAATGTCACACAAATGTCACGACTGGTAAATGACAATTTTTGTTTTCGGAGACACGCGGAAATCTAGTACGGAGAATCTTCCCTATAGACAAAGCTTGCGCGGTAAGTTACGGTGGCATCCGTACACATCGCAGTTAAAATAGCATTTTGACAACCAAACAAAAATACGAACTTGTCATCTGACTATTCGATTAGATTCGGATTTGTTCGGAAGTTGTGTTAAGAGTATTGTGCATTGGCAAAATAAATCATCGCTATAACACCGATACCGATAGTTATCGTTTTTCAAATGGTGAGGGGTCCCAAACTCCCAATATATCGCTCCCATACTAACATATTCTCTATCGGCAACAAATGAAGAAATATAGTACGCTTTGTAATAATAATTTATTATGTACCGTATTATATTGTTTATTGTATATAGCGTGGCATGCCATGTATGATAATCTGTTCCATACGTGGATTACGAACCGTACAATTATCGCCAATAGTTATTGAGCCGGTGTTATAGCGATAACAAAACGATAAATATTGGTTATCGAATAACAACTGTAACGATATATTGTGCCAATATATCGGTCATCGATAGGCCAAAAAAAGGGGCATATCGGTTATCGGCAAATGGTCAAAAATACATAACACTAGGATTAGGTTTAGGGTCAATAGATTACGATATGCGGCCCTTATCTTTTTGTAAGATTCGCGAAATGAATAGTGTTAGTACCGTGTCAAATTTGCGACGCTAATCATGATGCCACGTACTTCCACGATACAAAAAGTACAAAGAACAATAATGTTGGAAAAAAAAAGTACAAAGTTTTCATTTTTTTGGTTTTTTGTTTGACCGACCGTAATTGACCTTTTTTTTTTCCTGGTGAGTCAACCGACCGTAACCGCCCGACCCCCAAAATTTGGCAACCGAATCCGTTCCGGATCCGGCGCGGACGGTCGGTTAACGGTCGGTCACGGTTTCGGTTGACCGTTTGCGACCTCTGGGGGGGGGGCAAGCACCGGGCATGATACGATTACAGTACCGAGTTATCCTCAATAGTTATCGGCCCGATAATTGTCAAAAATTTATTCCGATATATCAGAAATTTATCTCGATAATTTTGTTACTGATATATCAAAGCATTACATTGATAATCGGTTAAAAAAAGGTACATATCCGTTATCCGCTATACAACACTAGTTTTTTGGCAGTTGTATTTATTTTGATTATGACAAAAAAAATAAAGACATAGAGATAGAGACAGTTTTTACTCTCGTTGTCTTCAACCCATCTTGTTGGAATCTGACTCCAACTGCATTTTGAACTAGACGACAATTTTATTTTTTTTTAGTTTAATTTTGTTGGAATAAAAGCTCATTTTCCCTTAAGAACCCTCAACATCGCCTAAATGGCCTATAACAGCAAAAAAAAATGATAGGTAATAAATACGACAGAGACAACACTGGGTGATTAAAAATTTTCAACATTTTTGCACTTTTCAATAATGTTGGGTATCGGGTAAAATTATATCGCGATGATTTCAATATATCGATTATCGATCGGTCAGTGGCCTCAATATATTGTATCGGGACCAACATAATACATTGCGATGTATATCACGATATCTAGTACTGTTTAGATTTAATACTTTTATATAATGTAGTATTTATCGAAAACGAAAAATTGTATGGTACGCCACGTATGACGTGAATTTTGTTACGTAACTTCAATGTAGACGGCGCAACAAGTAACCGCAAAAAAAATAGTACCTTATATAATTACTTAATTAGTACGTAGTTACGTACAGAACTTCAAATTTTCAAACGAAAAAAATCACACTAATTTAGTTAAATAGAAAAATAAGTCAACATTTATGACAAAAAAAACGAAATATGCTACAAAAAACATGTCAAAATATGTTACGTCACATGTACTGTTGTCAAATTTAGTATTTCACTATTTTGTTTTGGAGTTTGCACATGTGTTGACTAGCCGTTTTTCATTATGTACGAGAAATGGTGAATTCCAAAAATGGTTAGAAAAAGTATGTTGTATTTTTGTGTTAAAAAATGGTTTTGAATTGCTTTAATAAATGTTTTAATGGTAAAGCTTGTTTAAGAAATGTTCAAAGAAGTGTCATAAATGTATTTTTTTTACTATTAATGTTATTATCATTTGTGGTGTAATTTGGGCTAGCACTAGCAGCAGCACCAGTAGCACTAGTACAAGTCTATTATTTAAGAAATCATATTTTTCAAGCATAATGTGAGGAAAAACTAATCATATTTTTCAAGCATAATGTGAGTAAAAACTACAGAAATAACTATGAAACCCAGAAAATATAATATGGAACGTGTATCGGGACACAAACACCTACGAATGATAAAAAAAAACAAGAATAAAAGCTTCGATATATCGCGATAAAATACATCGACATATCCACACGACATATCGGCAAAACATCGCGATATTTAACTCTTCAACATATCGATTAGTGTACCTAAAATTAGGTACATATTGAATATCGGCATATGGTCCTCTAAAAGTTTTCGAACAATTTAAAATGTTTCAAATGTCGAAATCGATAACTTGCAATTGCAAGATACAACAACGTGCTAAATTCGGTACCTAGCGAGCATAGATGTTTCATTCGTACTATGCGCATGGAAAAGTATTTTGAAAAAAAATGCATATGCGCACTATTCAAAATTTCACGTTTTTTAAAATGCGTTGACCGACTTTGACTTAATTATAAAATAAAAATACGTAAAATTTCAACAAAAGTACTACTACAACTTAGGGTATGTGCCCATGTATTAAAGTAACGGTTTTTTTATTAACACTAAGGAGAGTACTCCCTATTTTTTTCATTGCCCATCACGCGCATGTAAGTAAAAAAATTGCAATTAATCAAATTTAACTCAAAAAAAGTTTACATCAACATTGGTACTTTTTAGCTAGCGTTAATTATTCTAATGTCGAATATTTATAGATAGTGTAATTTAAAAATGTGTCAGTCCATTCTAGAACTGCTCATTATTTAGTACAGTACAGACACACAAAACAAGTGTCAGAGAATGGCGTCGAAAGGGATAATTGAGTGCGTCGCACGGAAAAGCGTACTCAGATTTGATTCCAAGTCAAAAAGACGAGGGGAAATGTGTCAGCCCGTACTAGTACTACTCATTATTCTGTACAAACGTACAAAATTAAGCGTTCTCGCATATTCAGGCGTCGAATATGTGAACACAAACTTTCGCGGCTACCCTAAAAGCATGGGAAACTGTATCGATTTCCTAACTCTAACAGCGATTCACGGTGTACTTTTAGCCCTTTTTTTTTTAATTCCGTACATTAATCCGTACACTCTATCCGTACATGAAAAGTATACGAAATTTACGCAAAGTTAAAAAACCCTAGAAATAATGCATAATCGTAAAAATTTCAAAATTTTAACGAGTGAAACCTCTATGCTAGCGAGCCTCAAGTATTGTACGGATATCGAGTTTCTTAAAATCGACTAAAAATGGGCTCGATGCAGTACACTACACCGCCAATCGTTAATAGCATTGTGTACACTAATTCCGTCCGGCTTTTTTTATTTTTTATTCTCCATTAGTGTAGTTCATTATATATTTTTTCTTTATTCTATTTAGGGTTATTTTCAGTACGTGATCAGTGTCAGACCGTACATAAATGTACCTTTTTAAGTTAAAAAATACAATAAATTAGTGTTAGAAACCGCGGACGCATGAGAATGTACGTTCTAAAAAGGAAAAAAAACCAGGTCGTAAAAAATCTCGTTCGCACATATTCGTCCGACAGCCGCGTTTCGACCGTGTGAATATACGATTTGTGTACCATTTGTCAGATTTTGTACGGAGACCTACATTAGTGTAAGCATGTTTGCGACCGATATTTTTTTTTTCAAAGATCCAAATTAGCATAATCAAACAATTAGAATGTATGATTTTTTCCAAAATTTCATAGTTGTCCTATTTGTACGGATTTCGACTTTTTTCCGAAAACTATGTAGTATTCGTTACTTTCATACCGTTCGTTAGTTTTCGCTGTATGATGTACGAAAACGTACGAAAACCGTCCCCTTAACCCTAAAAAATCTTAAAAAATCCTAAAAACGTACGAAAAACATACGGAAATGTACGCCGCTGTACGACATGTGTACCCTAAAAAGCCTAGGAGTACGGATAATGTAAGGCAGTTGTACTGTATTTTACCGGAATGTACGAAATGTACGGGAAGTACCCTAAACACCCTCAAAATCCCCCCATCACTAACCCTAAAAGTACTGAAATATACGGACTCCGTACGTATATGTACGAAAAATGTAAGCCCTTATAACTGAAATATACGGAAAAGTACGAAAATGTACCCTAAAAATCTCAAAATAATAACCGTCAAAATTACGAAAAAATACGGACACTGTACGCAAATGTACGAATAATAGTTGGTTGTTTAACATAAATATTTGAGAACGCACGAGAATGTACCCTAAAATTCCTCAAACCCCCTAAAAGAACTGAATTGTACGAAAATAGTACGCAAATGTACGAAAATGTACGGGTACATAGTCAGGTACGCATTTAATAACATTTTTTTCATCGTTAAGTACCTATATTAGTGTAACATGTTTGCGACCGACATTTCTTTTTACAAAGATCCAAATTACCATAATCAAACAATTAGAATGTATGATTTTTTCCAAAATTTCCAAATTCTTAAATAGCGTACACCACTGTAATTGGTTGTACACGCTAAAGAAACCTACACGCTAATAACAATTGGCGGTGTAACGTTTGCCCTTAGAATGTCATGGTGGTGATTTTTTAGTGACTTTCTTGACCAACTTTAATCAAAATATACTGTACGATGACGTTTGTCACGCTACAGATATAGATGTCAAGAGGAAACCATAGATGTCTCATGCGCATAAAACGCACGCATGAAACGCCAAAAGAATAACGAATATGCGCATGAAACAAAGATCAAAAATTTTAGCATGCGTTGACCGACTTTGACTCCATACTAAAAAATAAAATTAAAAAAGAGTAAAATTTTTAATCGATAACGAATAATACGATGACAACTTAATCAAAATTTCAAAAGTTCCAAACGAAAACCAATGACGACACTGTCTCTTCGCTGGATGCTGAACCTGCAACCAACGATCAGTCTATCATGTCGCCAGCAACTAGACTGCCTCGGCGCTGGACTTGTCGCTAGCGCCGAGGCAGCGCCGGCGCCCTGTCAGCGCCGGCGTTTTCTTGGCGCCGTGTCGGCGCCAAGTCAGCGCCGACGCCCTCCCTGCGCCATGCCGACGCTTCCCCCTATTACAACATGTCAACATTCACAAATTTACAATTGAAGCATAAAATAACCATTTTTTAATGTCAAAATTGAATAATGACAAAATCACAATTGAAAAAAATCACCCATTTCTGTATGTCAACATTTAATAAATGATAAATTCAGAATTGAAGCAAAAAATAACCATTTTTGTACTTCAAATTGGATAATGACAAAATCATAATTGAAAAAATAAATCCCATTATATCCCTTTGGAGCCTTGACATGCTCCCACTCTGCTCCTCGGGGCCTAGGCATGGCTGCCTGTAAAGAGCTTCGTGGAAGCTTCAAGTGTGGCTTCAATCGAGCCTTCAATGGCGGATTCAGTGGCGGCTTCGTTGTAATGACGAACCGTACAAATTTCTTTCAAACTTCGCGCTCGGAAATGAAATGTCACTTTTTAGAAATTTACGTACATTGTATCCGTACCGTACAAATTTCTTTAAAACTTCGTGCGCGGAAATATAACGTCTCTTTTTTGAAATTTCCGTACACACTATCCGTACGTTTTATCCGTATGAAAAGTATACGCATTTAACGAAAGATTAAAAATCTAGAAAAAATAACGAAATTTCGTAAAAATGTCAAAACCCGTACGAATGAGACATCAATGGACGAAAGTCTGCCTTTTGGAGCATCGTAGGAGACATGTGATGCACGTGTGGTGTCGGTGGTGTCAATGTCAAGTCGGTGAACGAATCTTACTCGCTGGCACCTCAAATGTCACACTTTATTTGGACCAGTGAACGTCTTTACACGTGTAATAGCATCCAAACAAAGTTTCCCAACGTCGTACGTGGGAATATCGCTAAAAAAAACGAAAACGTTATATCGCTACTGTAGATCCTGGCCTTGTGGCTTGTTTTATTGATGTCCGTTTTCTCTTATAGCAATGAATATGCGCACGTGGATCTTGAACGATTCTTCTATCCATCGTTTGTCTGTTACTGACGTGACTTCCATCACACGCGGCACCTCTGCCTCGATCTTTGGCTGTGAGAAAATGCGCATGATGTCGTAAAGATACTTTCTGGCAATTTTTTTTGTCTTTATTGAAATTACAAATTTGAAATGTTCTTCGACCACAGCCACATTAATGTTTAAACTAAAAAGCAGTTTTTGACATGCAAATCTCGACGGAAATGGAGTGCCCAAAGCCGTTGGATGCCACATAGGACATCTAGTGCCGTCGCTTACAAATCTTTGAAAATCTGATCAGGGCGACAAAAAACACACAGGCACTAGGGCCATTCACACGGTGCAGTCAATAATGTGTATATAATGTTGTAGAATCTTAGACTGAAGAATCGAAACGGAATCTAATCCAGAACTGCCGTTCATATTTTGTATGGAGAAAATCCTTCAATTTGCACACGTGGCGAATGCATAATCTCCACCGGGTCAATGTCCAGATGTATGATTTAAAATGCAAAGCGTTAAATACTTAAATGCGATATTATATAACAAGCTTGACGACAGAAGGTACAAGTGTACCTCAGCATAGGCATGGTCCACTTAAATTTTAGAAAACGGCATACGTGGACTTCGATTACTTTTTTGAAAAGTGAGCGCATCGCGGTCGTCAGCTGCATATTTTTGAACCATCCGTACAGAGCATCGGGCGGCTGAGTAAATACCTACAGCGTCAGGAAAAAAAGTGCATTAAATATGCAATCCGTATGTAAATATCTCGTCCGTACGCGAAAGAAGATTGTTCTAGATCTGTAGATGCGATCACGTGACTCTCTACTGTAACTGTCAATGTAGAAAAAGTATAGAATTTGGTACGTAAAATCTACTTTGTACCGATTTTTTAGTTTATGCATTGATCACATTTTTCAAACAGAGGTTAAGACCCGTCAATTTAATAATTCAAATGTTTAGGAAGAGTCTGACCGGACGGAAGTTCCAACAGTACAGAAATTTCAAAAGGAACGGGAGAAAAAAATGTTATTGTAAATTACGCGTTGCGATTCAATAGCTATCCAAATTTTTAAGCTGCCCGTTCTTCTAGGCATTTTTTGTTGTGAAGCGCGCAAGGGTTTTGAAAATATGGCCCTTAACTCTCAGGAATCATCGAAATCCGTCGGGTAGGCGCAGCTACACCGTGTATCGCTAATAATTTTTTCGCCACTTAAAGCATATTTTCTCCGTACACACTAGTTCGATTTCCAATACGAGAGCCAATCGGAAGCTGATAAACTTACCTTTCAATCGCAACCGTTAGATCTACAATCCGACAAGTGTGTACGGAGAAAAGATGTTTTAAGAGACGAAAAAAATATCAGCACTAATAGCGATTCACGGTGTACTGTACAGTACAGCCTAGGGTTCGTTACGAGGGCCAGTACACCGCGATTCGCTATTAGTGTCAAAGTTTAAATAGTGTTTAAGAAAATATAGCGTCATTGACGGTAATCAGGATTTTGAAAATTAAAAAAAAAAAGGTTTATATTAATTTCGGCGTATACGCTAATTTGGGAACGGCAAAAATGGAATATTCTCCGTACAATTATATACATTAATATATGTATCCGTACAAAATACTAAAAACTGTACGACGTCGCCATATTAAGTATCCGTACCGGTCAGACTACTTTATGGCGGTTATGTGTCAGCGGTATACCGCGAAACGTAAAGTTTAATTTCAGTTTTTTTTCTGTTAACATTCACAGAATGGCTGTTACGTCACGCCGTTTCTTCGTGTAAGTTGGACGTATGTCCGCTGTTCCGTTCGTCCATGTCTTATGTATTCTAATAACGTCACTTTTGGGTAGTTTTATTAAAGTTAAGTATGCTAACATTTGTCTTAATTGTAATAAGTGTGTTCCCTCGTTTGTCTTTCAGACGTCTGACCTGTATTAACGTCAACATTGTCATGCATTAGAGTAAACGTTGACACCTAAATGAACCAAAAAGTACATACTTACCAACCAAATGATCAATCACGTAACGTGATTGGTCGCCCAAAATTACACGTGTCCAATTTTTTATCCACACAAACATTATGAGATTTTAACGATGCAAAAAACCACTGCTCTCTTCCCCGCTACATTTCCAAGAAAGACCCGTACATTCAGTGAGTTGCCATGTTTTACCACGCATCTTTCATGAAAAACGTCCATTGTCAACCTCGTTCATACTCCCACGCTGAAAATTGACGAAATTTTTAAAACTTTCCCGCCGTGTCATTTTTATAATCGAAGTATTTGAGTGTCAAACAAAATATTTGATTTAAAATTTTGAATGTTCAAACTTTGGCCAAGGTTTTCCCTCCTTTTTTCACAAGATCTTCCCTTCCCTTCCTATATATACTCGTCGTTAACTCCAACAATGACACTCTTTTCCCTCCTTTTGCATCTACCTTTGTTGTTGCATCTTTTTTTCGTTGCTTCACATTTATCTCTTCCCAATAGCCATGATTATTTTGTGAAAATATGTGGCCCATTACCACCTTTTTTGTGGCAAAAACCAGAGCTCCCGCTGAAATTTTCCAACCTCCGGTTGAGGAGGAGATGTAGTGGGGCGAGAGAGGGGGAGATGGAGAGGCAGGTGAAGGGATGGGATCATAAAACGACGACACACTCATTGAAGGCGGTGCGGCTGATTTCGGCTCACCCCCAAACTCACCTCTGGACTCACCGCCGGACTCACCGTGTGTGGACCACGATATCAACCCGGTGGTGTGGCGCAAACTCCAACACGTGTCGATAAAGGTTGCACGCCTTCGTGTAATCAACTGGATTATTGCGGATTGTAATACAAACGAAAAGGATCGCCTTATCCAAAGGACCTTCAACAAGTTTCCATAACACTTTACGGTGGATTATAATACAAGTAAGAAGTGCTACCATTTATTCTTTCCTTATATGAGTTTTTATGGCTTTTTGCATTGCGTGTCTCCGCATATTTTTCGCTTATAATGTGACATTTTGTTAACCTTGACCTTTATGTGTGCGTTTAGAAATCTCTTTCTTTTTTCCTCTCCCCCCCATCCCCCTAATTTTGCTATGTTGGATCCTCGTGCACCATCGTGGCATATTTACGACTTTGCTTGAGCATAAATTTGCAACAAATGGAAAATATCCGGTTTGGCGACGACGTCGTGTCGTCGCATCTCGTTGTATCATACTAATATTGTTAGCAGGCGACCACATTGGAGCGTAGGCGCGTGGTTCTGGAAATCGACCTGGCGAGGACAATTCGTCGTCGCCACAACGATGGAATTATCAAACTAGAAAACGAGCATATTTCAAATTTTTGTCCTTAGTTAATACACAAAATATGAACCTTCGTAGAGTCGTTGACACTTTTTCTTTGCCTCGTTGTTGGAATATTGGAATCAATGAACCCCGTGACTTTTAAATTCAATATCGTCGTAACACGGTTGGATTATCCAAAAGCATTAGGGACGCGAGAACTTCTTTTTGTCGCCGACCACACACTTTGTAAGTATATTTTGCACGACGTTGCCTTTGTTGGAATCATCTAATCAGTGAATCGTAGAATTCTGTGTCCCCCTTTGGACCACAGAATCCAAGAAGCCAGTAGATAGTTTTTGACTAACCCTTCTTCAACTAGAACCACTGCTACCTAAGCAGGCAAGTAGATAATCTGACTACACCCTTTTGTAGTCTAGACTTCCTTGAGCCCACGGCAAAAATAATCACTGAAAACGCCCAGCTAGGTGATTAATTATCAAGTGGCAAAAATGCCAATATTTATACAAGCTCATAGGGAGAGAGGCAGCTACCTCCTCAATCCTCTTATTCCTAAACCCCTCTCACAACCCCTATCTATTGATATATGAACCAATCACAGAACTGTATAGTACAGAAAAGGTATTATGGCCGATGTCTTTTATGTACGGCCTGTGAACAACAAGGCCATGGAATGGACGTCTGTCTCCTCCAAACTTGTTTTTAAGCCCTCCGGGATTCTCGCTTTCCAACTCTATCGTGCCATGTGGCTCTAGGTTATGTAGCGCCCGAAAACCGCCAAAGCGGCCATTCTGGGATCTCGGCGATGATGCAGGCCGTCGAATTTAAATCGGCTTTTGATATTAATCGTTAAAACAAATGTATGGTACATTTGTTTCGTGCAGGTTTTTGTTCGCAGTATATTACAACAAGTCTCTTTGCTTGTTATCTCTAATTTCGTTAATTGGATTAAGGTTCTTTAGCAAATGTTTACACAGATTTCAATCCCTATGTACTCTAACAAACTTCTACGACAGACCGGTTAGAGCTGACGGCTACGCCTCGCTCTGCCGTTTGAATGTTCGAGTCCAATCGAACTCAACCTTTTTGTTAAGAGTGACTTATGTCACTCTACAGTCCTGCCTCTGTACCTAAGGCAGCCATTGCTCCACCACTCTCTCTCACCTTCAGTGACTAGAACTAGTATCGTTGTTAAGGAGAGAAGGTGGAGGCAGACTGCCTGCGCATTTACTTAATCTTTTCAGACCTAGAAAATACCCCCTAAATCTAGTGATTTCAACACTCTTCCTATTTTCTAGTCTAATTTTAATTTTTATTTTTATCCACACTTTTCTCTACAATATTTTAACTTGGGAGATGGCACAGGTTTGGCCATCATATCAACCACCATTTCTGCATCACCCGCATACACACGATTCACAATTTTGTTTTCAACCTTCACTTTTACAAAACTTAATCTTATGTCCATATGTTTAGCCTTGAAATGATGTTTTGGATTGGCGGCAATTGCAATGGCAGTCTGGTTATCCCGAAAAACTTCATGCACTCCCTCTTTCATATACCCCAGTTCTTGCAATAAAGACTTAACCCACATCAGCTCTTTCACAGCAGAACAAAAGGCCATGTACTCAGCCTCCATAGTGGACTGGGCAACCACCATTTGTTGCTTGCTACTCCAACAGCAAGCACCTTCCCCCATATACAACACATATCTAGAAGTGCATCTTCTTATAGGTGCATCCCCATCACTGGCATCACTCCAAGTAGTGATGTCAATGTGCTCCCCCCCCAGATGCAACAATACATCCCTGGTTCCCACCAGATAACTTATGACTCTTTTGGCTGCCTCCCAATCTCTTTTCCTAGGATCATTAAGACTTCTACTGAGGACTCCAACTGCTGCCGCTATGTCCGCCCTAGTGCAAATTATAAAGTTGATTGGGCTTCGTAGAACCTACCTGAAAGGAACAAACTTCATAAAGTGTCTCTCATCTAGACTCATTTGATCATCTAAGATTATCACTCCTCCTTCTACACTCCTATCACTTACCTTCTTTAAGCCTATAGAAAAGGTACAACTGTTTGCCTTTTCCATCTGGAATTTCTCAAGCATATTCCATTAAGCTTCTTTATGAGTAAGTCTGATAATCTTCTTCCCCCAATATCTCGCTATTTGAATTCCCAAAATGTATCTTGCCTCCCCTAAATCCTTCATGTCATATCTGCTTCTAAGATCTTTCTTTAACTTATTTATCTTTTCCGTAAACTTACTTAACATCAACAAATCATCAACAAAAATTGCAATGAAAATAATGTAAAAATTTAAAGGTACTCTTATGTATTTCCTAGGTTTCTTAAGTAATATAAAATGAGGAAGGAAAAGCAGAGGTAGCCTACTTCTAACTTCTCTCTCTAGCCCCATACTTGTCGTAGTCACTTGAGGCTGAAGAAGAAACTAGAGCTATGGCTGCCTATGCTCCTCTTAGAGTCAAAAGGCAATCATTTGTTAAACTTACCAAAAAGGTTAACGGACCCAGGATTTGATCCTGGTACCTACCGTCCGTCTGAATAGACCAACGTCGTTACCATGTAGCCTAGCACTTGTGTCGAAGTATATAGGGTACGATAGCTATTTAAAGATGTACAAATAGGAAAGTTCATTTAACTGACAACGGACTACAATCACATAGACATAGTTAGATTGAATCACATCTAAAAGTACTGTTTGTATTTTAACGGTTATAATTTAAGGTCGATATCAATCGGACGACGTACGAAGAAGCTGGCATCGCGGAATGGACGATTTGGCGGTAAGCAGTCCCAGCCACGTTGAGTGACACGTGGCAACATGGCATTGGATGGCGGCATCTTCGGGACATACCATGGCGAACCCGGAAATGGCAGGCGTCAACTTCTTGGCCATGTCGTACAATGGCCGTACAAAAAGTACTCCGGGCTAAGTACCTTTCTGTACTATACACTAAATTGATTCGCTCCGTACTTCAGTAATAGAGGGATAACAGAGGGGTTTAGGACTTCGAAAATATTAAGGTAGCAGCCTCTCTCCCAGAGCGCTTCTATATAAAAGGTCTTCTTTGACCATTGATAGTTTACTACTCAGGGGAACAAATTCAACGATTCTTTTTGTGGCAGACTCAGGGGAGTCAGCTCTTCTAAGGGGTGCAGTCTGGTCAGTCTATATTATGTCAGGGTGTCAGCAATAAACAGACAAAGCTTAAAGAACTGAGGTTATCCTAGAGGCTTCTAGCAATCTACCTAATCTGAGTACCAATGGAGGTCTCAAAGTTGCACGTTATGGGCCCACCCTCTAGGGTGCCCATATTCAATGGGACTGGGTTTATCTACTGGGAGAGTATGATGATGGGAGCCCTATGTGAGAAAAGATTTTGGGGAATAGTGAGTGGGCGAGTAAAACGCCCATCCAGTCGTGCTATTCCTCCAAGGTTTGGAGGAAGTAGATATGGTAGGAAACCAGATCCACCATCATCAGATGACTCAGAAGAAGGAGAAAGCATCGGGATGGAAAAGGGGAAAGAGAAAGAGAAAACAACACCTATTGCAATCGGATCTGCTTTCATGTCTCCTATTTTGAGGAATGAGGAGAATGACATCGATACCTGGGACTACAACAACATGGTGGCCAAGCATTTTGTTCTCCGTCATCTCACACAGGGACTCGCAGGTCCTCATTTGCAGGTGGAAAGGGCATCCGATCTATGGGGATGCGCTTATAGAAATGTACCGAAGCGGTACTATTCAGGAACAAAAGCTAGCAGAACAAAGGATCAATGGATACTTTCACAAAGAAAGAAGATGCTCGATTTCTGCAATGAGCTAGCTATACTCTTCATGGAGTTAGAGTGTGCCGGAAAAGTAGAAACCGAGAAGGCAAAGGTACAATGCTTACTCATGAAACTACCCGATGAGTTTGAGATCATTGTGAACCGGGTACAGGATCTATGGGACTCGAGGTGGATATGGAATTCGCTAGTTGGTATGATTCTCGTCCCAGAGAATACAATCGAAATCCGAAGGGGAGCTAAGAATGGACAAGCCTTGGCAACCGGAGCAAGTTGGAGAAACAAAGATTCACGCGAACCCCTAGGAAGTCATGGAGGGGAAGATTAGAAAAATCAATCCGATGAGTTCGAAATAAGGGGATCTATGAAGCTATGTCACTTTTGCAAGAAAACCGGGCATTACATTGCGGAATGTACCAAACTGACCGAGCTTCGGATAAAGGAGGGGAAGACGGGGGGTCAGCCACGGGGGAAGAAAAAGGCACTTGTCACACAGATACTTGAGGAAGAATCCGATGAGGAGGATGGCGAACTTCTTTTGGATGAGTAGTTGGAGGCAAAGACAGAAGTCGAAATTCCACAGAAGCATAAATGTGCTTTCGGTGGACTGAAAGGAGAAGGAGGCTGGCTTGTGGATTCATGTGCCTCCATGCACATGTGCAAGGACAAGCATCTGTTCACTAAGCTGAGAAACATCCCCACAGTAGAGATTGAATATGGGGATGGGAGGGTAGTTACCACTACTTATGTAGGATCGATAGATCTAAAAGTCATAGTGGAGGGAAAACCTCAATAATTACATTCTCTGATGTATTGTTCATTTCGGAGTTAGAAAAAAACCTTATCTCTACATCTGTAATAGATGATAAAGGTTTTGAAACTAGCACCAGAAAAGGAGTTTTTACAGCTAGCTTTGAAGAAGATGTGTATTTCAGTGCTGAGAAAGATAGCCAAGGAATGTTCAGGCTTGCTTTAAGTAATGAAAAATTCAAAATTTACTATGCTGGTGTCAATGATATTATTTTGTGGCATAAGAGACTTGGGCATGTGAATCTAGAAAAGCTAAAAGGAATGAAAAAGATGGGAGTAGTTGAAGGGATACGCTTTGGGGAAAATGAGAATTTAAGTGATTGCAGTGGGTGTGCTTAGGGTAAAACACACATAATACCATTTCCAATGGAAGCAACATATAAAGGGGAAAAAGTCCTTGATTTGGTACACACGGACATTTGGGGACCGGCAATTGTGTCATCACCCGGAGGAAAAAGATTTATTCTAACCATTACCGATGATTGGTCTCGGTACTCTCGCATATACTTTTTGAAAAAAAAATCAGAAACTCCGGAGTATTTCAAAAATTATAAAGCATGGGCCGAGAAGCTTCACGAGACCCCAATAAAAATAGTAAGAAGTGACAATAGAGGGGAATATACCTCCAATTAGTTTGAGGAGTTCTTAAGAGAGGATGGTGTGCAAAATCAAAAGACAGTTCCGGAAAACCCAGAACAGAATGGTGTTGTCGAGAGATTGAATAGGACATTGAATGATAGTGCCCGAAGTATGTTGTCAGATAAAAGGATAGGAAAAAGATTTTGGGCTGAAGCTATGAATTTTTCTAATTATTTGAGAAATGGAGTACTTACATTGGCGGTGAAAGACCAAACTCCATATGAGAGATGGACCGGTCGAAAACCAAATCTATCTCACTTAAAGGTTTTCGGTAGTAAAGTCTTCAGCTTAGATACAGACATATCTAACTGGAAACTAGATCCTAAAGGGAAACCCGCATACTTGTTAGGATATGATGAGGATGTAAAAGGGTATAGAGTGTATGATCTAAAAAGAGAAAAAATAATTTTAGTAAAACACCTGGTAGCTATGGATGAAGGGAAGTCAGTAGATCCCTTCAAATCCTCAAAGTCAATCAGAATCAGATTTGC
Organism: Zygnema cylindricum; assembly: GCA_037447655.1. Taxonomy (NCBI): domain Eukaryota; kingdom Viridiplantae; phylum Streptophyta; class Zygnematophyceae; order Zygnematales; family Zygnemataceae; genus Zygnema; species Zygnema cylindricum. The sequence goes on along the minus strand of JBBHKE010000834.1, from coordinate 235,871 downwards.
GTCAGACAATTCTGATGACTTTCGCCTTCGTAACTATCCAGGTCTCCAAGAAGATGGTACTCTTGCAAGGTCGAACGATATCTTTGCAGGCTTAAAACACACCGAGGAAGACTTGGAAACACCGGTGACACCTATACCTGAAGCAGACGGCGTAGTGGAAACTCATATGGATCCGAGGAACACGGGAGAAGCCGTGGTGACTCGAAAGAATCCACGGTACCATCTATTCCAGCCGCAGATTTTGAGGGAGGAATAAGAAGCAGCAAAAGGCTTCAAGAGAAACAAGTTAACAACAAGGTAACTAAACTGTCTCACCCGGATGAACCTTAAACATATGGAGAGGCAATGAACTGCCTAGAGAGAAATCGGTGGAAGACACCCATCAATGAAGAGATGACTTCAATCATGGCGGCCAATACCTGGGAATTGGTGGACTGTTCACCTGATCGCAAACCAATTGGATGTAAGTGGGTTTTCAAGTTAAAGCTGAATCTTGACAATACTATTGAGAGGTACAAGGCCCGGTTAATGGCCAAAGGTTTTACTTAGAAAGAGGGAATAGACTACGAAGAAACCTTTGCTCCGGTCGTCAGATTTCCCTTAGTCAAGATACTTCTCAGTTTGGCAGCTGTAGAAGTCATGGAAGTACACCAGATATACATTAAAACTGCCTTCTTGCACGGAGAACTAGAGGAGGAGATCTTCATGCGACAGCCGGAAATATTTGTGGAACAAAGAGAAGAAAGTAAGGTATGCCGGCTGATCAAATCTCTCTATGTTTTGAAACAGGCGCCCAGATAATGGAACAAGAAACTTGATGAGTTCCTTACTGGCCTGGGATACATTCGGATCAGTTCAGATAATTCAATTTATGTTTTTGAATATGAGAAAGGTGTCATCTTTTTTGCAATTTACGTTGATGATTTGCTTGTTTTGAGTAAGTCAATGGAGAAAATCAACAAACTAAAAACAGATCTGAAGGGAAGATTTGAGATGAATGACATGGGGGAGGCAAGATGTATTCTGGGAATACAAGTAAAGAGAGATAGAGAATAGAGAATAATTAGATTAACTCAGAAAGAGGCAATTGGAAATATGTTGGAAAAATTCCAGATGGACAAAGCCAACAGTTATACAACTCCCATGGATCTAAAGAAGGGAAGTGAAGGGAATGAGCAAGGAGACATCCTAATTCTAGATGATGAACTAGGTCCAGAAGAGAAGAAAATCATGCAAACTATCCCATACAGACAGGTAGTGGGCAGTCTGATTTATTTCATGAATTGTACCAGACCGGATTTGGCAATAGCTGTAGGAGTGCTAAGTAGGAGTCTGAATGCTCCTACCAAAAGGGATTGGGAAGCTGCTAAGAGTATTTATTTCATGAATTGTACCAGACCGGATTTGGCAATAGCTGTAGGAGTGCTAAGTAGGAGTCTGAATGCTCCTACCAAAAGGGATTGGGAAGCTGCTAAGAGTGTACCAGACCGGATTTGGCAGCAGCCGTAGGAGTGCTAAGTAGGAGTCTGAATGCTCCTACCAAAAGGGATTGGGAAGCTGCTAAGAGGGTCCTCAAATATCTCATAGGAACTAGGGATCTATGGCAGTATCTGGGTGGGGAAAATACTGACATCACCACTTGGAGTGATGCTAGCTATGGGGATGCTTCGATGCGAAGATGTACATCTGGATATGTGTTGTATGTGAGGAATGGTGCTTGTTGCTGGAGCAATAAGCAGCAAAAGGTCATTGCTCAGTCCACCATGGAGGCTGAGTATATGGCATCTTGCTCTGCTATAAAAGAATTGATGTGGGTCAAATCCTTACTTGGTGAATTGGGACATCTTAAGATTGGAATTTAGAAAATATTCAGTGATAATCAAGCAGCAATTGCAATTGTTGCTAACCCTAAACATCACTTTAAAGCAAAGCACATGGGTATGAGACTTACCTTTGTTAGGGAAAAGGTGGAGAACAAAATAATAAGTCTAGAATATAGACGAGACAGTGAAATGGTGGCAATCATGATGACAAAGCCTGTGCCTTCACCTAAAATAAAATTTTGTAGAGAGAAGAAACTAAAATGTGACTATAAAATAAGGGGAGTGTTGAAATTAAAAGGTTTTCTTATGTATTTTCTAGGTTTCTTAAGTAATCTAAAATGAGAAAGGAAAAGCAGAGGCAGCTTGCTTCTAACTTCTCTCTCTAGCCCCATACTTCTCGTAGTCACTAGAGGCTGAAGAAAAAGCTAGAGCTATGGCTGCCTATGATCCTTCTAGAGTCAGAAGGCAGTCTTTTGTTAAACTTACCAAAAAGGTTAACGGACCCAAGATTTGATCCTAGTACCTACCGTCCGTCTGAATAGACTAGCGTCGTTACCATATAGCCTAGTACCTGTGTCGAGGTATATAGGGTACGATAGCTATTTAAAGATGTACAAATAGGAAAGTTAATTTCATCAACAAATAGACTACAATAACATAGACATAGTTAGATTGAATCACATCTAAAAGTACTGTTTGTATTTTAACGGCTATAAATAAAGGTCGATGTCAACCGGACGGCGAAGGAAGAAGCTGGCATCGCGGAATGGACGATTTGGCGGTAAGCAGTCCCAGCCACGTTGAGTGACACGTGGCAACATGACATTGGATGGCGCCATCTCTGGGACATACCATGGCGAACTCGGAAATGGCAGGCGTCATCTTTTTGGCCATGTTGTACAATGGTCGTACAAGAAGTACTTTGGGCCAAGTACCTTTCTGTACTATACACTAAATTGATTGGCTCCGTACTTCAGTAGTAGAGGGATAATAGAGGGGTTGAAGACTTAGAAAATATTAAGGTAGCACCCTCTCTCCTAGAGCGCTTCTGTATAAAAGGTCATCTTTGACCATTGATAATTACTGCTCAGGGGAGTAAATTCAACGATTCTTTTTGTGGCAGACTCAAGGGAGTCATCTCTTCCAAGGGGTGCAGTCTGGTGAGTCTATTTTATGCCAGGGTGTCAGCAATATTTAGACAAAGCTTAAAGAACTGAGGTTATACTAAAGGCTTCTATCAATCTACCTAATGTGAGTACCAATGGAGGTCGCAGAGTTGCAGGTTGCAAATGCAAAAACGTAAATGAAAATGGTTGCCCCTACCATCATACTTACTAGTGTTGTTTTTTTTTTTTATATGATTTTGTGATATTAGGTCGCTTCAATGAGGATTTAGTCGAAATCATGAACGAGACCCACGTCTTTGTAATTATGGATAATAAGAAAACGTTTGGTTTTCGCGGAGACGAGGTGGTTAAATACGCGGACGTTACTGGCGGCGGGGAGTTGATGACCTTGATGGTACGACTCACGAGCAAAGTGAATGCGCGAATTGAATCTCCGATGTTGATCTTCTCCAACAAAATTCAGAGTTAACCAATAAAAGGCATCCCCGGTGACATACCAGGTGTGTTTCCTTTCATTTGTGTTTCAATCCTTGTAAAAATCGACGTTATTATCTTCCTCTATCTCCTTTATATTCCACACCAAAAATAATATTTTTTGTGTTTTGTGTTGTTTGTAGTGCTTATTCTCTATCTCCTTCTCAAACCCTCTCTCCCTCCCTCACTCAATCTATTTACCCCCCCTCTCCTTCTCCCTCTTATATCTCTCGCCTCTTTCCCTCTCTCTTCCCCTCTCCCATCTCCCTTGTGTAACTCCCTCCCTCCCTCTCTTTTGTAAGAGTTTGCTTTCGTACCAGTCCTAAAGGTTGGAACGACAAGACAGTCTTTCCGCAATGGGTTACAGAGCCCAGGTCATACCAAGGAGATCATGATGGCTGAGATAAGACTATTTGTGTTGACAATTGTGGCGAGCACAATATGTCTGAGGAGTTGAACACCGCTTTACTCGCAAAGAGGACAACCCTCCATTTTTTCCCACCTTGTGCAACGCATCTATTGCAACCCGCCGATTCATTTGTTATTTCAAATATCAAGGAAGTTTGGTCTAGAAAATGGGAGGATTGGAAAATGAAAGGGATACAAAACCAAAAGTGGTCCTTACCTAGGGGTCAAAAATGGTCGGGTAAGTTGTTTGGACCGGGGAAATCATTTTTCTTGAAGTTAGCTCGCTATTCAATTCGCCAGGTGAATGGTATGAAGGACAAGAATGGGATGGGGTATGCACGGAAAACGATGATCCAAGGTGGATTGTCATTAAAGGATGCGAAATGGGAGGAGAGTATGCTTACGCAAAATTTGCAAGTCATAATCATGAAATGGCGAAACCATTTTTGACGGCGACGTGGTGCCACCTCTTTCGGCTCCCGCACGGGATTTATTCCAACTCCTCCGAGAGGCCGACATTCAAGAGGATGAAGCTAGTCATGGCGAAGACTCAGAGGACTAAATGATTTTGAGGCACTTTATAGAGATGTGGTTTTAAAAGGAGAGGTGGTAAAATGGATAATGGTCGTTTGCATAAAATTCTAATAATGGTGTGGCTTTGTTTGGCCTTTTTTTGTAGTTTTATATTGATAGGTTAATATATATACTTTTCTTATACTGTATTATGCAGTATACATTGTATTTCTTTCTTTAACGTTGAATATAATTTATCCCTATTTGTTTTTTGTTTTCATATTTTGTCTACGCAAGTTGAATGGCCAAAATAATGGATGAATGGATTTGTAGTGAAGGTGTAAAAACGTATCCTAAATTGCACTATCATTCTGCCATTCAGCGACGACACATTGTCGTCGCCGATTGGTCGAAAATGAAATATGCCATTCAGCGACGACATAGCATCGTCGTTGGATGGCAGAAGTTATAGTATGCCATAAAGATAACAAGGGTAAGAAAAACAGAGATATGAAATAGAGAGACCATGTGAGAGAAAATGACAGATAAATAGAGAAAGAATGAGATAGAGACAGATATGAAAAGTGAGAACCAAAAAGCTAGATTTTAAGGACGTTAAATAAAAGTGTGAAACATAAAAGCACAAGTCGGAGAATATGAAAACTAGAGGGACGCATAGTGTTGTTCAGTTCAATATTAACCAGAGATGGAAAATAAGAGACAAATAATCATGGGATGGAGAAATGGGTTTTGACACCTTGTGTTGACATAGTATCGGTGCTGAATGGTGAAAAATGAAATATACCATTCAGCACCGAGAAATTCTCGTCGTTGACTGGCAAGATAGAAAATCACACCACTATAGTATAGTCTCGTCGATGAGTACTGTAAGGGAGAGAGAGACAAAATAAAAAATGAGATTGGCTGAGATAAAAAACATACCATTCACCGACGAGACAGTCTCATTGTTGAGTATCGTAAGGGAGAGAGAGAGAAAAAATAAAAAGGGAGATTGACCGAGATAGAAAACATACCATTCAGCAACGATAGAGTCTCATCGCTGAGTACAATAAGGGAGAGAGAGAGAGACAAAATAAAAAGGGAGATTGGTTGAGATAGAAAACATACCATTCAGCGACGAGATAGTCTCGTCGCTGAGTACCATAAGGGAGAGGGAGAGACAAAATAAAAAGGGAGATTGACTGAGATAAAAAAAATACTAAAATAAAAATAGTGTGACAACTAGAAAAAGAGAGAGAAAGAGAGGACAATGAGATGTGTGACAACCAAAATAGTTAACAATGCCCACACACTTCATCGAGTGTATCGTATGACATATACAAAACATGGAGAAATAAAATCACAACACCCGTCATTAAAACAACATAAAAATGAATTACAATTATAAATTTATTACAATAATACACTTGGAAATAAATTCAATCCTTTTCGCCTTAGAATGACAAAGAGGTTCACCGTAAAAAAACTACAATATGTAAAACCAACCTATTTTTCAAACTTAAATAAAATATTAGTCTACATGAACGAAATGTACATCGCCCATAAAAATTATCCTTTGTAACAAATGATATTTTAATAACCTTCTCTATCATTTGTAACAAATGATAATCAATAACCTTCTCTAACTCATGTGGAAATTTGTTTGGATGTCCTAATATTAAATGGAGTAACGAAATCTCAATGACATTCCCAAAATCCATGCGCTTGTTCCTCCATCACAATCAGCTCACTGAATGAAATCCTGTGCCTACAACAAGGAAAAAAATAAAACAATGGAGTTAGTTAAAAAAATTAGTGACATTCATTAGGGGAGTAATTTTATTGGGGGAGTAAATGGGAGAGGAAGAAAAAAAAGGAGAAACCACATGATTTTGAGTGTAGGAAAAAGGAAATGGTAGAGGAGGAGGGAGATCAAGAGTTAGAGAGTACGGTAATTTGAACGGGGGAGGGAGAGGATGAGGGAGTGAGAGAGGAGGTAGCCTAAAAAGGTGAGGGAGAGGGAGAGCATGAGGTAAAGGACGAGAGTGCGACAGATTATGAGGGTGAGAGGGAGAGAGAGAGGGGAAAGGAAAGAGAGAGTTAGAGGCAGATCGAGGGAGGGGGAGAGGGAGAGGGAGAGTGGGAGGGAGATAGTGCGGCAGATCGAGAGGGTGAGAAGAAGAGGGAAAGGGAAAGGGGGAGGGAGGGAGAGAGAGGAGGGAAGGGAGAGGGAAAGAGAGAGGTAAAGAGTGTGGACGGGAGAGGGAAAGAGAGAGGGAGAGATAGAGGCGGATCGAGGGAGAGGGAGAGGGAGAGTGGGAGGGAGATAGTGCGGCAGATCGTGAGGGTGAGAAAGAGAGGGAAAGGGAAAGGGAGAGGGAGTGAGAGAGAGTAGGGAAGAGAGAGGGAAAGAGAGTGGTAGAGAGAGTGTGGAAGAAAAAGGGAAAAAGAGAGAGAGATGGAGGCAGATCGACGGAGTGGAGAGAGGGAGAGGAAGAGGAGGAGGGAGATAGTTTGGCATATGAAGAGGGCGAGAGGAAAAGGGAAAGGAAAAGGGAGAGGGAGTGGTAGAGAGACTGTAGAAGGGAGAGGGAAAGGGGGAGGGAGAGAGAGTGTGGAAAGAAAAGAGAAAGGGAGAGAGAGAGAGATAGAGGTAGATCGAGGGAGGGGGAGAGGGAGAGAAAGAGTGGGAGGGAGATAGTGCGGCAGATCGAGAGGGTGAGAAAGAGAGGGAAAAGGAAAGGGGGAGGGAGAGAGAGAGGTAGAGAGAGTGTGTAAGGGAGAGGGAAAGGGAGAGAGAGAGATAGAGGCAGATCAAGGGAGTGGAGAGAGGGAGAGGAAGAGGAGGAGGGAGATAGTGCGGCATATAAAGAGGGCGAGAGGAAGAGGGAAAGGGAAAGGGAGAGGGAAAGGTAGAGAGATTGTGGAAGGGAGAGAAAAAGGGGGAGGGAGAGATAGCTGTAGATCGAAGGAGTGGGGAGAGGGAGAGGAAGAAGAGGAGGGAGGTAAATGTAGGGACGCCACACATGACGAGGGAGAAGGAGACGCCACACGCGACTGCGAATCCATGGAAGTGAAATGAACGTGGCGGCGGTATTTTCGCCTGCTTCCTCATGAAACGAAGGAGATCTGTCATTTGGCCAAAATGACGGCGCAACGTGAGATCCTTAAAAATAAAATAAAAAATGGTTGGATGTGATTCGTCGAAAAAGTGATCAAATTTTCTGTGGAAAGTCCACATTTGGTGTTATTTCGACCAAAATATCACCAACGCCAAATGTTGTATTTTTATTCTTTTTAACTTAACTCATTAATTGTAATTTGTGGTCCATTTGTCACTCTGACGCCTTATTAACGTATTCATTCATTCTAATTCATGATGAAATGACATCTAAACACCATATTAGAAAATACATTTACACTAAATTCGTTCGTTTGCACCAAAACAGGGTACATATTGACGCTAATTGGATACAAAACATGTTATAGTGTTTATATAATATGAAGAAGAGAAATTCACATGAAGTAAGAGATCACTGTTTGAAAACGTTGTATGTGGGCGTGGAACAACACACAGATCACTTATTTAACTGAAACATCATGACTTCCCACATGCGAACGTTTTTTATATTCACACTGCAAAAGAGGCGATTGTAGGAGAATGTGTGCAAACGTGGTTTTTGGCGACGAAGTTGAGCCCATTTCTTTAGCGCACGTTTGTATGCATGCGCGAATAATTTAAAAATTACTTTTTTTAATTTCTACTAAAAAGGTACATTTATGTACTGTCTGACATCGACCGTACACCACACAAATTATATATTAACGTACTTTCAGACTTTACGCTATTTTGCACGGTACCTCAATTAACGTCAAAGAAAAAATAAAATCATGTATCCTATTTGAGGAAAAATATCGAAATTTTTAGAACCCAAATAGTGGCATTGACACTAATAACGATTCACGGTGTAGTTAAGAAAACCATGTGTCACTGTGTCCACACCGTAACGTAAAAGTCCCACACGCCGTAATCGGGTATGTCAAAAGGGTCATAGGGTTTGTTTTGTGTTTTTTTATAATAAAACAAAAAAAAGACAGAAATAAAATAACCCTAAACATACCGTCGCGCGGAGAAAACGAGGTGTGGCCCCAATCAGCCTGCTCGCGCGTGCGAAAAGTTGCAAAAAACGTTGGAGTTCAATCTCGTGAAAAATACATGGAAGGCTTTCATAAAAACATGGATTGAAAATCTAACACCCGCAAAAGTGCAACTCAAAATAGACAACAGCGTTCACACATGGACCATTTTTTCAGAAAAAACAGGTTCAAATTTGAGAAACTTTGTTGAATGCACGTTATTGTAAGATTCAATTGAAATTTATTATTGTACGGCTTATTTGTTTAGAAGCGTGGCTTCGCGTAATTACTTTTGGCACCAAAAACAACGACATCAGGGTTTATAGGAGCACACGTGGCAACTGTTATTTTGCAGTATAGAGCGTCACAAAGATTTTAGTACACTATTATTAGAGTGTACGTTCGTCTGCATGCACGGATTTTTAGGGCAACGGAAACGTACGTCATACATTTTTCAGTAAGGGTCAAGTTCCATCAGTCGTTTCTTCAATCGTACGGCTAACTCTACGGGCCGGGATAATTGAGGGTAACATTCCATTAGACGAAAAATGGGGTTCGTTACTAGACGCCGTACGTTTTTTTACAGTGACGTACAAAGTCGTACCATATTTTTTTTTGTTAGACAAAACATCGTTACTGGAAAGTTGTCGGGAAGCTCTAATGATGTAGGCGTAATTCTTGACCGTTGGATGTTTCATTTTTTGAGATCCACGAAGCAATTGCGCACATCATCCAGTGGGCCCCAACTCTCCTCGCGAGGAGAGTTGGGGCCCACTAGATGATTACCATTGGTACACGTGAAAAAGAAAAAAATATCTACTTTGAACAAGCGATCAAATGCCTACACGTTGTACATGCCATGTGCCTTCTGCCACGCTGGATGCAGGTCAGCCAAAAATCTCCTTGCACGCTCCACCTAACATCCACCGACATTCAAAGTTTGCCGCAACCGTCAAACTTTGTCGCTTCTTTTTGCTATTCCGTTTCGAAATTTTGATTTCCATTTTCAAAATCAAAATCTGATCGTAAACTTGACGTACGAATCATTAACTACTTCCGATCGTACAGATATTTCGTTCTGACTTTCCATTGGTAGATTTTTTAAGATTTTTAGAATTTGGACTCTCGCCTATGTGACGCCAATCATAATTGAGGAAGGTTCATTACTGGCCCGACAAAATGGAACGGACTTCTACTAAACGCTGTTGGTAGACTTGTCCGTACTTTTACTGGGACCGCCTAATGGAATGTTACCCTGAGTCGATGTTTCATCACGAAGAGTCTGTAATCCACTTACTATATATTGAGTGGCACCACGTAGGTTTTGACCGGATATTGAAAATCTTTTAAAAATCTTCACGCCGACAAATTTCGCTTCAAATCTTCAGTTGCGTACCATGTACCTGGGTACCAAGTCATAATACGACAAAAAATTTGTACTTTCTGCAAACGCCAGTATTTTACCCCAGCTCAGTTTTTAGGGTTCGTGTTTTCGAACATGGCGAAAATCCTTTGGTGGAAATAGTGTGACGAAAGAAATTGCGTGACAAAGGACCGTTTCGAGATTACTTTTTTAATTTTCAGTTGCATTTTGAAACGTTCATACCATGTGCAAATTTCATCAGTTTTCGTTGGTTTTCTATCGTGACACGTAGCTTATTGGTCCAGCGTGTCACGGTTAATTTTTTTTCTGTATCTGCCAACCCACCTCTTACAGGTACGTTGGCAGCTACAGAGAAAAATGAAGTGAACGCCTCGCAGATGAACATCTGACAGTCAGTATTACCTCCAAGACCTTTGGAGAATATTGGCAAGATTCTCTGTAATGTTGTTTTGCGTATAAAAACAAAATAAGCGGTACGAATTGGTACGGATAGTCGCCGATTTCTGTAAACTACCCCACTTTTTGACTGATGGAACTTGACCCTATAAGGCGGACCTTTTTGCAAAAAAAAAAATCCCGAAAGCCATTCTCGGGAAAAACTGAGAAAAGTATAAAAGGACGAAATATTTTCCTAGATATTTTCCGTACACCTTGCACCCACCCGGCCATACTCCATGCATGAAGGTGCCATCAATAATAGAGTGTTAGGGTTTCGTCATCCGACAATCCATAGCCCAATAAAGTTCATTTATAGAAGTACAGTAATTGATGTGAAGTGCTGGCACCAAATGAAACTGCCAATAGTAAAAGTATGCGTCATACATAATTAAATATGGGAATTGCTAATCGCAGAGACGATTTTTGCTGCGCGCAACAATTTTGTACAAGCTACGTACCTTTAATTTCAGATCTGACGGTAAATCCGTCGAACAACTTTGACTGGCGGATTTTTGTACGGGCGGTTTAAAAAGTGTCACGCTTGCAAACATCGACCGTCATAAAAAAAAAAAAAAAAATCACACGGCCGGCGCAGGTTTACTGTAACCAAACTGCGGCAGCCACATATAAATAAAATGGCTGCGCGCAGATAGTTTATCACTTCACGTTAGCCGCAAAAATGAAATCAACTCGTTGTCACGTCCACCGTGGACGTGACGACGTGTCATTTTAGTTTCATCGATATTTATACGCGGGTAGTTGGGTACGCATTTTTATTTTGTACGAAGTTTATTTGGTTTCGTGCGAGTTTACACATGTTGTACGTCGTCCTTTAATATGTGTCCAAGTTCAATGTAACGGTTCGCGAGTTGATTTCATTTTTGCAGTAAACTACACCGTGAATCGCTATTAGCGTACATGACGCTAATTGGGGTACCCCTTTTTTTGGGGTAAATTCTCAAATAGAATAAAGTACGCTAAATGTTTTTCCACGTTATTTGAGGTACCCCGCTCAATACGGTTCATAACTGTAATTTAATGCCCCTTTAAATAGTGTGATGTACGGACTGCCAAATTTGTACTATTTCGTACATTTTTGAATTTAAAAGTACAGAAAATATAATAATATATAATTGCGTAAATATTTTACGGCATACGCAGATGTCAAGAAAACGCGACGGCGTACGATTTGAACAATTTCGTACATTTTCATGTTTTAGTGTGGACATATTATGTGCCGAAATTTTTTACAAAGCAGTTTAAAAATTAGAGTACATGATAGATTAGTATCATGGTGTACCCGAAAAAACACAATTTACCGTAAAGTACGCTAATTGTTTCATTACGCTATATTTTTTATTACGCTAATAGCGATTCACGGTGTGCCTGCGCGCAGCCATTTTACTTATATGTGGCTGTCGCAGTTTGGTTACAGTAAACCTGCGCCGGCCGTGTGAAATTTTATTTTTTTATGACGGTCGACGTTTGCAAACGCGACGCTTTTTTAACCGCCGGTACAATATTCCGCCAGTCAAAGTTGTTCGACGGATTGACCGTCAAATCTGAAATTAAAGGTACGTAGCCTGTACGAAATTGTACTTCAAGTGTACAATTTCTGACAACTACATGCGCCTGCGATTAGCAATTCCCTTAAATATCCCCTTCAAGATACCGGCTTGTCACAGTTTTTTCTTAGTTTTAGGACCGTCATTGTGTTTGAATGTTAAGGTTTAACCATGTTGGATCAGTTAGAGCTTTCATTGCTTACATTATACACCTGTTTGTACCCGTTTTATTGTGGAAAAATAGCTAAAACTGTCAATACCTTCCTCTCGCACCAGAATGAAACCACGCATTAAATGAAGGGCTAAACAGAAATGTGACCACTTTAAAGCTCTTGCGCGTGCACACGTGCGATCGAGCTGCCTCCTAGCGTCCACGTGTATCAGTTGCCCTACGGCGAGCTCAAGCCGCGATCCTCCGACGAAACAAAAAGGTGCCAGACTGCCAGATGAAAAGGCCCTTTCGCACCAAATCCTTCCGTCGCCGTCGCTGTTATTTTGTAATAATTCTACTGTATCCGTTCCTCTTTGGGGAAATAACGGTCTGGGTGCACTGAATCGGAAGTGTAAAATGAGCAGTTCACTCTTAAATTATATTTTCCCGCACCGTTACTGTTTAGTATGATTCAGTACTGTACTATTCTGCTCACTTTTTGTATTTACCCAACAATCCGAAGAAGATACTTCTTCACGTGCCCAGAATTTGTCTGACAGCGTCATTCCAATCTAAAGACTTGTCTTATCTGAAAATTCTTCACGCGCCGGTTGCAACTTGCAATTGCCTCCACGGATCTTCAAAAGCCCTCACATGGATCTCGTACGAAATCCATGTGAAGACTTGTGACGGTGCTTCACGTGTCGGAGAAAGATTCGAACGATTCGAACCATAGTTCAAAAGTAGGCGTTTTATGGTAGGCCTTTTGTCGGTGATTTAGCGTAAGTTGTGTTATGGGATTTTCATGTGATCTTCTTAGATTGCTACTCTTATCAAAGACCGTCCGATCGTGCGAATCTGACGGTGTAAACAAATACTTGTGGTCTGAATGTTTTAATTGGCTCAATTTTTGGTCCGAATGTTTTAATTGGTCCGAATAGGTCCGAATACAATATGGGTCTTAAGGTCATATTGTATGCTCTGCATACAATAGGCATATTGTATGGGCCTACTTTCACGTACTTTTGAACAATGATTCGAACATATCTTCAGTGCGCAATCTGCCAAAAGTGGTCCCAAACTCCAAATTTAAATTAGCCGCGCCAAGCCGCGTGTCCCACTCGAACCAATCAGAGCCGAGAACCATAGTGACCAGAACCGATCTCGAGTTGACAATTTCTCGTTGGTCCCCTCCAGTCCAAGATTGTTATCTGGCCCACGCTGACGACAGCCTAGCAGCAGCTACATTCATTTATTTTATCCGTACGGTTGACCCTCAGTGCAATTAATTCTGCTGCTTTCCTTCCGACAAAAAAACAAAAAAAACTTTCAGCCCATCGGTCCCACCCGCGTCACCTTTAGATATTTAAAAAAAGTTCACCAATCCGAAGGACCAAAAAAAACTTCACCCTGCCCGTACCATAAAAGTCCGCGTGCTACAAAAAGACAACAAGCTAACAAGCCGTTCAAAACTTCAAATCCGTTAAAACCCTCGCGCCAAGCTCCCTTTCCTCCCCTTCCCTCCCCTTCCCTTCCCTTCCCTTCCCCTTTCCTCCTACTTCCCATAATCCTCTCCCTCCCTCTCCCTCGTTGTTACCTTACCTTCACCCCCTCTCTCCTCAAAATCCCTTCCCTCTCTCTCCCAGAATGGTTGCCGACATTGCCTTCTCTCAGCCAATCGCCATGCGGCATTCTCCCAACACTTCTATCGCCGCGGGAGCCATGCGAGTTCCAGAAATGTGGTGGTCCCCTCCGGATTCCGTACGGCCGTGGAGCGTGCCCACCCCGTGGCCCTGCTGCGGATACGCTTCCGCCGCCGCTTATTCGTCCGGCCGTACGGTTCCCGAACCTGCCCCGTACCTCAGCGCCGGCCAAGTTGCCCTAACTCGCGCTCTTACCGAACTCAACCGCTCTCTCGACTTTCCCAAACCAAACCAAATTCCAAACCGAATTCCGAACCAAATTCCGAACCAAATTCCGAACCACGTTCCGAACCACAATCCGAACCAAATTTCTACTTACTCAGAAATCACTGCGCGCCGCGGCCCGCACGCTTCGCTCGAAAATTCTTCCTGCGACTCGTTTCCAGCGGTCGCACGACGACGCCGCGAGCGACCTCTGTCGTCTGCGACAGTGGGCGACTCCCGAGCGATCGTCTGCGACAGCAGCCAGCCGAGCGACGGGAAGTCGCGCGCAAAGAGGAGTCGCAAGAGCCAGCTGGAGTCGCAGCAGCACCGACCAGCTAAGCGACTGGCCGTGTCGGTGGCCCGGGAGACTAACACGTGTGGGAGCCTCAACCGAGCTGCGCAAATGACACGTGTCAATCTATTGTCAGAGGCGACTTCTCACAGAGTTCCCCCTACTGCATCGCCAGTAAGCTCCTCCACTCGAATAATGCTGGATTGGAGTTTATCAAGCTGCCACGTGTCACCATCTGCCAGCTCTCCCTCTCTCCCTCCAAGCAGCTGCTTCCCTACCAACTTTCCCCTTAAAAAAAAAACTTTACCACCCAGTACTTTTACCCCATTTGTACCCCAAAATTGTAGAATTCCCAGTTTTAAGCAATGTAAGCCCATTCCGCCTTTTACGGAAAGCTTCGATCTTGATCCAAAATCAATCCGACGGCCGTCGATGGACGGGAGAGTCCACGTGCCTCTCTATGAGAGACTGACCTGTTCAGTTCAACGGAAGTTTACGGAAATGGAGGAACCCGCGGAGGGAAACACTCTGGATCTTGACCTTCACCTTTAACGCTTTTTTTTGGTTAATTTTTTTTTTTTTGTTTCTTTAATTGAAGATGGTTTATGAAAATTTATGTTTTAAAAAGTTATGTGGAAAATTAGGGTTTTATGATTCTTTGGGGTTTTGGGATCCCAGGAAATTTTCCTTTTTGTAATATTTGTACAGAGAGAGAGGGAGAGAGAGAGAGGATGGGAAGCGGTAGGGTGGAGAAGGGGGGGAAGGGTGAGAGGGAGGCGGTAAAGATAGAATAATGAGGTGTGACAGCTGTACGGATGTTAGGTGGACTTCTTGAAAGGAGATCGTACAAGCTGTACGGATTCAAAGTGGCAAATTTTTGTTTAGTTATTTTTAGAATTAGTTGTCAATGAGTTGGTGGAAAATCAATGTTGAAGGCATTGTATTGTTCGCGTGTAGAAACGTAGTTTTCTTCACCTTTTTTTATGTAATTTTTTTTTTTTTACATTTAATTTGTGATTTTTTGTAAAAATTAGTGTGTTTCTCACTTCTCATAATCCTTTTATTTTTCTTGCTTTTCTAGTCGTGAGTCGCTCTGGTTGAAATTCGATGCTCTTTTGATATATATATTTTTTATTTTATTTTTTATTTTTTCATCTATATGTGAAATGTCGTAAATTTTAAGGTAATAAGCTGACATTTGATGTTCGATGTTTTTTATTTATTTTTTAAATAGGGATCCTTTCTGTTCATTTGTCGGTTTTCCTTTTGTTTTTGTGTTTTTCTGGGATATTCTCAGTTTTCCTTTGCTTTATTTTTCTTGCTTTTTTGCATTTCATATTGTCAAAATTGGTGGGAAATGCCCTTTCAGAGTCCCCGTTTATGGTATTTTCTTGGGCCTTAATTTGGTTTTTTTTTGGGGCTTTTTTAACTCTCTCTAATTCGATGTATTCCACATTATTAATTCTGGATTTGTAATCTAAGAGTAGTCCACACTAATTCTTGTTGATACCTGAAAAGTAAAAACCCTTAGACATTGGCATTGGAGCTCACCCGTTGAAATTTGTTCACAAATAGTGTGGATCACATGTAATGGTTAGAGCAGAGTAAACAGGGCTTGGCCGTCCGTACCACATCATAGGTTTTTTTTTAGGGTTCCAGGGTGGTAATAGGACAGATTGAAGAAATACCATCATAAAAAAAAAAAAAAACCTTTTGCAAGCATAATCGCTGAAATTGGCTGTAGAGGTGAGCCATGGAGGATATTTTTGTGGATTCCCTCGTGACGAGCGCTAAAGATATGTATGGAATGTGTATGGAATGTGTATGGAATGTGTATGAAATGTGTATGGAATGTGTATGGAATGTGTATGGAATGTGTATGGAATGTGTATGAAATGTGTATGAAATGTGTATGGAATGTGTATGGAATGTGTATGGAATGTGTATGGAATGTGTATGAAATGTGTATGAAATGTGTATGGAATGTGTATGAAATGTGTATGAAATGAGTATGAAATGTGTATGGAATGTGTATGGAATGTGTATGAAATGTGTATGGAATGTGTATGGAATGTGTATGGAATGTGTATGGAATGTGTATGGAATGTGTATGGAATGTGTATGGAATGTGTATGAAATGTGTATGGAATGTGTATGGAATGTGTATGAAATGTGTATGGAATGTGTATGGAATGTGTATGGAATGTGTATGGAATGTGTATGAAATGTGTATGGAATGTGTATGGAATGTGTATGGAATGTGTATGGAATGTGTATGAAATGTGTATGGAATGTGTATGAAATGTGTATGAAATGAGTATGAAATGTGTATGGAATGTGTATGAAATGTGTATGAAATGTGTATGAAATGCGTATGGAATGTGTATGGAATGTGTATGGAATGTGTTAATGTGTATGAAATGTGTGAGTGCGTTGTAGGTAGGGCATGGTGAAGAGAGTGAGAGGGAGAGAGAAGTGAAATGAGAAGTGTATGCGAAGCGTATATGTGAAGTGAATGGCGAATATGATGTATGTACTTAAATAGTGTAAACAAACGAAAGTGTATAAATGAAGTGTAACGTGAGTGTGACGTAACTTGTGTTTAGTGTGCGCAAAAGTGCGAATGAAATGTGAAGCGTATATGGGAAGCGTATTGTGAGTCTGGCGTGTCGTATCCAGTGTACATAGTGTCAGTTGAGTTAGTAATTTAGTCTAAGAGTGTGCAGAATGTGAATATGAATTGTGCCGTCAAAATCTAGAGGGTTTAGTGAGTACTGTAGTGTAAAAAAACATGAGTACGTTTAAACGTTTTTTCAAATTCGCGACTGTGTTTTTATTTCGTTTAAACTACAAGTGAAACTAATTGTAGAAAAGGCAACTTGTTGCAGCGTCGTGCGCTGTGTTTCAATCTCAGATGAATGTGAGGTGTTGAAACAAATGTGATGTTACGTCAATTGAAATTGAAAAGGATTTGATTGGCCGGGATCATAACAATTCGAAACAAAATGGTAGAGAAGGATGTTACACATTGATTGTTGCTGTTACTGTTTTTGAGAGGATGAAGTATTTCTTAAGTTGATCTGGACGAGTTTTATGTTCATACAAAAAACTGAGGTGTTTTCATACACCTATGTGAGCTTCTCTTGTGTCTCTATCATGTGTGTTTTCAAAAAAAATAAGTCAAAGCCATAGCAAAGTATAAGGGTAGAATTCCATTAGACCAAAAGTGTGGTTTGTTACTCGACGCCGTACGTTTTCGTACATATCCATACCACGCCGTACCCTTTTTTTTTTTTTGTCAGACGAAATATCGTTACTGGAAAGCTGTCGGGAAGCTCCAATGATGTAGGCGTAATTCTTGGCCGTTGGATATTCCACTTTTTCATATCCACGAAGCAATCGCGCACGTCATCCAGTGTGACGATACTCTCCTCGCGAGAAGAGTTGTACGATACTAGACATGTACCATTGGTATACGTGAAAAAGCAAAAAAATATTCGCTTTTAATAAGCGATCACAGGTCTAGACGTCGTACAGGCCATGGGCCTGCCACGTTGGATGCAAGTGAGCCGAAAACATTTTCGCACGCTCCGTCTGACATCCACCGACATTCAAAGTTTGCCGCGACCTTCAAAGTTTGCCGCGTCTTTTTGCCATTCTGTTTCGAAATTTTGATTTCCATTTTCAAAATCAAAAATCTGGCCGCAAACTTTACGTACGAATCATTAACTACCTCAGGTCGTACAGATATTTTGTTCTGACTTCCGCTTGAAGATTTTCTTTAAGATTTTTAAAATTTGGACTCTAACCTACGTGGCGCCAATCATAATTGACGAAGGTTTGTTACTGGCCCGACAAAATGGAATAGTCTTCCAGCCTAATGGGAATCTACCCTAAGAAAATAATTGATCGCCGTATCAAAGATGTCATAAATCTGACATTTTAAATAACAAAATGCAATTACGCAAGTTAATGTTGTCACATGTTCATGGATGCAAAAAAATCACTAGCCAATGCATGTTAACGAAAATGCAAGCCTTACAAAAACGAGAGGTGATTCAAAGGATGATTAAATGTGACAATCCTTTTAAACCCCTTTTGGAAGAGATTACCGTTCTCTCATACTTCTACTAATTGTTGAGAAGATACTATTTGGAGTTAATATATATTTCCAAAAAGAAAAAAAACAATACAAGTGGATAAAAAAACAGATATCCAAGTATTTTGCAATTATCTTGAGGTTTGGTTGTCCTTTTAAGTGATCTCAACTAATAATTTGATCATTGGGCCCATACTTTTAGCCAGTGTGACACGTAGTTGAACTAAAAAGGTACAATAATGTGTTGGTAACGCATCGTTTTCATTAACACTGATGCTTAAATAATGAACTACGCATTTTAAAAATGTTTGGTTTAGTGTAAACACTTCAAAACTGTGCATCTTTTCTACGACCAGATTTTACAACACGGTGGTTTATATTTTTGTTTTCTATAACTCAACATGGGTAAACAAATATGGTATAAGAAATGATTTATAGAAGTTTTAAGAGACCACTAAAGTTTAAAGGTGAACATTTCTACGAAAATAATGTTAAAAAAACTTGTTAAGCAACAGACTACCAACAAAACTAACTCAATAAATGGAAGAAGGCTACTACAAAAAAAGGGGCACATGGCATTTATATGACGGGTATGCAACTACAGTACGTCAATGACAACTTTGTAAATTTTCTATGCGTACGAATTAGCATGGAATTCCAATGTCCACGAGCGCCATTCCCCACCTTATTTTATAAGAGCAAAGACTTGGGCCATCGAAAGAAGACACATATACGTTTGTGGTGGAAATTCGAAAGCAGAGGTAACGACGGACTCCTTGTTTCTCTAACTTCAAAAGTTCATCGCACACAATCATTTATGAAAATAAAAGAATACGTATGTAGTTCCTAAATATATTCAATGCAAAGAGTGGTGCAACACTGCAACGTCTTTTTTCGTAGAAGTCCGTACATTTCCGGTAAAATTTCGAACATTCCCGTAATTTCCGAACATTTTCCTTAAAAATTCTCTTCAGTTTTTCGGACAGAAAGTCTATCTTTTCGTCAAAGTCCGTACATTTCCCGTAAAATACCGTACGTTACCGTAAATTCTCCGTTCAGTTTACCGGACAGAAAGTACTTCGTGTTTTTTTGCGATTTTTTAAAAAGTCACGAACTATATGTAGAAATCGGAAAAAACAAAAAAAATCGCACGATTTGAACAACATCGTTTTTAACTATATACTGTCTATAATATGACAAACGTTACAATTACGCTTGGCCTACAAACGGTACAATTACGCTTGGCCTACAGTACTGTGCAGTACATCGTGACTCACTATTACACCGTGAATCGCTATTAGCGTGTTGGTCGCTAATTGAGGTACCCTGTTTTTTTGGGCAAATTCTCAAATAGAATTAGACATTCTAATTGTTCCTACACGTTATTTGAGGTGTTCCATAAAATAGGATTCATGACTCTAATATAGTGCCATCGTAAATAGTGTGATGTACGGTCTGTCAGAGACGTACTTTTATGTACTTTTTGAAGTAGAAAAGTACAGAAAAGATATTCACGCTGTAAAGGAGTCGCGCTAACATGCAATTGCGTAAATATTTTCCGGCATTCGCGGATGTCAAAAAAACGCGACGGCGTACGATTTGAACAATTTCGTATATGAACATATTTTAGTGTGGAGATATTCTGCACCGAAAATTTGTACAAAGCAGCTTACAAATTAGAGTATACGAAAAATTAGAATAAAAATTATTTCCAAAAAAATCGACATTCTCAATTAGCGTAAATAACGCTAATTGTTTCATTACGCTATCTATTTCATTACGCTAATAGCGATTCACGGTGTAGTGTTAATGTTTTTTTTTCATCTTTTCTCCGTACACACTTGTCCGGTTTTCAAATTTGCGACCGCCAATCGGAAGCTGGGAATCTTACCTTTCAATAGCAACAACCAGATCCGCAATCCGACTTTTTGTGTAGTAGAAAAGATGTTTTAAGGGGGTGTCCCCATGTTTTAAAGTATCTACTTTTCTCTGTCTTTTTGCCCTAAAATTCAGGGAAGTTTGACAAAAACTTTAGCCGTACGAAAAAGTCATTTTTACCAAAGTAGAGTGAACGTCAATTCATACTTTTGAATGTACGGCGTGTTTGTCTTCATGTGAATGCATTTTGGCGTTTTCCCATTTTCGACCCCCGGGCAAGAGAATCCAGCCCAAAAAAATTCGTCTTCCAAAATCACCCCGAGGGGGTGATTTTGGATCAAGTACCGCCAAAACAGCGAATGAAAAGCGACCCACGCACGCGCCACACGATTTATAAAATTTTAGGACGAAGGAGAGTCCTCGCTATTTTTCTCCGTGCCCGTCACGCGCTATGTACGGAAAAAAAATTCCAGGGGTCTCGGACCTCCACTTTCAATCATGGGTCCTTTGCAAAAAATTTCGCCGTCGTCGCCTCTCCTCTCTCCCTCTCATACCATCGATTGTATCTCACACTTTTTAAAATGAGACACGACAATATTGGTATAAAATGAAAGATATTTTAAAAATATTTATTCTGACAATTTTTAGGGTTTTTTTTAATGACAGGTCGAGTGAGAAAAATAGAAAAAACGAACTCGGAAAACCATGGCGGAAAGAACTTGAATCCGCGACGTCGACGTTGTCACAAGAGTGTGACGTCACAATGTCACCAAACCCTAAACGTCTACAATTTCACAAAAATCTAAACGTCTACCACTGTCGCTGTTTTTGTTGGCGTCACCAATCGTCGGAAGTTTCGTAGTCGCCTTCAATCGTCACAATTTGTACCTACGTCTACAACCGTCACATGTCAAAGTTCCGATTTCATTTTCGCACATTGGGACGCTCTTCAAAGTAGTACGGATAATCTCCACTACAGGCCAAAATACTTTATCAAAGTACCGATTACATGGGGACACCCCCTAAGTGGCGAAAAAGTTATTAACACTAATAGCGATACACGGTTGTATGGTATGTTACCCATATTGTGGTCCTATTCCTAAAATAACATGCGTGGACGATCTCCATCTACTTATTGCACCGTTTGATATATCATATATATGAGTATTTAGCATCAACACTAAATTGCGTCTAGGCACTAGAAAATATCCTATCCAAGCTATTGACCATCCTCTTTGAGAAACTATCTATTTGACATGACAGCTTCCTCTCTATTGCACCGTTCGACAACCATGGCGGCCGTCTCGTATGTTATGCCACCTGTCGCTCTTTTGTCCAGCCCTAAAATCGATCAAAAAGATCCGCTTTTACGTACATTTTCACAAAAAGTGCTTTCACAGGCTTCAAATGTATCCGCTGGTTCTCTTACTAACTTCCAATTTAAGTCATTTCGAGCGTCATTTTCCAGTTTGGATTCGATTTCTGGCCGGAATTATTTGTACTCTAAAGGAAACCTATTTTTGGTAAATGAAAATGTTAATAAAAGTTGGAAAAAAAAGAGTTTTGCAAGTGGTGTTATCAGTGCAAGTGTCACTGTCGCAAGTGAAGATGCAGTTTCAGCCGCCGATTTTTGTGGTCCAGAAGGCGTTATTTTGAATCGGCCAAAGCATTTGTCTTCTAGCGAAAAAAATGGAAAACTCTATCATGTCCATACATTCGGATGCCAGGTGTCAACCTCTTTCATTTCTCCTTAGTATTATTCGTTATTTGAAGGCATCTGCCAAGTTCTGTCCACTTTTCGGGTTCTGGTTAGGGTTCTGGTTCTCACTGCAAAAAAAAGTTGAAAATTGACGTAAAGTTATGATTGTTTTTTGTGCAATCAAAATTTAATGCGATGTATTCAAATTGCCCAAAGAGAATCTATCCTCAAACCATGGATTGAATGAAATGGCTTTGCTAAATTCCAGGTTTTTGTGATTTTTTTTTTTGTTTACAGATGAATATGGCAGATTCCGAGCGAATGGCGGGAATTTTAGAAACATTGGGCTATTCTCATTCTGAAGATGCCAATAAGGCGGATGTTCTCGTCTACAACACTTGTAGCATTCGAGACCGCTCAGAGCAGAAGGTGAGAAATTCTGTTGTAAATTCTTTTTATTAAGTAAAGTCTTTGATCAAGGAAATTCCTTTTATGTAGTGAATTCCTTTTACTCGGTTACTGAAGGAACAACTCTTACCCGGCAATAATATGAGCTTGGTTGGCAACTCTGGTAAGCAGGTTTTTGATGGAAGCCATGTATTGGTTTTATTAATGACCTGTTTTTTTGGTGGAGAATAGGAGGTTATCAGTCACATGGACCTTGTCTTAGATATCAAAATTTTGTAAAATCTGGATTTTGATTATACAGAGGAATTTAGTTTCACTTTTTATTCTGTGAGGTTAATTCATGAAACCCAGGGTTTAGTGCAGGTTTTTATATATAACCTTTCATATTTTGAAGATTGCTTAGGAACAAATTTGCGAGCAAATTGTGCCTCAAAGCCTACATTTTGGGCCTTATATGATTTCAACAGTTAGTATCCTCGTGATATTTAGACCTCTGCTTTATTTGCTCGGTTTATGCTGACTTTATGCTAACCTACTGTTATACTACCCATCTCTATTATTGTAAAAGAATTATTTATAAATGCGGAATTAGAATGTGTAATGCTAATTTACTGTAGGGAGACGTGGCTGATCGTAGTCCACTCCCTTACATACTGTTGTTTACACTATTTTGTGATTTTTGTTCAAAAAACCGTGACCAAACTAGTGTTATTAGCGCTAATAGCAATAGGCATTATAGTTTGATTTTAATTATTGCTTGCTTTAGCGCTGTTTTAACAGCCTGTTGGCATATTAGAATTGGATCGTGGCTCTCTGCTTAGGAGTATCAAGGGACATGAATTCTTAGCCTTAGGCATTTTTCTTCCAGACGTCCATTGGATATGATAGAGGGGCGTGCTTACGGGCATGGTTTTCACAATTTGGTTGAGGATGTCTATTGGCCATTGCTCACTGGAGTTTCTTATTGGTTCTTGGGTTATCTGCTCTCTCTTGTGGTTCTGGCATGCAGCTTAGTGTTTTCCTAAAATTATTGTCATGAAAACATTTTTTGGAAATGCAAGTTGTGGATTGATATTTTCTGAATTAGGGGCATACATTATGCATAAACAACCATCGCTTTGAAAGTAACTTAAGTTAACCTTTCCCATGTATCATGCCTACAAGCGCTGTAATTGGATTGTTCCATTGAATTGTGCATAGCTTTTATGTTTGGAGGGTAAAGAAGATGGATATTGGTATCGTTGATTCATTGTGGAGTTCTGTACTTTTCTTGGCAGGTGTATTCGGCTTTGGGAAGGCAGAGGGCACGAAAACGACGTGACCCTAACCTAAAAATTATAGTAGCAGGATGTGTGGCTCAGCAAGAAGGAGAAACTTTGTTAAGGCGTGTGCCGGAAGTCGATCTTGTGATGGGACCCCAACATGCCAATCGACTGCAGGAATTATTAGAACAGGTAGATGGTCTAAAACATGATTCCCAATTTGCGAAAACAATTGGAAACACTATATTTGGTTTCTCTGTGCTATACTAGTCCTTAATGAATTTTTGGAGTTTAATATGCATATAGGACAGGGAAAATATATAAAGCGTGTCCAGTTCTTTATGCACATTTAAAGTCTCGGTAAACGTTTAATCTATCAGGTGGCCGCAGGGCAATCTGAGATGAAATCGCATGGTCTCAGGATTGTGATTGTGATGGTGATTTCATTGACTTTTTATCTGGTTAAATTTCTAAAATTGAGGCTGTCTTCTGGCTCGAAGAAGTTTTAAAATGAAGCAGTGTGCACCTAAATTCTTATTTGTAAAGGAGTGTTATTTACGCCAATGCGGTCAAATCATCTCGTACATGGATTATGAGACCAGTAACAGTTTTACTAAGGTTGCTGGTTGAGGTTGAATTTAGAAAGGCCAGTTCAGCGGTGTTTGATATTTGTAGTATACATTGAGGGAGAGCCTTCATTGGGAGCACCAGTTTTTCTTCGTAAGAACAGGATGTCTGTGACTGTCGTAGGTGGACTGTCTTTTTGTGCTGCTTTTAGTTCCCAATCCGTTCATCAAAAGACTGTGGAGGCTGCCTCATGAATCTCGGAAATAGTCCATCTGAGTAGAAACTTATGAAATAAGCGCTGCGAAAGAGATGTTGGATATGATGTAGCTCAAGTTTGATCTGGAATTGTTGCAGAAGATTGGGAAATAGTTCTATAATCGGAGATTAGTCACATATGATCAAATTTCACATAAATGAAACAATTTTCGTTGCATTTCATGTATCGTTTTCAAACTCCGACGACGTAACCCACTTATCCCCAATACCCAAGCTTTGTTTTCTCCTTTTTAACCGAGAAAAATGGTAGGTAATGGCCTTCACAAAGAGTCTATTGTTCTAAAGTCTGATCTACTTGAATGCCATTCGCGAATGTTCCTTAGTTTTTTTAAATCATATTTGGGCGAGGCAGTTTCTGAAAGGGTGACTTCTGTTATAGAGCCAGATAGTGAAAAAATGCTGAGTGTTTTTCAAGGATGTGTTTTTCAGGTGGATTTGGGTAGTCAAGTTTGTGCCATAGAGCCCATCCACATTGAGGAAGACATTTCAAAGCCTCGGAGGTGAGACAATTTGCAGTTTACTATGTTTCTGTAGAGCCAGATATATAACAGAAAAAAAACTACAGTTTTAATTTTGCTGCTGAAATGGTTAAAGTGGGGATGAAATCTTTTTTTCAAGTTGAGTGAAGGTTTTGCAAAATAATTCTGCTTGGGAATCCTTCATGTGGATGCAGATTTCTTCTGGCTGAAATTGTTTTGTTGGGTTCTTAATTGCAAGTGTCATTTGACACACCTTTAGTGGTTATACTAAAGGTTAAACTGATCCATTTGAGGGGTGTATGGAGCTGGGCCATAATAGGGATTCTAAGGTGACAGCCTGGGTGAACGTTATTTATGGTGAGCTCTCATGCAGGTCATACTCGTGTGTACACATGTGTGGCTGATCTTGTTTCTGTTGTTATGCAATGCAAATGTATTAGAGGTGAATTTGCGTAGTTAAAAGAGAGATCAACTGATGCAATCCAAAAACGATGGAGGGAGATCAACAAATGCAACCGATGCAGTTAAAATATTTAGAGCAGAGATTAATAGATGCAGTTGAAATATTTCAGAGAAGAAGACATCAGATGAAACAAATGCAATTTAATTATGTAGAGGGGAGATTAACAGATGCAGCTCAAATATTCTGGAAGAAAGATCAACAAATATAGCAGATACAACAGATTTAGTTCAGATGTTTACAGTAGAGATCAACAGATGCAGTTTTGAAATATTTGAGACAGCATTCAAGAGATGCAACAGGTGCAGCTCAAATATTTAGAGAAAGTAGCAATGGATGCGGTCGAAATATTTTAGAAGAAAGCCAAACAGATGCAGTTGAGCTATTTTAGAAGAGTGAAACGTTTTGGGGGAAAGATTAATAGACGCAGTCAAAATATTTCACAAGAGAGGTGAACAGATGCAATTGGATTGTATCAGAGGAGAGATTAACAGATGCATTTGAAATATTCGAAAGAAGAGATCGAAACGACTCATCACATGCAGCTCGTCAAATGTACACATCATAAGGCAATTGATCCTTCTGAGTTGTCATACGTTTTTCCTCCTTTTCCTGATCTGCTCTCCATTTCTCCTTTTCTTCTCCTTGCCGCTCGCCTTTTTCCTTTTTCTGTTCTCCTTTTCTCCTGTTTGATGGGCGGATATCTCATTGGGGAACTGAACCTTCTGCGCTGTCATTAAGGCTTTTCCTTTTCCTGCTCTCCTTTGTGTTTCTCCTTCGCATCTCCTTTCCTTTTCCTTTTTTCAGTTTCCCTTTTCTCTTCCTTTCCTGGTCTCCTTTCAGTTTCTTCTCCTCATCCTTTGCTCCTTCTCTGATCTCCTTTTTTTTTTTCTCCTTTTCTCATCTCCTTTCTTTTTCCTTTTCTCCTGTTTTATGGGGGGATGTCTTATCGTGAAGGGTGCAATGAGAGATGCACATATTGTGTCGTTCCGGGGACTCGGGGAGTGGAGCAATCCAGGGAAGCCGAAGCAATTCGAAGAGAAATGCTATCTCTCGGAGAAGCCGGGTATGATTGGAGAAAATGATATGTCAGAGATTTGTATTTTATGTAAAAAAAAGAAAAACCAGGAAAAAAAAACTATTATTTGGGGAGGCTGGGTACAATTGGACAAATAACTACGTAGAGATTATATTCTATGTTAGCGAAAAGAATCAGGGCGAAATTTTCGGTTTGCTCCTTGTCAGGAAAGCCCAGTTTTCTGCATATGAGGAACGTGGCAGTCTTGTGTGAATGTGACAGTCTTGCGTGATTTTCTGACAATGAACATTCCATAGTACAAGATACTCACTTCCATCCTCCGAGGCCCGATTAGGAACAGCGTCCAGTTTGAAATGAATTGTCGCTTGATTTGCAGCTCGACCATACCAAAAAAAAATCATTAACTGCCATTTCTCTTTGTCTCTTTTTTACGTCCAAAGAAATGTCTTATACTGTTGCTTTTTTGTCTTGTGTATATAATGAAGGTGATCCAACTGTTTCTCTGACTGACTTTTCTCCATTTGTTACCTCGTTAGGTACAAAGAAGTCACATTACTTGGTCAAAACATCGATGCTTATGGACGTGATCTCGGAGGTTCTGCTCCGGATGGTTCTGGAAGGAGGCTTTGGACCCTGACAGATTTGCTTCACTATGTACATGATGTCCCAGGAATCGAGAGAATACGATTCGCTACTTCTCATGTCAGTAAGCGGTAGAACCACGATTGGATAAAACAGGAATTTTCCCACGCAGGAGTTTGGATTTTATATATTGAGGGGTTCTTGTTATAGATGGTCTAATTTGGCTTGATCACTATTTTTTTGTGGAAGGTTTTGAGATGGGAGGATGGACTGATTTCTTACAATTGTTGACGGGTCAGTCGTTGAATCTGATGCATGATTTTTTCAGTTACAAATTCAAGAATGTTTCTTATGTGTTTGGCCATTCAATAGATGGTTTGAGTACTTTCTTTACAATTTAGGGACGCAAGGTGATATGTAATCAAATATTGTCGGAAATGTTAATTTTGCATTTTAAATTGTTAAATTATAGTTATATTTCAGATTTCTGTGCAATTTCTTCGTAGTTCCTTAATCTTTTGAGCTTATCGTTTTGCTTAATGAAACTTTATCTTGCATCCGTTCTTATATGTAAAGAAATAAACCTGAATGTGAAGGAAAGAAGCCTGATTTTTGCATATTGGAGAATGGGCTAACCAGCCACGATATTTCACGGAGAGATTGATTCGAGCATGTGCCGAACTCCCTAAAGTCTGCAAATACTTCCACATACCTTTCCAATCGGGGGATAACACTGTTCTCAAGGTGCAGCATGAAACCTTCGTATTTGCAGGTTAGAGAGATTATTGTGCCCCGGATTTTTAATGTGACATGGTTATGCCTCCTTTGATGTCTCTGAAAAGTGATGAGGGAAGTGGAAATGGAACTGTATGTAATTTCTTGGCGTTGCTTTTTGGAGATTTTCCATATTCTCAATGAAGGACAGTGGACTGAAGAGGTCGTGACACCTATGGCTTGAGGCTTTGTTTTCGGATGTAATTTGTTGTGTTTCAAGAGCTATAAAAGAGAAATTCATTGGTTTTCTTTTTGGTATTTTCTTTTCTAGGCGATGAATCGTGGATACACTCGGGAGAGATATTCCCAAATTATTTCAATGGTCCGAAGTTACATGCCAGATGCAGCCGTTAGTGCTGATGTCATCGTGGGATTTCCAGGTAAGCAAACAATTTCTGGAATTGAAACTTTTATGGAATTGAAATTTTTAGTTTTTGAATCGCAAACATTAATTTTGAACGTTCATGTTCCAACTTTTAGAAATTCTTGGGCCCGGGCTTAAAGCGAGGGTGAATGTTTGGATTCACGGATTTGTGCGAGGCCTCTGTTAGAAAGTATTAAGGGAGGATTGGTGTGTGTTACTATGACATTTGAAATAGAAGATATTACTACCTTTGTATTTGGCTTGATTCTTAATCAGTTGGTCACTTTGGTTACATCAAAGGTTTTTTAGGACAGAATTGGTTACTGACCATTTGGTCCTTCACCAGTTACCGAACGAGATCCATTTTCTGCTCAAAGAGAATATGTACCAAGGTAAACAAAGTTTTCGGATTTCCCAGAGAAAGCAAGGGATTGAAAATGATACGTGGTCTGTTTTAATTTTTTGTTTGGTGTTGTCAGGAGAAACCGAGGAGCAGTTTCAGAATACTTTAGGCCTCTTGAACGGTAAGTTTGTCTTGAATGCTCAGAGAATCCTTATGAATGATATGAAATCTATTTTTCCTTTCTTGCTTCTGTGGTATTTGACTCCATGTCCCTCATTTTAATTTACCGACCCAACTCATAAAGGTGTTATTCATGCGAGAATCCACAATACTTTACTTCAGAACTGCGTTTACTGCCTTTTTATTTGCATTAGTTTTTTTTTGTCTGCCTTTTTTAATCGTTCCATGCAATGTTTGTTTGTGTCAATAGTTTAATATGCATTGATATTGATAGTTGGAAATGGTAGTTATTTCTGAAAAGTATAGATTGAAGTAACTCAATCAATGCCGTTTCTTTTCTACAACAGAGCTGTCCGAAAAATGTCCGGCATTTGAAATCTGTGAATTGTATTATCTAAACGATTGTGCTTGATTTTCATTTTCAAATTATTGGCATTTCCAAATCCTTTTGTTGCTTGGATTTGCAACGACGGGATGTTTATGGTTATCCTCAAATATTAAGCTAGTTTATGCTTAATGATATCTTTAAGTGTTTTTCAGTTTATCTTCTTTGTGTGTTTCTATGTGCCAGATATCCGTTTCGACCAAGTGAACACGGCCGCTTATTCGCCACGTCCCAATACTCCAGCTGCCCTCTGGGAAGATCAGGCAATAACCGTTTTTTTACTTCATGTCGTCATGTCGTGTAACTATTTATAGCACAGGACAAACTTATATTTCAACTTTACACTCAAGTCCTGGATGATTTTTTTTTGTTTTCGCTTTGCTTTATCACCAATGGCAGCAAGCTTAACTCGATCCATTTTCCTAATTGTTTTTGACTAGTGGGTAACATTAGAAACCAAACACCATGATTTCAATTATCAACACATTACATCAACTGAAAGTTCTTTGGGTGCTGTGTCTGCATTGGCCAGCTTTAAGTACTTGTCAGTTCATCCCTCAGTTTTACATAGCCAAAAGGTCCATCATTGTCTACCTATTACCTTTACATTTATATTTTTGTTTGTTCAATTTTTCCATTGAAATGTGTGCAAAGAAGAGGCTTTAAACGTGACCAGTTATGCGGTTGAAGGTTAATAGTATCTATCTATGTTGGGTTCGAATTAGGGAAATTGTTATCTGATTCTAATTCCATTTGTTGATCATGAGAAACCTCTTAAAGACTTTGCGACATGTCTGTATGCTTTTTGTTTTAGCGACAATGCAAAATGGAATAGGGACTTTACAATGTCATAATTAGTATAATTCTGTAATTGAGGGGCTGCTGTAAAACAGTAAATATATTTAAATCAGGAAAGTGCGATGTTGGAAATTAAAAAGGGAAATGGAGGGGTGAGGGTAAGTTTGACTACTTGAGTGTAAAAGTGTTCTGATATGAAGTTTTGGTGGGATGGACAGGTGGCAGATCTCATAAAGATGGATAGGCTTCAAAGAATCAACAGGTATAAATACGATTGGCTTGTAAAAATCCAAGTGATGTTGATTATATCAAATGGAAGTTTGCCAAATGAAATAGAAAATTCTAGTTCAATGCAAATAATTTGGCCATATTTCCATCTCATTTCAGGCTTACTTTAATGCCACAAGAGAACAAACGAAGTAAAAAACTAAAAAACTAGTGGTACCAGAATTCAGGTGTACCAATGAAACGGTAGGATTTTGGACACATTTATTGTACAGCAAATTTTTATCCGATATACTGCATTTCAAAATTTAAATATACATGTTGGGTTTTTGCTCGCGGTTTGTATGGTTTTCCTTTCATGTCTGTAACACTTGTTTATATGCAATGTCTTCAGCATAGTCCTATATCGGCCTTTATCCTTTTATCGGCCTCCCAATGATGATGATAATGAAGTGATAATGATGGTGAAAATTTGTTGTGTATATTTTTACTATTTGCAGGCTTGTTTTGGAGCACTCGGATGAGAGGAACCAGCGATACTTAGGGCGAGTTGAGTCAGTATTGGTAGAAGGTCCTAATCCTCGACCAGGTTTTGAAAACCAGGTGAGTTCAAAAAACTTCATTTCTGAAAGTGGAGAAAAACTCTTGGTTATGGAGTGTTTATAATCAGTTGAAGTTCTTACATTTGTAAATGATTTATGTCTTCAGTGTTTTGAACTTACTTTTGTATATTCTTTTTTCTAACGGAGAAACTACGAGATTTTTAGTTAAGTTTCTATGACAAAAGGAACTTCTGTGTCGTGGGAACACAATTGTAAAGCAATTTTGTATTCAGAGATTTACCCACAGTAAAATGTGCAAAACCCAAAAATGTAATCAGTATATAAATAAGGGAACGTTGTTTACCTTCGGGGAAACCCTTATATAGGCGCCGTGTCTGTCTCGATTTTTTTCCGTCACACGGCCGTACCGCGGGCACGATGTAGCGCTGCCGCCCGTCGCGGTACAGACCGCCGTACCGTGGCAATATTCTAAGCTGCCGCCCGCCCGCTGGCGTAATTCTACGCTGCCGCCTGCCCGGTGGCATAATTCTACGCTGCCTCCGGGTGGCATAATTCTACGCTGCCGCTGCTGGCGTGATTCTACGCACCCGCTCGGTGGCGTAACCGTGGCACAATTCTACGCTGCCGCCCGTCGGCGTCATTCAACGTTGCCAATTTTGCTGGCAATTTTCTACGTCGCCGGCAGCTGGCAATTTTCTACGCTGCCACCGGCTGGCAATTTTCTATGTTGCCGGCAGCTGGAATTATTATGTGTTGCCGCCCGGCTGGAATAATTATTCGCTGCCGCCGGATGGCATAATTCTACGCTTGCCAGCCGTCGCTGTACATTCTGCCGTACGCTGGCGTAATATAACATTGCCAACCGTCGGTAAACAAACAGCCGTACCACTGACGTAATATCATGTTGCCAACCGTCGGTGTACAGACCGCCGGACCGCTGGCACAATGTACACCGCGAATCGTTATTAGTGTCAACAACTCTAATTTGGGTTCTTAAAATTTTGATTTTTTTCCTCAAATAGGATACATGATTTTAATTTTTCCTTGACGTTAATTAAGGTACCGTACAAAATAGCGTAAAAAACGAAAGTACAATAAGATCAAAATAGTGTGATGTACAGTCGTTGTCAGACCGTACCTAAATGTACCTTTTCAAGTGAAAATTTAACCTAAATGTACCTTTTCAAGTAAAAATTTTACAAAAGATGAAATAAATCAAATGCGCACGCATAGGAACGTGCGCTAAAAAAACGTAATTAGTCTGACACGTAAATTAGTCTGACATGTACGGATATTTAAATTTCACGACGGCGTACGATTTCTAATATTTTGTACGAATACATATGTTAATGCATACAATCGTACGAAGAATCTTTCATTTTTGCTGTTCCCAAATTAGCATTAAGCCGAAATTACAATACACCTTTTAAAAAAAAAAAATCAAACTCTTAATTAGCATCAATTACGGTAAATTACCTCAACACTATTTAAGATTTGACACTAATAACGATTCGCGGTGTAACGTTGCCGTGCGATTGTCCGCAGTACGGACCGCCATACCGCTGGCACAACGTAACGTTGCCGTGCGTCAGCGGTACAGACCGCCGTACCGTTGGCACAACGTGACGTTGCCGTGCGTAAGCGGTACAGACCGCCGTACCGCTGACACAACATAACGTTGCCGCATAGATGTCCCGTGCGCATATTACGCATGGTATAAACTAACGAATACTACGTACGGTACGCATCAAACGACGTTGAAAAGTCCATTAAATTCGTACCATACTTTTTACCCGTACATATTTGGTACACTTATTTACAAATCCCGTACATGTTCGTACTTTTTAGGGTTAATTAAAGAAGAGTTTTAGGGTTTCCAAGGTACATTGCCGTACGTTCATTTACATTTCCGTACGGCTGCCGTAGATATTCCCGTAATATGATGTTTTTTAGGGTACACTTTGATACAATTTTGTACATTTCTGTTAAATTTTCGTACTTTTAAAGATTTTTTAGGATTTTCTAAGATTACGCTTTTCGTACGTTTTCGTACATGGCCGCACAGCGAAATTTACACGAATTTTACAAAAAGTATGAAAAAGACGAATACTACGTAATTTTTGTAAAAAAGTTGAAATCTGTACGAATTGGACTTCAACGCGTTGCCGTGCGTCCGCAGTACGGGCATGATA
The DNA here is from genome assembly GCA_037447655.1 of Zygnema cylindricum. NCBI lineage: Eukaryota > Viridiplantae > Streptophyta > Zygnematophyceae > Zygnematales > Zygnemataceae > Zygnema > Zygnema cylindricum. The sequence goes on along the minus strand of JBBHKE010000834.1, from coordinate 203,079 downwards.
AACTGACAGGGTACATGCCCGTGTAACGGGCGTTGATTTACTAGTTCCCTTAAAAATTGTTTTGGGATTCTCGGGAACTTAACCAAGTTTAGTGGTTGTTGGTATTGCAGATGATGGGTCGCACCGACACAAATCGATTGACCTTCTTCCCAGGAGGTCCTGAGTTAGTTGGGAAAATCGTTAACGTTCGAATAACAGAAGCGAGACAAGTGAGCTTGTCCGGCGAGCTTGTCTAATCGTTTAATAGTGACATGTTTAATCGTGACATGTGTAGTAGTGACAACTCCTTTGTTTTTTTAATGTTCCACGTTTTAACGTCTTTTTTGTCTAAGCTTCGCATTCTAGTCTCCATTCAGTCTCTTTTGTCGCGACATAGGCATCCTGAAGTTACAAATAAGCCTCAGCGATTTTTACGATTTTTTCCTTTTATTCAGGTTTGGTATATTCTAAATGTGGGAGCAATCTTCTTGTTTCAAGATTCTTGCTTTCCGAGAGCTTGCTATAATATAATCTGAAGGGGAGATCCTTTGAAGAGATTTGTGTTTACCCTAAACCCTAAATCTGATGGTTTTACGATCGTGAAGCTTGTACTTCTATACTTTGGGCAATGGCTGTATATGGTTGGCGCCCGAGTTGAGTGAATTATTAGCGTTTATGTATTTAGTACTAACTAATATAAATTATGTTTGTCAGAGTGGATTTAGTGTTAACTACTTAGATTATGTTTTGGGATGTGGCTCATTATGGACCACTTAGGCAAATTGTGAGGATGATGGAGACGGAAGGTGTGGTTATAAGTGCTATTATACTTGTAGTAGGATGGACGGCTGTATTGGAACCAGTTTTTTGCATTTACCTCTTTTACTGAAATAACTCCTTTTCTCATTTAGTCTTCTTGGACAACGTCTAAATTAGTGTTGTGTATCGAAGACCCATTGCTGATAGTCAGTATTTAACTATTTTGAGTCTTGATATCGATTTATCGCTTCAATGTATCGAGAAATTCAATATTGCGATATTTTAGCAATATACTGGCCAATAATTTGATATATTTTTATCCCAATACATTGAAATGATGTGAAGCCCAGTGGCGCGGACTCAGAGGGGGGTTGGGGTGGGGGGGCGGGCGGGTGGGAGGGAGGCGTGATATTTACCATACAATTTACTGCTCTAAAGATCTACGGACCACCAGATATATCACGATAACTTTTGTTGGTAACGGAGTGCTATATCGAGCTACTGAACGTTCCATATTCGATGTACTGAATATCGAAATTATCGCAGTAACTTTTTAACAAAACTAGTCAAAGTAATTGCAAACTTCTGAAGGTTTCTCTACGCGGTACACCGTGAATCATACTAGCCTTATGTACGCTATATCGGCACCCCAAAATTTTGACATTGATACCCGAAATACAGTGAATGAATCTAATTTATCTTTGACGCTAATTACGGTTCTTGTAAATTAGCGTCAATGGTTTTACCGTACTTGTTTCGTGAATAGTGTGGTGTACAGAAGTAGTTTGTTCGTACAACAGTGTACTTCGTTCCCTAAATCCGTACGGAAATTGTGGTTAACTTATGTCGGTCGCATACAAAGCTGCGTTTAGAAAAATAGTGGAGTCGAGTTTGTAAAATAGGCGTTCGCATACTTTCAGACATTCGTTTTTTTGGCTGACAGTGTGAATGGATAACATGTGCACATGCTAAAAACTGTCCATGTTACATGTTGATAGTCGCGGAATGTTAAGTGTAATACGGTGCCTTTTTAACTCTATTTGAGAACCTGCTAGATTAATAGAGTATATGTTGACACTATTAAAGGGTCAAAAGTGAACATAACGGTAATACCAGACCTTTGAACGAAATAGACGCTTATTAGAGTTAAGTTTGACTTTAAAATGTGTTATAATCACAAAACGACAACAAATTAGTGTCATGTTGTGTAAATATTAGATTGAAGTTACAAAATTTAGAATTGAGAAAACGCGGCGCCTTGAAAACGAGAACTGATAACAAACCAACGGCATATGCGGACAAAACACAAAAAAAGATTTTGTGGTCAGACAAATCCCAACCACATCCTCATTTTTTGGTGGCAAGTTTTTTAATCTCGCAGATCCATTTTTACATGACATCGCCATTTTTTGGGTAGGATGCGGATCATCGCCCCGCCGCCTCGCTTAGTCTTGCGGCATCCAGTAATATATACCTATTTTTAGGGTTTGCAACAGTAGTATGGTAGATTGTAATATGGCGGAACAACAAGGAAGTCCGAGCCAACATCATCGCTAAATTTTTTCGGGATTATTGGGAAATCATTGGTAAGTGTGCATCTCAGTATGTTTATTCATCTCTCCTACGCTCTCTACCTCCTTATTCTTCCTCGTTCATTCTCTCATCCTCTTTAGCTCTTAACCTCTCCCTGTACTAATTGTCGTCCCACACATTTGTTCCCTTTCCCTTTCTTTACTCTTTTCTCTCACTCTCTTCTTCCCACTTTCTCTCTCTCCCTCGTTCTGTCTCATATCATTTCTTTGTTTTTCGTTCTGACTCGCTTTTTCCCCATTTAACTCTCATTTTTCATTCTGTGTCCCGATTATTTCGTGACTCACTACCTCGTCGGCAATTTTTCCCATCTTCCCTCTTGAATATTTACTCGTCCTTTGACACATGTTTCCCTCTCATCATTGCTCTCCATTCTGTTATCTATCTCTTTCAATCTATCATTTATCATTTCTCCCTACTTTTTTATCTCGTGCCCTCTCTGAATTTCTTTCACTCCCTCTTCCACATTATCTCCCTTCTCGCCCGTACGCCTTATTTATCTCCCTGGTCGTTTACCATCCACCATCACTCTGTCGCTATGTCTCCATACATTTCATTGCCATCTCCGAATATGACATACTCCTTTAGTCTCTCTCTTTGTCCCTTTTTTTTGCGTTATATTTGTCAAGCCCATATACCCCCTACCAATCCGTTATCTTTGTCTCTTTTGTGTATCTTAAATTGTCATCGACGATGAACTTATATTCGACTGCTTGTTGTATTGGAGAGCACCCATACGATCGTAAGGAAGAAGAAAATACCAAATTGAATGTATTCGAGCGTACAAAAGCGCATGGATTATACCTTGAGGAGCCTTTCATCGATCTATATTTCTTATCATAAATCGTTGATACTTAGTTAGTGTGTGTAAAATATGAAGGTTTTTTTTTTTTTTTTAAGGAGGATTTCCGAGGTAGAAGCAGAAACGTTAGGAATTCAATACTATTTAGAGCTTTGTTTACTATTGTAGATTAATAGGCCTTAGATATTTTTTTGTTTTAGTTTAACGTTGTAAAAAGATATTATCATGAAATATATATTTTTTTTACTTCTTCCATTGTTGTTAATGAATGATTTTATGTGTCAACTTTATATATATATATATATATATATATATATATATATATATATATATATATATTTTTTTTTTTCATTGTGTGTTTTTTAAATTGCTTTCATGTTGTATCGATGACACTATCGTATTTAAATATATTGCATGTTCTTGGCATTTCTCGTTTGTGAATCATCTGTATATGCTACAAATATTACTTTTTTCTTTTATTTCTCACCGCGTATATTTCTTCATCTTAGCTTTTCCTATCCGAAAAACTTTGGTTTGATTTTTCACTACTGTTTTAATGGTTCTTGTCTAGTTTTTTTGTGTTTTTTTTATATATGAAAAAACCTCATATTTGGTCTTGAATATAATAATACCCATGTAATATGATAACTGAAATTTCATGAATCAGCGACGAAACAACCACGCCGCTGAAAGGCTATTAAAAGAGACAAAAACATAATAACAAAGGCTTCTATGTTATGAATTCACCGAATTTAAACTCTCTGTTTTTTCGGAGATGATGAGAAAATTGTTTTGTCGATGGATTTCCGTCTAGCGACAAAACACCCTTTGTACTCTCGGAGATGATGATGCAGCTGTTTCGTCGCTAGATTTCCATTTAGCGACGACACAGCCTCTGCTTTGTCGGATATGATAAGAAAACTTTCTCGCCGCTGAATTTCCATCTTGCGATGACAGGTTGTCGTCGCTGAAAGGGCAACCATTACTTTGTGCGATGTATATGTTGTTTAGGAAACTAACAATTTATCAATTTCCGAGAAGGATGATGAACAAACGACGAGGCATAGTCATCGCTGATTATTGTAGGTGTTGAGATTTGAAATCTTTAGTTAGTAAATAAAGTAGACTTAGAATAGTTTCTAAGAAGTGGTATATAAGACTTACCTTTATTAGTGTTACAGTAGGCAAAGTACAATAGAGTGTATTGTACCTCTGCAGGTTTTACGGAGTGACGTCGACACGCGTCACGCAGCAGACAATTGGAATCGCCAGATCAGACGGACGGAATCTGATCCGGATATCTCGGAAAATATATGGTACGACTATTTTTGGAGTCATACAGATATTTTGGAATTATATAGTGCGGAATATTTTTATAATCATTAAATAGAAACGTCCGGATATTTCGGAAGTGAATTATGATCATTGATTTTGAGAGACGTCGACAGACGCGATTCACATGGGACCACAATTATGATTCACGTGGGACCGCAAGTGACGAGGCGTGATTTACATGGGACCACAAAGTGACGAGGCGTGATTCACGTGGGACCACAAGTGACGAAGCACCCAGGTGCTTCGTACTACACTACGACAGTCGGCTGGACTTTAGCGATTACTGTGACTAAGCACCTGGAACATTTTTTGTACGGCTCGTTATCTGAAATATTTGAATAACAGGGTTTTGTAGTTTAGTGTATTAAAATTTAGTGTTTCATTAATTAGTTTTTTGGAAAATAATAATTAGGTTTTTGGAGGTACTCTAGGTACAGTAAAGTACAGGTTGGATACTTTGTCGTTAGTCAGGATAGTTTCGTAGCACGATCACCCGAATTAGTGTGACCGGTAGATACTCACTCTGAGTATATATTCTAGGACCTAGCCAATTTTGTATCATCCAATTTTGGGAATATGATTTTCTAAGGGCAGTTTTTGGGAAACCTCCAGACATCATATCTTATGGTTTACTAAGTCATTTGGGCTGCAATTTTGGGAATTGTCAGTTTACTGTATTATGTATCACTGTGGAAAATTTGAAGCATATTGGCCTCCTGAGTCATATTTTGTGTCAGTTCTAAGTTGGCTGTTGAGTAGGTACTTTGATAGTTTCTGCTGTTTTTCATGTCTACTTCCAATACCACTGCTGGTTCTCCGCCTGCAACGGGTGTTGTAGAACAACAGGTTCTGTGCCTTTCGTCAAGAATTCCTATCTTCAATGGCCAAAAGTATCCGTACTGGGCGGCGATGGTTGAATCGTCGTTTGAAACTGTTGACTTATTGGGGGTCTTGGATGGCTCCCTTGATGAAACAGATCCAACTTGGGCGAAAAAGAATTCAATGGCAAGGAACAATCTAATTCTTTGTATTTCAGAAAATTTGGTCATGTCTCGACTGAAAATGAAGAAGGCGAGGGAGATTTGGACATCCCTCAAATCCGCTTTTGAGAAAGCGAATGTTCAAGAGGAGCTCTTGGTGGCTGGAAAAATTTGGGGATACAAATACACGGGGGGGACTATGGTTGAGTATTGTGACAATTTTCGCGCGCTCATTGATGCTCACTCTTCTGCTGGGGGGTCCTTTCGTGAGTTTCAACAGGCAGCTTTGCTTATTAGAGGTCTCCCTAGTAGCATGAAGGGTGTGTCTGTTCAATTAAAGAGTCATGATAAAGCTAGCTGGTCATTTCAGTTAGCGTATAATCTTATATTGGAGGAAGAAAAAAATACTAAACTCCTTGAGGGAGAAGGAAAGGTTAAGCATTTGCAACAGACTTTGACAAAAGAAATTAGTTTAATCAAAATAGGAATCAGTTTAACCAAAATCAGAATCAGTTTAATCAGAGGCAGAATAGGCCATCTTCTACTACTTGTTTCTATTGTTCTGAGAAGGGTCATGGATAAAGGTACTCTCCAAGGTTTATACAGGCCAAGTTGGCAACAGAGCCAGTATCACAGAGGTTTTTCTAGAAATCCTTCCCGTGGAAATGCTATTTTTTCAACTTCTGCAACTGATGCAGATGAGTCTCTCAGCTTCAATGAGCAAAAGGAAGCGGATTTATTTGCTATGGCGGCTGCCATGGAGGGTCCAAAGGATGCAAGATGGATCATGGACACGGGAGCGTCTGCCCACATGTGTTGGAACAAGGAGGCTTTTACGACTATGCAGCAAACATCTCCAAAGAGTATCTACTATGCTTGCGACATGAGTGTTCAAACCTCAGCTCAGGGTGATGTATCGTTGATGGTAGATGTGGGGGGAAAGTCGGTAGAGAGAACCCTTCACAATGTTTTGTATGTTCCAGATTTTAAGAAAAATCTTTTTTCTACATCATTAGTGGAGAGCAAAGGCTTTGAAGTTGTTCTGAAAGGAGGGAGACAGGTTGTTAGCAAGAAAGGGAAAGTTGCAGTAACAGAAACTAGAGATGCTAGCAAAATGTACCGGATGGACATGGTTGAATATAAGGAAAATGATGTTCTCTACTCCAGTGTCGAATCTGATAATGAGTTGTGGCATAAGAGATTAGGACACATGAATTATGATAGTCTAAAGAAAATGGTGAATTCGGGAAAAGTTGATGGAGTTTCTCTCACATCTCATCCTATAAAAACATGTGATGGTTGTTCACTTGGCAAGATCCACAAATTGCCATTTCCACAGGAAACAGACCATAGATCGGAAAAAGTTTTGCAGCTCATCCATTCTGATGTTCTCGGTCCTTAGGACACATGAATTATGATAGTCTAAAGAAAATGGTGAATTCGGGAAAAGTTGATGGAGTTTCTCTCACATCTCATCCTATAAAAACATGTGATGGTTGTTCACTTGGCAAGATCCACAAATTGCTATTTCCACAGGAAACAGACCATAGATCGAAAAAAGTTTTGTAGCTCATCCATTCTGATGTTCTCAGTCCTTCACAAGTGGCTTCGGCTGGAGGGGTCCACTATATGGTCACATTTACAGATGACTACTCGAGGTACACCAAAGTTTACTTCATGCAACATAAAATTGAAGTGTTTACTCACTTCAAACACTAGAAAGCGTGGGCGGAAAAGATTCATGGAGTTCAAATATTGGCGCTAAGATCAGACAACGGGGGAGAATACACATCGAAAGAATTCGAAGAATTTCTCCTTCAGGAATGCATCACTCACAATCTTACAGTTCCATGTACACCGGAACAAAATGGTGTTTCTAAGAGATTAAATAGGACAGTAACAGAGAGTGCCCGGTCCATGCTTGCAGATAAAGGGCTAGATTTGAAATTCTGGGTTGAAGCACTTAACTATGTTGTTTATATTAAAAATAGAATTGCTTCTAGGTTTATTAGCACTACACCTTATGAGCTTTGGACAGGGGAAAAACCTGATGTTAGTCACTTTAAGATCTTTGGCAGCAAGTGTTTTATTTTAGATACTTTATAGGATAGATGGAAAATGGAGCCTAAAGGCTTACCTGAGATTTTCATGGGGTATACTGATAATGCGAAAGGATATAGAGTTTTTTTACTTGAGAAAAGGAAAGAGATTGTTTCTAGAAATATCCAGATTAAAGACGAACAGGATCGGTTGACCTGTTTAAAGTGCCAGATCAACCGGCAAAGGAAAAGCAAGAATATGTCATTTTTCACCATACGCAGCGAGTCTACTTTCCACCGGCAAGTGGGACACCTCTTCCTTCAGTTCATCTGGTGCCTTTACAGGATGCTTCACCACAAGCTACACCGCAGGTGGAAAGAACTGTTGTCCATAGCCTATTTAAGCCATGGATTACTCACGGAAGACACCCACAGACTACCCCAAAACAGTTGTGTTTCAGACAGCACAGATTACTCCAAAGTAAACAAAATCACCTCAAATGCAGAAATTTGCAGTATACCATAGACAATTTAAACTCACAAAGTTACAGCCAAATCCACCTAGGAATCTAGAAGATATAAGCTCCAGAGTTTCCCAAAAACAGCTGACAACTTCTCAAACTAACCAAGTAGACTTTCCACAGAAATGTACAGAATTGACAAAACAGAATAAAACTTTACACACATATAGTTTGCAGGTCAAGGAATATCTCTACAAATTTTCATAGAAAAAAATCAATCAGGGTGATCACACCATCAGGTCAAAGTTGCAGAAAAACAGTCTGCCATGGCTTTGATAAACTTAACTGTGATACTAAAATAAACTAAGTCCTACAAAATTATACTCAGGTTCACTACTAAATGTACGGAGGAATACCAGCCGTACGTAATCTACCATTTACTTAAATTAGTGTGAGTATACCCCAATAATTCAAGGTATGTCAGAATAAATAAGTCTACACTATTAACTAATACACAAAAAGACAAACCACTGTTGTTACAAATATTTACAAGTACACACAATCTCACAAAATCGTATGTTGAGTCACTCAACGAAACTCCTCGAATTTCGTCAAACAATCCGCGACGTCCAAAATGTACATCTTGTGATTTGACGCGATTTCGCGTCCCCACTCCATGAAAAATTACGGTTGCCTTTGTCCGCCGTCCGTAGCTTTTATTCGGCCCCCTTGATGTCACGCCACGTGGTCCCAAATTCCACTTGACGAAACGACGTCAAACCATCCAAATTTGTCCATACCGCAATTACGTACTTCGCCATAAATTACGCCAATTTAAAGTACACTTGTCAAATAAGATTCTTTGTACCGTCGCGTCCATTTCCATAAATGCAACCGTCGCAATATGTTTCGTACGTGGGACGTACCATTTCAACCTCTTCGAATATCTTACGTCGGATCGCTTCGCGATCCGCCGTCCATTTCTCCAACGCATTCCATAAATTACGTGCGTTGGTTCGCGTCACTCACATTATTATTTCGTACATCGAACTTCAATTAATTTTACTACTCCCCCAACCCGAAAATCCATTCGTACAACCACATTAAATTCATTTAATAAATTACGCACGAAACGTCGCGTGCGCACAAAGTGTGTCCTAAGGTCGAAACTAACATTTCAAAAACAACAAGAACTACTACACATTCTGTACCAGATCAAGTTACGGTTCAAACTAAACAGAGAAATCAGAGGTTGCCGACAATCTCAGCCTCAGAATTTCCCGGGGGAAAGAGATCTAGCAGCCGTCTACAAGCAAGCTCTCACTTTGTTTTTTCTGCAGCTACAGAGGAGCCTCTAACGATCTAGGAGGCCTTCTCATCACTTGAGAGAAATCAGTGGATCGAGGTGGCAGACGATGAAATGAAGTCTATTATGGAGGCACAGACATGAGAGCAGGTGGATCTTCCTCCAAGCAGGAAAATCATCGGCAGCAAATGGGTATTCAAGGTGAAGCTGAACCTGGATAACACCATCGAAAAGTATAAGGCCAGACTAGTGGCAAAGGGATATAATCAAAAAGAAGGTATTGACTTTGAGGTAACCTTCTCCCCAGTTGTTAGATTTCCCACTGTCTGAATTTTGCTAAGTCTAGCGGCTATAGAGAATATGGAAATACATCAAATGGATGTTAAAATTGCTTTCTTGCATGGAGAGTTAGAAGTAACAATTTATATGAAACAACCTGAAATGTATGTTAAAAAGGGAAAGGAAGAATTAGTGTGTAAATTGATGAAATCTTTGTATGGGCTAAAACAAGCCCCGCGTCAATGGAATCTGAAGTTAGATGAGTTTTTGACTGGGCTAGGTTTTAAGAGAATTAGCTCAGATCATTCTGTATATGTTCTACAAAGAGAGGATGGGGTAATTTACATTGTTGTATATGTGGATGATCCATTATTAACAAGTAAGTCAATGGATGAAATAAACCGCATTAAAGCGGGTTTAAGGTCTAGGTTCGAGATGAAAGACCTCGGTGAGGCCAAATACATCTTAGGAATACAGGTAGATTGAGACAGAAACAAGAGGCTGATTATGTTGACTCAGAAAGAAGCAATAGGTAACATGCTGGAAAGATATGAAATGAGAGATGTAAAAAGATTCGTAACTCCTATAGAATTCAGGCAGAAATTGGAAGGAATTGATACAGATTCAGGCATAATGGTTGGTGGGAGTCTAGAGACAGGGGAGGAAGAGTTTATGGCTTCAAAGCCATATAGACAGGAAGCCGGAAATCTACAACTGGTTTTGTACTTAATATTTGAGATGGAACTTGCTGCTGGAGTAGCAAATTACAAAAGCTAACAACTCAATCCACAATGGAGTCTAAACATATGGTAGCAGCTTCGACCCTCAAACCTTGTAAACCTTGTATCGGGTAATTTCTACCGCGATTTGCAAATATTATCATCGGGTTCTCGATACGAGCGTTCACCCCTCCTCTGATTCATACCATGAGAGTCATGGATTCACCTCCTCCGACGACGTCGGCGTATTTCACCACATCGTCCCCTCGAAACCCCAACGTCTTTCCATTATCGGTGTTGACGATCATGTGAGTTTCATCCATGTTTTCCATGAGGTCTTCGCTGAAAATTCCTGGTATACATACGCCCCCAAACCGAAACAAGCTTAGTTTACTTTTAGGGCATATCGTCAAGTAGGGAATTCAACGAAAATAAAACACAATAATATAAAAAAGACATCATTATTCATCATTCGTAACGGAAAGAGACTCACCAGATTCAAACCCCCGCTTCAGAACGCCCATGTGGAAGGCTACGGTACGCTCAATGTATTCCTCTTTCTCAGGACTACATTGTAGTTTCCCCTTTTGCGCACGCACAACGATGTTGTGCTTCTCTTGACACCTTTGCACACACCTTTTATTGATGATTGGATGTATTTCGGACCCGTCATTGTTGAACCATTCCGGGCCGTACTCCTTCCTTCTTTCTCTTATTATGTCCCTACCGATGTCCCCGAGAATTGAGGTGGACATCTTCATACCCGCTTTCTTAAAACGTTCAAAATCCGAAAGCAACTCCTTGTGTTTAACAGTCACCCAAGCAGCTTCCTTCCTTCCTCTTCCCGGCAAAGCCTTGGTAACCGCCACCGATATTGTCCCAAAACTAGAAGTAGAGAATGTCCGGGTTGTCTCTCGTATTCCATCAAGCGTGGACCTCCTCTCTACCCACCCTCTCTCCGCTTGGCCTTTTGGTACCCTGTAAATAATAAACAATGTCAAAAGAATTAATGGGATTCTTGAATGGAAAGTCGTATAACAAATTGGAATGACTCTAAAAATAAACGACAATATTCAGTGACGAAAAGTTGTTGTCGCAAATTTAGCGACGACAATGCTCGTCGTTATATCTGCAAAGTTATTTTTTTTTTATAAACATCGTTGATACATAGTCAGCTGCCGACCACCGATGAGAAATCCTCACTTTATCGACGAACCAGCGACGACCTTGTGTCGTCGTTAAGCCAAGAAAGAGGATTATGAAACACAATGGCGATATCAACAAAACCAAATGTATGACATAAAGTCGAATTTACATGCATTCTGTGAAAAAAGGGGAGAGAAATATTAAATTCACACGTGTATGATAAATAAAAAAAAAACATAACATTGTGGCACCCAATGTAGGGTGAGGGCTAAATCGGGATGCCTCTCCTTCGAATGAAGGCCACGAAATTGACCCTCGTCATCTCCCATCAACGTTGCCTAATGCCACCAAGCTCTTGAGTTAAATTATTAATTAAGCGACGAACCGTTATCATCGTTATTTCTTGAGCCTCCAAACAGCGATTGAGATTTTGTACTTCATTCCTCAATCGTTCTACTTCCGGTGGTGGAGGGGGCTCATCAACATGTGGGACCCTCAGAATTTCCCAAAGATACGTACGCCTCACTTGCACATTGACCTCACTTCGAGCATCTAAAAATTCTTTAGCTCCGGAGTATGAATTGCACGACGTAGAATGGTAAATAACCGTGAGTCCCAAGGGTGATAATGGCGGATTAATTCCGGGACATCTATTTTGAATCCAATCAGTCGACGTACAATCCATGTGAAACGTTCATCATTAGGCTGAAATTGCCTAATGTATGGGAAATTTGACGCATGGTTGTATGATGCGATGTACAACCATGTTAGGTGGGCGGGGACATCCGGAGGGATGTCGAGAATTTCCGGGACGGGGTTCAACCATCGGTCAATAGGCCGAGCCTCCTCGTAACGCCAATAGTCCGGCCAATCCTCGACCGGGATGTAATGGGCAGCCGTCGGTCGGAAGCCATCCATGGCATCTCCGATTGGAGGCGGGAAAAACCAATCGGGTTCTTCCTCTCGAATTACCACATCACGCTCGGCCTGAATTTGAGGTCCTTGTACCGCCACGAGAGCTATATCACGATTCGGTGATGGTGGAAAAGGGACAACCTCGTCTTTGTCACCATATTCTTCCTCCATGCCTCTCTCCAAGCTCTCCGAAGATTGCCGGTCCGAGGTTGAGGGATCGTCGTCGTATTTCGTGACCGGAATGTTCGACGATTCGGTTTCTTCCGGTTCCTCCTCCTCTTCCGTAGGCTCTTCCCCTTCCTCTATAGGTTCTTTCGACGCAGTTCCCGAGGGTTCATACTCTTCGTCTACCTCCTTACCCTCTTCTACTTCGTGGACACCTTCTTCGTCCGCTCTAATCCCTTCATTCGGTAATTCCCCCTCCGGCACACTTCCCATTACTACCCTCTCCGTACACGTCCCTTCCCTCACCACCACCTCTGTTGCCTCCATCTCATCTATTTCAGCACCAGATTCCTCCCCCTCCCTCAAAACCAGCTCCATTCCAGCCCTTTCCCTACCACCCGTTTCCTGTTCCACCCTATTCCCCAACACTCCCCCGGTTGCATCCCTTTCCCTCTCTAAGTTCTCCCCTTTAGGTATATGATCCCCCATGTCGACCATCGTTGGACGTGGACGATATCGCCGCCAAATGGCAGAGCGAAGTTGCTTGAATGGTCGTCGGGCACCCTCCATTGAAAAACAAATCTTAGTTAACAAGAAAAAAGCAAAAACACAGTTGACGGAGACAAAAAAAACCCTAAAACACACACTTTTACTCTGGCTTTTACTGAGCTTGTCCAACTGTAACCGTACTCCACTGTTCACAGTTGGAAAATTAAACCGTTGGTCCAACAATTTAAAACCCGACATTCAAGCGACGACACAATGTCGTCGAGCGTTCGACTGTATTCAAGTTCTCAATAGTGAATCGACGAAACAGCGTCGTCGTCCGCGAATTCAATTCGAGAATACCAACGTTGAATTGTTTCAACTGATGTCGTCAATGGTTTAGTCAAACGACGAACGACTATCGTCATACATTCGCACTTTCAACCTAACGAGCTATCATCATCCATTCAATTATTTTGTCGTACCCATCATTGAAGCGACAATATGATGTCATCGCATACACCGCGACAAAGACACGTCATCGCTAGTACGCTGGTGCCATAAAGAAATCGCAAGACACTTGGAAAACAATACTAAGAAACAACAAAGCAATGCATAGTAGTCGACAACATAGAAAAACACGCACTAATGGAGAGTTAGTGAGAAGTCAGTGTGTAGTTTGAGAGAGAAAGGCGACCTTCCAAAATAATACTGTACAAATAATTTAAAAGCACAACAAAATTAAAATTTAACTACGCATTGTGAATGAGAATAATAACACAAAAGTAAGGAGGAAACGAAATCATTTAATAAATGGGGGAACGTTTGGTTGAAATGGCTTACTTCTACCGTACACTCCGGTAAAATGCTCGGGAAACTTCCTAATGGTCTTTGGAATGAGTTCAGCTGAGCCGTAATGTTCACAATCCTTCAGCATCCAGTGTATTACTCGCATCCGAGTTGCATTAGTCAACACGTGTTGAATTTTACGGTGGGAGACACGTCCACTGAAATTGGCCGAGGACGGAAAAAACCCTTCCACAATGGTCGCCGGGTCTACCGACGTTTCGATTTCCACCTCAATCTCTTCCTTGTTCGAAAATGCGTTTTCCTCATCAATCCTCTCATTTTCCTCATCTTGTTCAACCTGAGCGTTATGGGGATTGTTGTTGTTATTGCCAGGGTTGGCGCCCCAAATTTTATTAAGGGTCCACATACTCTCTAACACTTAATATCACTTAAAAAATAACAAGTAAGAGCAGCCGAAAATGACCGAGTACACGAAATGACTGACAGTTCATAGAAATGGAACACAGTGGTCCGGATGATACTTGTGCAGTAGAACACAATTGAGATAAGGAGAGGGGAAAAGAGCATCCAAGCTCTAGATGCAGGAGGAAACCGATGGGGGAAGGATCCGAAGAAACCATTTAAAGGAGAGAGAGATCAGTTTGGAGGACCGAGGCCCCCACAGGGTCTTTGTCACTTTTGCAAAAAGTCGGGACACTTCATAGCGGATTGTGTCAAGCTGTCGGAGCTGAGGCTCCAAGAGAACCGTGGAGGGGGTTCTTCCAAAGGGAAGAAGAAGGCACTTGTGGTCACAAAAGTGAAAGGAGAGACCGAGGACGAGTCCTCTGAGGAGGAGGATGGGAAGCTTCTTCTTGACGAGAGTCTAGAGCAGAAGGCGATCCCTCAGAAACAGAAGTTTGCACTCGGAGCAATTCGAGAAGCTCCACAAGAAGGATGGATCATCGACTCAGGTGCATCCATGCATATGTGTCGTGATAAGCACCTCTTTACTAAGCTAAGAAAGATCCCTACTGTAGAGATAGTATGGGGATGGGAGAGTGGTTACTCTAGATCTAGTGTGGTCGGTAGATCTAAAAGTCTTAGTGGAGGGTAATACTTTTATACTCACCTTCTCAGATGTACTCTACTTTCTTCAGCTGAGTAAAAATCTTGTCTTTACGTTTGTGTTAGATGATAAAGAGTTTGATACCTTCACTAGAAAGGGAATCTTTACAGCTAAGTATGGGGATGAAGTCTACTTCACGGCAAATAAGGGTAGCCAATGAATGTTTAAGCTTAACCTGAGTAATGAAAAGAAGAATGTTTACTATGTTGGTGTTCCAAAGTTGATGGGATGAAGTGTACTTCACGGCAAATAAGGGTAGCCAATGAATGTTTAAGTTTAACCTGAGTAAGTAAAAGAAGAATGCTTACTATGTTGGTGTTCCAAAGTTGATGATTTGGCATAAGCGGTTGGGGCATGTGCATTTTGATAGGCTGAGGGAAATGAAGAAGCTTGGTGTAGTAGAAGGCATTCAGTTTGAAGATAATGAAATGGTGGATAAATGTAGTGGCTTTGCTCAAGGTAAGGCTCACAGACTTCCCTTTCCCAAAGCCGCCACATATAGGGGTGAGAAAGTACTAGACCCAGTCCACATAAATATTTGGGGACCTGCAAAAGGACCTTCGGTTAGAGGGAACAGGTTTATGTTGACAATAACCAATGACAGGTCTAGATACTCTAGAGTCTACTTCCTAAAAATAAAGTCTAAAACACCAACTTACTTCAAAGAAAATAAATCATAGAGTGAGAAGTTGCATGGAACCCCCATTAAGAGAATAAAGAGTGATAATGGGGGAGAATATACCTTTAACCAGTTTAAGGAATACTTGAGAGATGAGGGAGTTCAACAAAATTGTACCATATAACGCGGAACAAAATGGGGTAGCTGAGAGGTTGAACCGAACACTAAGAGATAATGTATGCAGTATGTTGGCCGACAAGAAAATAGAAAAGAGATTTTGGGTAGAAGCCATGAACAGTGCCAACTGTAGAAATTAATGGTCCTTTTAAAGGTATTTTCTACGTCTAAATAGAAATATAGAAAGAAGCCGAGGCAGTCTACTTCTAACTTCTCTCTCCAACTCTCAAACTTGTCGCAATCACTGAGAAATTGGAGAGGAAGCTAGAGCCATGGCTACCTAGGCTATCCAGAGGTTTAGGCGATATAAATATTAGTTTATTTACCATTAGGGGTTTATTTACTAAAAGATTATGTGATGCCTCTAGGATTTGATCTTGGTAACTGCCGGACAGTAAGCTGCCGGTAACCGGTAACCTTATCCGTTAAGTCTAGACCTAGTGTTACATATTATAGGGTTTGATATTTAGTTAAACATTTCCACGTAGGATTATTCATTTAATTGAAACTGTTTACGGGAGACATAGATCCATTAATGTAAAAGTACGGATTACAGTATGGATTAGAAACGAATACCGCGCATTTCATTCTTTAGCGAAACGAATATCGCGTATGTATTTATTACGGCTACGATTAAATGTGAATTTAATCGGACCGCCGGAATTAAACGCCGAGATCGCGGAAGAGGATTTTGGCGGTTTTTGGTCATCGCCACATCGGATGACACGTGGCGGAATGACATTGGATCGTGGCATCTCCGAGGATTAACGGAGCGAATCATAATATACCACGTGTCGACATTTAGGCCATGTCGTACAATGTTCGTACATAAAGTACACCGGCAGCTGTATTTTTGTGTACGGAAGTGAAATATGATTGGCTCCGTACATCAGTAGATAGAGTCTACGAGAGAGATAGGACTTAGAAAAATTAGGAGATAGGACCCTCTCTCCCAGAGAGCTTCTATACAAAAGGTCAACTTTGACCCTCCATAACTTACTGCCCAGAGGAGCAAATTCAGAGATTCTTTTTGCTATCGACTCAGGGGAGTCTTGCCTTCACAAGGGTGAAGTTGGTCAGAGTTTTTGTCTGCCAGGGTGGCAGCTGTTCTTGCTGAAACACAAAAGGGTCAGGGTTATCCTGGAGGCTTCCTGGATGCTCTCCACTCTGAGGACTTATGGAGGTCTCAGAGTTTCACCAACTACATTAAGAATAGAGTCCTTACGCAGCCGTAAAAGGAATGACACCTTATGAGAGATGGGTTGGAAAGACACCAGATATCTCTCACTTTTAAGTATTCGGTAGCCAAGTGTACAGTATTGAAGCAGACTTGAAACTGGAAACTAGATGATAAGGGAAAACCTAGATATTTTGAAAGATATGATGAGGATGTCCAAGGATATAGATTCTATGACTTAGCAAAGCAAGATATCATTCTGGTCAAACACCTAGTTGTCATGGATGAAGGGAAGTCATTTCACCCTTACAAATATACCAAGAAGATAAGAATCAGTTTTGAGTCTGAAAGAGAGGAGAACTCAGTTTTTCTCGAAAAGGACATGAGTGAAACACTAATTGCACATTCAAGAGAGATCCAAGATACAGGAGATCTACCGGATACGTCACATATTCCTATGGACTTCGAGGAGACAGAAGAGGAGGAACCGGAACCGGCTTCCATGGATAGGGGAGCCGATGAGACAATAAGGAGAAATTCAAGACTTCCCTCCATTCCAGCTTCAGTGTTTGAGGGAGAGAGAAGGAGAAGCAAAAGGATACAAGTAAAACAGGCCGCTCATAAAGTAACAAAGCTATCTCACCCTGACGAGCCTCATTGATACTCGGAGGCAGTGAACAGTCAGGAGAAAGACAGATGGATTAGAGCCATAAATGATGAGATGGCCTCCATCATGGAAGCAAATACTTGGGAACTATCGGACTGTCCTCCGACACAAAACCGATTAGCTATAAATGGGTGTTTAAACTAAAACTAAACCCAGATAATACCATTGAAAGATATAAGGCTCGGTTGGTAGCAGAGGGGTTCACCCAAAAGGAGGGGATTGACTATGAGGAGACCTTTGCTCCAGTTGTTCAGTTCCCATCAGTAAGGATTCTCCTCAGTCTAGCGGCAGCGGAAGAAATAGAAATACACGAGATGGATATTAAGACCGCCTTTCTCAATAGTGAGTTAGAGGAAGAATTTCTCATGAGTTAACCATAGGGGTTCGTGGAGTTAGGAGAAGAGATCAAAGTCTGCAGGCTAATAAAGTCCTTATGTGCACTAAAGCAGGCTCCTCGACAGTGAAGCAGACTCCTCGACAGTGGAATAAAAAACTAGATGAGTTTCTCACCAGTCTGGGATATATCCGGATCAGCTCTAACCATTCTATCTATATGTTTGAAGATGAGAATGGTGTGATTTTTATTGCAAATTCTGTGGATGATTTGTTGGTGTTAAGAAAGTGTTTGGAAAAGATCAATAAGTTAAAGAAAGATCTTAGAAACAGATTTGACATGAAGGATTTAGGGGAGGCAAGGTATATTTTGGGAATCTAAATGGAGAGAGATAGGGGGAAAAGGATCATTAGACTTACTCAGAAAGAAGCAATAGGTAATATGTTTGAGAAATTCCAGATGGAAAAGGCAAACAGTTGTACCACCCCCATGGACTTGTAAAAAGTAAGTGATGGAAGTGTCGAAGGAGTGATAATCTTAGATGATCAAATTAGTCCAGAAGAGAGAGAGTTTATGAAGTCTATCCCTTATAGGCAGGTTGTAGAAAGTCTAATATATTTTATGAACTGTACCAGGCCGGACATAGCGGGATCAGTTCAAGTACTCTGTAGGAGTCTTAATGATCTTAGAAAGAGAGACTGGGAGGAAACCAAGAGAGTCATGAGATATCTGGTGGGAACCAGAGAGTTATTGTTGCATTTGGGAGGGGAGCACACTGATATCACTACTTAGAGTGATGCCAATTATAGGGATGCACTTATGAGAAGATGCACTTTTGGGTATGTGTTGTATGTGTGGGAAGGTGCTTGCTGTTGGAGCAGCAAGCAACAAAAGGTGGTTGCTCAGTCTACTATGGAGGCTGAGTATATGGCCTCTTGTTTTGTTGTGAAAGAGTTGATGTGGGTCAAATCTTTGTTGCAAAAATTGGGGTATATGAAGGAGGGAGTGCATGAAGTCTTTTGTGATATTCACGCTGCGATTGCAATTACAGCCAATCCAAAACATCAGTTGAAAGCTAAACATATGGACATAAGATTGAGCTTTGTAAGGGAAAAAGTTGAAAATAAAATTGTGAATCTTGTGTATATGTCTGATGAACAAATAGAGGCGGACATGATGACCAAACCTATACCCTCTCCCAAGTTAAAATATTGTAGGGATAAATGTGGATTGAAAGAGAAGCTAAAATTAGACTAAAAAATAAAGGGATTGTTGAAATCACTAGATTTGCATAGAATTTTCTATGTCTGAATTGATTAGTAGAAAAAGCGCAGGCAATCAGCCTCCACCTCTTTCCTCTATCCCCCATACTTGTTGTAGTCACTGAAGGAGGGAGAGAGAGTAGTGGAGCCATGGCTGCCTCAGCTCCATAGGCAGGAATAAAGAGTGACATAAATCACTCTCAACAAAAGGTTGAGTCCGGCAAGACTCGAACCTCTGGCCGGCAAAGCGAGGCGTAGCCGTCAGCTCTAGCTTGTCTGTCGTAGGAGCTCGTTAAAATACATAGGGTGTGATAATTACTTAAACTGTATTTTAATCCATAATCCGATTAACGACATTACGAATGAGGGGACATAGAACTAGTTAATATATAGTGCGAACATGATCCCGCATAAAACAAATGAATCGGACATTTGTTTCGACAGCTAACATTGATGTCGATTTTTGATCCAACGGCATATATCGTCGCCGAGATCCCGTAATGGTCATTTTGGCGGTTTTCGGATGTGGCATGACCTGGCGCCACGTGGAGAGATAACATTTGATTGCAAGAATTTCGGGGAGCATAAGGACGAGTAAAATGTGAACACGCGTCCACTCAATGGCTTTGTCGTACACAATCCGTACTGAAAGGACATCGACCGTAATACCTTTCTGTACTTTACAGTTATTTGATTGGATCGTACTGCAGTAGATAGGGGTTGTGAGAGGGGATTAAGACTTAGCAATTTTCAGTAGACAGTCACCTCTCTCTTTGAGAGTTTGTATAAATTGGCATCTTTGCCACCTCATAACTATTCGGCTGGTTGGCCGTTTTCAGTGATTCTTTTAGCTAGACTCAGGGGAGTCCAGGCTGCATAGGGGTGCAATCAGATTGTCAACTTATCTGCTTGGGCAAAAGTGGTTGTGATTGAAAGTGGGTTAAGTGGTTGTGGTTGAAAGTGGGTTAGTTAAAAACTACCTAGAGGCTTCCTGAATTCTGTAGTCCAATGGAGGACACAGAATTTCAGCACGCACGCACGCACCCACCTCCACACGGACCCACCCACCCACCCACACACACACACACACACACACACAATACCCTCATATTCAAAATCTCAACAAAATAGGAAAAAGAGAGGAAAAAAAAAGAGGAAAAAACACCTTTGTAGTGAAATCTTTTGCCAAAAGATGTGAAAAATATCACTTTGCACAAATATTTAGTCACAACTTGTCAAAATCGGGAGGCAATAATTGAATGTCAATCCTTAAACATCAAAATCAAACTTAAAACTAAAATTAAAATTAAAATTGAAGCCATTCCTGGTAGTAAACGCATGTTTTCGGTGAAACTAAACCATCGTCGGTGCAATCTCGATGAACCTGAATCCCCCCACCACTTCCCACTTTATTTAAAGACACTTATTTAAAAAAGAAAAAACATATATATAACTCTTTTATCCTCTCCATTCATTTTCTGGGTATTTCAACAATATTCCCGAGAAATGTAATAATTTTGGTAAGTTTTTGACCAATGCCAGAAATTTTTGTGCATAAAAATCAAGTCTTTACATATATACCTTAAACAAATGCAAAACAAGAAGTATCGTAAACTAGTTTTGTTTTCCATTTTAACGAAAGAAATCTTGAAATGCATTTAATTCTTCCCAATCTCCTTAACTTTCCGAGTTATACATCACGTAGGAGAAGAAAAAGTAAATGAAGACAAAAAACTTCTAAATACAGACTCCACTACCTTCTACCTCATTTGCGCCAATTTCAAAAGAAGTTTCTCCCGAGGACCCCAAAAAACCCTAAAAAACCGATTTTAGCATGACATAAAATAACAGTAAAAGAACCCACAGTTTTCTGTTTTGAGTTATGACTCACAGGACAAATTCCACAAGGAATGTTTGTAAGGACGGAAAACTCCGGAATTCGATGCTTGGCCGGACGAAAAAGTTCGGTTCCCTGTTTCCCACAGTTGAGAAAAAATAAGAAAGAAAAAGACGGCGGGGAAAAAAGACGAGGAGAGGAAAACTTTTTTTTACATGGGAGGAAATAAGTTAGAAAACTTTAGTTTGAAATATGCAAATAATGATTAGAAGCACTTTGATTCGATTCAATTCAATAAATTGCAATCAAAATAATGAAAAAGAAAATTAATTAATTATTCAAAATTCAACATTCAAAATTGCGGAAAGGTAAAAACTCGACACACTAAAAATTTGTTTTTGAAACTGGAAGCTTATACTCAAAATAACCAACTTAGAAAAGTTGAAAAAATATATCACAAAGATACACTAATATGATTACTACAGGCCTAAATATAAGTTTGGAAATGCAAAGTTTGGATATGTTGGTGTTAAAAAAAAAGGAAAAAAACAAAGTCATGATCACCAGCCTTGAAAATAAAATCCGGAGAATTTCATTCGCTTTCGAATTTCCCTCACAGGATTTCCAGTAAATGTATCAATATTTAAGTCCTAAACTTCATAAAAATGGTTTGAATGACTAGAAAAATCAGCAAACAATCTCCAGGAATTAAAAGAAAAAAAAAAATGGCTGGGCAGAAAGCCGGGTAAATCACAATGTTTACCCAATGTTTACAGATTTTCTATTCACCTATCCACATTAAATTCGGTAAATGGTTTGAGAATTAACTTACAGAAGGATAACGTGATTCCTTTCCAGTGCCAGTACTAACAAAAACGTCTATCTCTCCATCGAAAACAAGAGTATTCATAACCTGAACCGAAAACGTCCCATTTTGTCGTTTTTCTCAGTTTCAATAACAAGTTCTCTGCAATTTAAAGAGTTGAAAGAGTAATTTTTCAGCACTTTACAAAGACACAAAAAGAATCCTTCTTAATGATTTTCGACCCATTTTATCACCTTCCTAACCCCGAAATAGTTAAAAAAAAAACTGTCTTTTATTTAAGAAAAATATTCTGCATGGAAAAGAGTACTATTTTACCCAGCTTTTAGTAATTCTTCCTAAGAAAAACACAGAAACATTTCACGACTTTTTAATGAGAAAGTTGAGAAATTTAACGTCTCTTGAACAATAACTTTGACTCTTTTTGCTG